>BSBN01000253.1:2400000-3000000 GCA_027924645.1 Cunninghamia lanceolata
AAACTGCACAACATCCTTCTCTATCATAGGATTGAGAGTGAGGTATATTTGTATTTTCTGCAACCATACTTTGGCTGAAATTTTATCACTACCATCAAAGGTAGGTGCTACACGTTTAATAAGTTTGCTTTTGAGGTCTCTTCCTCCTCTGTCTTGCTCCTTTCTCCTTTGCTCCTTGTCATGAATTTATAGAAATCTTTCAAATGGAACAACTAATTTGAAAGCTTCAGATTGCTTGGCATATTCTTCAAACCACTTAATTGTTATCCCAATGATTTATGTCTCTGTATTTGTAGCTGATACAACTCCTTCTTCTTCATTCTCAGGTAAGAATATAGGAATTTTTGGCCTTGGCACATATATTGCCTTCCTCCCTCCCGAAGTGCTTCCTTCACCTGTAGAATCTTTTTCATGTGTGGTTATAGATCCTTGTAATTTTTCCACTAACATCTTCATGACTTCTCTTGTTTTAAGGAGGCTATTTGTAGTCTTCTTTTGGTTTTCTTGGATACCCAATAATGTCTTCCTAAAAACTTCACCATCATTCTCAGACATTTTTCTTTTCCCTTTATTTCCCTCTGTGCTTCTTTCTTCAACTATTTTCTTTTACTCTCGTAGGTAATATCTTTTTTCTCTTTCACTGGAAAACATAAATCTTTCAAACCCTACATGTTGGCAAGAACAATGCTCTGATACCACTGAAATGTGCCAAATTGTATTTTACCATAAAATTTAAATTTGAAAAAAATCTAACAATTATAACTGCAATAGTCATCAAATCTCCATCACTAGCTAGCTAGTTTACACCAAGATCATTCGAACTCCAATATAAACTTTTCAAATCAATTTTATTTTTTATTTCTAATATAAATGTCATTAAATCAAGCCTACAACACTGATTTTATATAGCAACATCTTCTACAATAATTTCTCACACTTCTACTACTCTCAACAACAATACATGTTGAAATACACGTGTATTACACCAAAAACACCCAAAACCCCTAGAATGGCATCCACACATGAGAAGACTGGAAAAATGGCATTGGAAATGGTGAAGTACAATAACACACACATCAACTAAACCACCACACAATAACAAAACTTGAACAACACCAAGAAACAACACCTAAAACACACCAAAATGCTCCAAAATGTCCCACAAACACTAAAATCTCTGAACTATCTCAATCCCTAATGCTCAAATGTAACCTCTGAAGTGAGATTGTTGTTGTAACCCAAGAACACTACCCTCAAATTGTTGGGAATTCATGTCCACCGACCATAATCTCCATCTCCAACGGTTTCCCTATCCACTGAAGCACTACAAAGCACTTGCCGTGCAAGAAGATTATGAAAAATGGCATTAGTCCCCCAAAAAACAACTTTGCAAATTTTAGGGTTGGAAAAAGGCTAACTTGGGCACACAAGATTCCCACACCCATCTTTGGGAGTTTCATTCAACAACATGCCAAAATAGGATTGCAAATTAAAGCCATAACTCCCACTACTTTGTCATGCAAAAACATAAAGCTGAAAAATCTATTTTTTTGCCAACACAGATTCCCTCCAAGACTCCACGCCCAAGGAGTTATTTTCTAGCAATAAATACAATTTATTTAATATTTATTTGCTCATAATATTGAAAGGGGCTCCAGAACAAATAAAATATTAAATAATTATTATTTCCTCAAACTTGCTTCGCACTCCTGACTTACTATTTTTGGACAGGGGAACTTACTAAAAATAGAAAATGCTATTTTTAGAAAGGGGACATGATAGCAAAGACAACGCTCATTAAACAATTAGGATTATGAAACTGACAAAACATTTTAATAAAAAATATTTTAAAAATTGTCCACCCTTAATCTTCATAACCTCAAATTTATTACCTGCTCAATTTATTCTATTATTAATCTATCCTTATATGTTCATGTTTATTATTGATATATCTAAGAATAGTTGCACTTTGTGGGGGCAATTAATTAAAGTGGGGTGGGGGGGGGGGGTTTGGGGGGGTGGGCATACATGATCACTGATGTTCTTGCCTTTATATTTTATCTATCTAGCAACTCAAAATTTACTCATGGAATCTCTTATCATTGTTTTGTAGTAATTCATGGGAGAACATATATGAAAGAAGAACATGGAAGGAAAATCTTTGTCCTTTGTTGATCATAGATCGCTAAGTTTTTAGTTATGATTGTTATATTTTCATGATTGGATGATTATATGTACTTACATGCTTATCATTTGTTATTGATTTATCACATGGCTATGATTATGATTATCTCACGATACATTCTATTATCAATCTATCCTTTATATGCTCATGTTTATTATTGATATATCTAACAAGATCTACCTTTAATTAGTTGCATCTTATGGGGATAATTAATTGAAGGGGGTGGGAGTGGGGACAAAAGTGGCATGCATGATCAATAACGTTATCATCTTTATATTTGATCTATCTTGCAAGTTAGAAGTTACTCATGGAATCTTTTATCCTTTTCTTGTAGAAATTCTTGGGAGAACATTGGCAAAAAAAAAAGAACATGGAAGGAGATTCATCATCCTTTATGGAAGGATAACCTTGTATGCTAGTTACATTTTCTTTATGGATGATTTAGAATGAACATACATAGAGATGCATGATTCATACTTAGAGACTCACATGTAGCTCAAAGTGGGGGCAAAATGTAATGGTGAAAAATGCAACCTTAATGCATTTCCCCATTTGGTTTTGTGCCTAGTTTGGGGCAATGCTTAACACATTTATATATAAATACAAATGCCACATTTTTGTGCAAAGTTGGGCCTGCATACCTAGCCTTACTTGCACCTAGCCCTATGCTTATCACTTATCCTTATGCTTATGTGCATGTAATCCTAGTCCAATTGGCTGATCTATCTATTTTTGGTCATTAATTTGATCCTTATCCATAAACTAATCATATCGAACATAGATCCAACCTAGTTATTTGACCCAAGTCATGTCTACAAGTGAATCATGATCCTTTTTAATTACAAGATCAAAATCAAACATTTAGCATTTTTTGCCACATCTTATATTTTTTTTCTCAAACTGACTTTGTAACACAAATATTCACAAATTTGTGTTATGTTTATGTATAAAAAGACATTCATTGCATTCAATTTTAATCATCACTTCTCTGATCATTACCTCTATTGCATGAGAATTTGAGAACATCTATTGCATTCAAGACAACAATCATTTGCATCTGATCGTACATCCTAGTGCATGTGGATCATCTAGCAATTATTCTAGGATTTATGTGCATGTTTGAAGCTTGTTTTTTGTTAAGGTATTTTTAAATACTGCCAACTTGATAGAAAAACCACAAGAGTGTTATACATAATATTGTTGCCTAGTTGTCCACTTGTTTGAGATTTCATACGCCATAATCTAGAGATTATTAGAGATTAAGTTTGTAGGCACAAAGCAAGTTTGCAAGCATAAACTAGATCTAGAACTATGAAGGCGACTCAACACAAAACAAAAAGCAATATTCTAATTCTAATATGCATATGTGACTATCTAGGGCATTTACAAGTTTTGAGGCATTCAAACTTCATTGTCTGCATCAACCAACACACAATCTTTAATCATAGAGGTAAACAATCTCTCTTCATTATTTATGGCGTGATTGTACTTGTGGTCTAATAGGATCAGTTCATTATCTTCATCGACCGACACACAATCTAATATTATTTGATCGATTCTATTCCACCGAGAGGTATCCATTCCGTCAAAGACGCCTGGGGCACAATCCTTACCTCATCTTTTATTGTGTCGGGCCTTGCACTCAACAAGACTTAATCTTTGGTGAGCTCATTCAAAACCATTCAACTTCACTAATAGACCAAAGGCCACACTATTATTTGAACTTTTCAATATTAAACCGTATTTTTATCCGCCCTTCATATACCTAAAATGCGCCTCGTATATTGCCGGGGGCTTTATTGGTAAGGCTTAGGGCTTGAGTGCGCGGGGCTATTTATTTAGGGTTTTACCAAAGAAAAAATCAGATTAGTTCTTTAGCAGAGCAGCGCGGTAGAGGCAGTGAGGTTTCGATAAAAACACAAATTTTCAGTAGGGGCAACCAAAGATCTGAAATGGAAGGGTTAAGGCTTCGATCAGAGCGCTTGACGTTGTTTTCTGCAGGGCATTAATGTCGGTATATGTTTACATGAGTCGAAGAAAAAAATCGGCTTCTTTCACTGGTCTTCACCCTAACTTCTGTGTGTGAGTGACTCGTTCCCTTGAAGCCATATTAACTCTTTTCATTCCTCGCTATCTTGCTGCAAATCTTGATTTATTGAGGGATTCTTTGGAATGATACAATTTTCTTCTTTATAAAATTCTTATAACTTCGGAGAAATGTTTATAAGGTTTGATTGAAGATCAACAAGGATATCTATAACATCCAGTGATTTAACGGTAGTAGACAGTTACCATTGTTGAATCTCTTGCATCTTTGTGCGGTATATTTTGTGCATCTTTCTATTAGTCATCTATTTTATGTCTAAATCACTTAAAAGCCTTAGCACAAACAGGTTTTACCAATCCATGAACCACAGAGCCTAATCTGATTGCATAGCGATGACTCATAGAACTAAAATGTTTGCTTATTGCATGTAGAACCAAATTTGTTGGCTGTATATAACTCAATGATATGCTTGGTTAGATGATTTATTAGTGTTTGTTCTCGATTTGCTGGCATAAGCAGTTTTTGCAACCCTTTATTTATTCACTTATTTGATGTTTTGTAATTTTTTAATTTCAATTTTCAATAATTCAACTTATTTTGTATATTGGCTGTAAATTTAGTAACCTGTTTTGTAATAATTAAAAGTAGGAAAATAAGTGAGGAGACGGACACTTCCACAGAATAAGGGGGGCTATTTGAAGTTACCCTACAAATTTAAAATATTTGTATATACAATCTTGTAATGCCTAGAGCCATTCTGCCATGGGGATATAATGCCTTGTTCTGCAAATCTTATACACAATTTAGATATGAGCTGGTGTCTTACGATGGGATTATAACAGCATTAGCATGTTAATGCTATGTATACCTTCTCTGAAAGTTATATACAACCAACTCTAGGTCAAACCCCATCTTACAATGAGGCTAGAATAATTACCCTTATTTTATAAATTGGTGATAATTAGTTTTATTTTATAAATGGTTGGTAATTGTAATACCCTGTATTACAATAATTCTAGCTAGATTGGTGCATCCACAGAATAAGGAGAGCCATTTAAAGTTGCACCAGAAACTTCAAATATATTTATCCTAGTTAGACTAGGTATGCCCCACCATAGATTGAAAATATTTTTAGAAGAGAATATACAAACTTGTTTTGCCTAGATACAACTATCACTTTTTCCATATTTGTACATGTAAGACAATTAATTATACATAATCTTAAATTATGATTATAATGTGAAAACAATACCTTCAAATATTTTTTTTGGTTACCTTTGAAAAAATTTAAGGAATACATCTTCTCTCGGATAGGATGGTGCAATCCTGTCTCCCATTATTCAAATGACTTTAGCTGCCATTCATGGCACACCTCGCATTCCAAATGTGATACGTGATAGTTGGTGTGGATGTATTAGGTGGTGCGATCCTGTCTGATGCAAAGACCAAGTAAATGCATCATTGTAATAGCCAATGTTCATCTCGAGGTAGGGAGTTAGCTCAAAATGAGGATGAAGTGAAGATGGATAGCGATGAGGTCATGAGCCACATCTTACACAGAAATATGACACTTGTTATTATTGCATTAAGACATTCTCATCAAAAGGAGGACAAATACTAAATGGGAAAATGCATGTGTATGATAATTTCACCATTACAACTCTTTAAAGCTACATAGTTAAAGTGCGTGACCCATAATACATAGGGCTGGCTTATTAGTAGGGTTCAGGGCTTGACTGTGCAGGATACTCTGTGTGTATAGGGCTTTCTGGAGGAGGGTTAATAGACTAGTTTTTGGTACTGTAGAGGATGCCTGATATCGAAGATTGAGAAATGCAATTATTTTTAGGCAGAGGTAGCCAAGATTAGAAGTGTGAAAGCTTAAGCTTGGACCACTTTGCAGTTTGATTTCTTATACAGGGTGCTTTTATGGATTTAGATGAATTTGAGAAGAACTTCTGCTTCTTTCACTGGTCTCTACGCTAATTTCTGTGTGTGGGTGACTCGTTCCCTTGAAGCAATACTAAATTTTTTCATCCCTTGTTATCTAGCTGCAAGTCTTGATTTGCAGAGGGATTCTTTGGGATGGTACAAAGTACTGTATAAGTTGTTATAACATTAAAAACAGTTTTTAGGGTTTGTTTGATGGACAACAAAGATGACATTATAATCTTCTCAATGAATGCGAGTATGATCGCAGGAAAGAACATCTAAGGGACTGAGTTGTCCATGCTTTTGTTAATGTCTCTTGCATACCTAATTTGAGTGTCATTTAATGTTTGAAGTACTTTCCCTTTGTTGATTTGTAGTGGTGGAGATCAGGTTACAGAAATTTGGCTTGAATGTCTATTGCTCTTTTTCTATATAATTTTTTCTTTGCTTGGTAGAGTGTTGATGAAGTAGCGTGAATGAAACTGTAAGAGTTAAATGCGTGATTTTACTTTGCAATTGTTTTACCACGTTGTTATGTGTTGTCTTATTGTAGTTGGTGTTCAATATTTATCAGTGCAAGAGCTAAATTACTATCCATTACCATTATACAACAACAGCAAGATCCCACGTTGATTTCTGGAATTTTCCCCATAATTAGGATTATAGTGGTAGGTAGAGGAATTGTGGCGCTTTTTTTTTTTGGCTAGGGTTCCATTGAGGGGGCTGCCTAAAGTTCTGTTGAGGAAAATTTTGGAGCTTTACATGATCAGGTGGTTCTGTGTATTTCATAAGAGTAGCTAGCCGATAATTGTGGATTTATAGGAGCAGCAGCTAACTGAGAATTGCAATATTATAAACAACAAAACCCTGAAAAGGTCAGATGCCTTATAATGAAGCCATATGAAAATAAAATACCTTTATGTTCAGAGAAATTTTCAGCCCCATCCCACAGTTAGCTTCAGAGAAAATTTGTAAATAATGTAGTTAAAAAATATTTAAATGACAATTTTAATTCCCATAATTAAAGTTTTAGTGTCAATATTTTCTGTACAGTTACTGTAAAACCCTAAGCCCTAACCCTTGCCTGTCTCTAAAATTTCTTTTCTTAGCAGCCATTGCTTGTGTCCTGTAAAGATATTTTTATGTAGTCTTTTATTTCACCCAAGCAGAAATAAGAGATCTTTTCTCTATGGAAGGAGGACCCTTAATTTTTTTAAAACCATGCGCCACAAAAATTTTTTAGGAGCAGTGTTCATGAGTATGATCGCATATTAACTATGTTACTGGTTTGCCTCTGCAACTTCACGGGTTCGGTATGATCCGTTTCCAAACCGGATCCTTGTCGGGTTTGGGCAGGGGTGCAGCCAGGGGTCGCAATTTCACCAGTGCGTTTGTCCCAGATGGACATGGGAGAACACACACTGAATCCGAAGGCATTTGATGGATTCTGCAACGAATTTGTCCTTTTTTAAATTTTTTATTTTTCATTTTGCAAGGTTTGCCTGCAGATTCAACCCATTCAGTTGAGGTACGAGAATATGAGGAGGATAGCCACAGGAATGCTTATCTAAAGATCACAGTTACCGGATACTCCACCCCCTCTTCCTTGGTACACGTATCGCCGTATCGGATATGGATACTCATAGGATATGGCTCGGATACTTCTCGGATACCGTATCCAGCCGTACCCAAAAAAGACCCTATTTTTTTCCTGTGTCGGATATGCGCAGATGCAGCATTCTCATGATATCCCAAAAATATTAACCCTAGAATGTTAAAAATTGCCGCAAGCAACTGTTCCATGACCTAGCATGCTCACGCACCTGATGGAAATATGTCTTTCTACATGATTGTGTTTACTCAAATAATCGCATTCATTCCAAAGTTGGAGATATAATGTCAACAAGCAATGGAGGAAGAGGCAAATTTTATTAATTGGTGATACTTTTTTGAATTTTTGGCTTTTTTGTTTTACTTTACATTGTAAACTTTTATTTATTTATTAAGTTTAATACATTTAACTTTTTTTAAGTTTAATTTATTAATATATAATATATTTGTTAAATATATATTAGTTATATTAAATTTAAATTATTTAATATTATTTATTGCTAATCTATATGTATATACACACACACACACATATATATACACACACATATATATGTCGTATCTAGCCGTATCCATGAAAAATAGCCGTATCCGTATCCGATACCTTATCCGTATCCGTGTCCATGCAACTCTGCTAAAAATATTATATTTGTGTAGCGTTGGAAAAAAGCACAGCTATGAGTTTAGAAAGGCACCATTGTACCTGCATTTGGTGTGGCTGTGAGGTTAGGGTAAATATTGCTCTGCCTGCAACAGTAGCATACAAGCTTTTCAAGCAAAAGTAAATTAAAAAAGCATTGTATATATATATATTAATCAGCAAGTTGTGGGATGAGGGCCCACTCCCTTAAATAAAACATATCCCACTCCCTTAAATAAAACATAATAAACACAAGAAGAAGCTTCAGACCCGAGAAAACGGGGAGCCAAGAGAGAAGAGAAGTCAGATCGTAGCTGAAAAGGAAACCTCAAAACTGAAATATCTATACAGTCATACTCCATGGGCAAAAACATCAGAGCTGTAGTTAGCTACACAATTTCTTTTTCTTCTAGTGAGAAGGGCTTTCATTTGTCCACTCCACAGAATCCTGAGCTTCCATTCTTAGTCTTTCTGCCTCTGATTTCCTTCCTCTCCGTTTACCTGACATTCCTATATTTGGTTTCGAGATCTTGCTCGCAGTCTGAGAGATGGTGGTAATAGCAGTAGAAGCCAATTCATCAACTTGCTCCAAAGGATCAAGCTGTCCACTGACCTGATCGTCTGAAATAACATTAAAGAGGTGATCCTCATCCTCAAGGAGATCGTGTAATGAATCTGCAAGGCCATTAGAACATTGTTCGATATCTTGAAGAGCCTCCTTGCTAGGAGAGCTCGCGTGGGCTGTGCCAATTCCAGCAACTACATCGCGAAAGGAGACAGCTGAGGCATGATTCAAGAAAATCCCATGATTCCGCCATACAAAATCAGCATCAGGTCTGCCTTCCTTTGAAACCCATTTTTGTAAGGTTAATTGCTTGAGAGTGCGATGTAGGCTTGTTCGAGCATCCAGCAATTTTGTGACCAAAATGGTTGCATCTGAAACAAGACTCCGGTAGGCTCTCAAAATTAACAAATTGCATCCATGATCCGTGAGATGAATTTATTCTTACCTTACGAGAGAGAGGCTTAGAAATGTCTATCAATGTGCAAACCTTGATAAATCTTTTTGTCTTATATGAGGGATCCTCATCCAGCTTAATAAAATTAACCAGGATTTGAATGAGTCCCGAGTCTCTCATGATTAACGAAAGGTTGTACAGGCGTAACAAGATCGGAATGTTAGAGATGCAGGCATTTGTAGGATCAAAAAAAGGAGTCCACGGAGTCATGAACAAACCTGTTTTACAAAAGAAGGGTCGTGATCCAGAACAAACTTGCAATCCTCTACAAAATGTAAGGTGACCAGAAAGAAACCAAAATCTAAGAGATCCACTGACAGAGTCTCCAAGTTAATCCAGATCTCTTTGCACCAAGGCTGGAAATCTTCCACATGGGGGCATCTTCCCATGTTCCTAAAGTCAATGGACCTGGAACCCACTTTCTCCGAAATTTCATCTATGCAGTCATCAGCTAGGTGGAGATCAACAGGGTCGTCTGCCAGAGTGATTGCCAAGTTGCCCAAAGAAAGTGCAATGGGAGGATCCTGAGAAGAGGATTTGGGCAGAGGCTCAAGGGTGAGAGAGATGTTCTCACACGGACTTGAGGAAGAATAGGGCATGACCTGCTGCCAAATTAACTCTGCCCAAAATCCGATTTGGGGCTGTCCAGTAAGATTTGCTTATTGCAGAAATCGTTACAACTGCGGAAAGAGTTAGAGGAGTTTTTGCAAGCCTTGAGGGTCTTAGTTAATGGGGGTGCAAGTGTCGGATCAAGGGACTCCAAATCCTCATGGATCCCATCAAACTGAAGAAATCAGAGATCTAGTTTTGAGCGGATCAAAAGAAGAATTGTCAGGCGCCACCAAGGAGGGTCCTGGCCAGAATCTGCTAAATTCTGATCACCAGTCTTTACTGTTTGTGGACCACTGCTAGCTTGTTGCTGCCAATTGCTCTCTTGTCGCCGCTCGCTTTCCAGATCATTCAAATCTTGTTGGCCAAGGAAAAATTTGAGACTATTATGATCCGTCTTTGTATATATATATTATAGTAGGCTACGGCATGAGTAGTATTTTTATTTTTTATTCTACTATATATATGCATGTGCCATTGTTCTTGTGTACATAATATTTATATATATTTATTTTTTATTTTACTAATATATGTGTAAATAAATAAATAAATATAAATATTATATTGTGGAAAATTTATAAACCATTGTTCCTGCTCATATCATATTTATATATATTTATTTTTTATTTTACTAATATATGTGTAAATAAATAAATAAATATAAATATTATATTTATGGAAAAATTATAAACCATTCTTCCTGCTCATATAATATTAATATATTTTTATTTTATTAATATATGTATGTATGTATATATGTTTTTGTATGGAAGGATCAGTAACTTAGCATATTAATTGAAAATCAGATTTTTCTTAACCATGTGGTGCTTACAAATTTTAGGAACAGTTTTCATGAATTTGGTCTCATCTTAACAGAAAATCATAGTTCAACTTTCAAATTCTTCAGTTTTATGAGAAAAATAATTATACTTCCAATCCCTGTACCAGCCTTTCTCCTGATAATTTTTGATATAAAGATTGTTAATTTTCCTTTTGTTAGACTGGTGTACTTACATGGACCCACCTAAGCATATAAACTAGGAGTCTAAGACCTCCAGTTTTCACGAGATTTGGTGTCTTGAGTCATGAAAACATGTTGGCTAGCAGCAAGGTTCTCTCTTTTTTCCATTTTCATTCACGTGTTTTAGGTCCAAAAATTGTGGTTCTTTTTTCTGTTTTCACAATATTTTGCTTGGAGGTTAATGGCGACACCATGAAACCTTTGCTATAAGGACCTCTTAGGCATGCAACTTGTGTAGGATTAAATACTGTGACTAGGTGCAATATTATTTCTTTAATAAAAAATTGTGTAGTTTTTGAGAATATTGTGTCAATCTCCATAACTCATTATCTCATCTGTCTCGATACTCATTACAGTATGCGATAGTGGAAAAGAGCTCTTAATTGCCTAAAGGCTGAGTGGTTTCTTCCAAATGATGAATGCAATACCCTAAATACAGAGCCGGTAGCAAGTATTGAGGTTCAATTCAATGTGAAGTGACCTAGCAGGCTAGCTCTTAACATTCCAAACAAAAATCTGTGGCTTCTTTTAGGCCTCTATATCAAAATTAAATAGCTTCAGCAAATATTGTAGTTTGTACTTAATGAACCATTCAGTGTCCAACTAGACCAAAGGGGTTAGTAGTCGCCCACCCTAACTTTGCGCAGTTAAGCTCATAGCTAAACATATCGGGGTTTCTCTGTATGCGACTGAAGAGCTTAAAACTATTCTTTCAGCTTGTGGACACTTATACATTTCACTGTAGGACACGTTATGTGCACATGGGTCGAAAAAGTGTCATTTCAACATGTTGCCCCACACATGGAGTTGTGAACATGTATTGGTGCATTTGTGTTAATTTATTAGGTTGGTATTTTGTATTGGTTCTTTTTAAAAATTTAATTGGGGGGTCAAGTGCACAATAACATAGCGGTGGCCCCATTCCCCTAGTGTGTATTAGCTCTTTTTATTTTACAATGTTTATGCAGGTAGACATTCCCTTATGTGAGAGCTGCAAGTACAGTTACAAGAAATATTGATGGTTTGAAAGTTATCATATGCATTCATTGACCTTAGAATTATCTTGGCCGAGTATATGTCAGTGTCGCATCATTTTAGAGTGTCACATCATGTTACTCTCTCCTATACCCACATGGATCGGTTCCTTCGTATGTTATCATTAACGGGTCTTGGACCAATTGTGCTCAAATGAGGAAGGGATTTAAAACAGTTATTTGGGTGAAATCTGATCGCAGAGATGAAATTTGAGGATATTGAGGTGGTGCAGTTAAGCGAGGGTGAGGTGCTGGAAGGGCACACAGATGGAGTGTGGGGTGTGGGATTTAATCCTGTGAGTGGAAGTGGGGTGGCTCCCTCTTTGCTGGTCTTTTCCAGTGATCATAAAATTGTCAGAATTTGGGAGAGCACTCCAGCCGAGTGTTGTCTTCGTATGTTTTTTCAACAATTTTTTTCTATGATCTAAGAGTTGTGCTAGTAGAGTAAGCTTTGTTTATAGGTATTGAATAATTTCTGTTGTCATTGATTGCTAGTGGTAATCTCTTACTTAATCTGAGAATCTAAAATCCACGGTATGCAAAGTACAGGATTAGTTGCCCTCCAATCACATGGGAAACTTATCATGTAATTTGGCTAGAAGAAAATCATGAAACTTTTTTGGGAAAAGACATTCTGCATCTTTAGAGTTTGAATGAATCCTTTTTAAATGTTGGGTCTTTTGAGTTAATTTGAAAATCATGCTATGTTCAGCCAGGAGGGAAATTATAATTATAATCCTCTACTTGCGAAGATTTGATGAGGATGAATTTTGTGCTACTTTGATTTTCTGCCAGTTCAGAATGCAAAGTAGCCAGTGCAGTTGTTATTTTTCAAGGATGATCTGGATATTACATCTGCTCTCAGGACAAATCGTTCCACCTCTTCAAACAATAAAAGCCTAATTGTCTCAACTCCATGTACCAGGATTAGAGGGTTTATCATACCCAATTGGGCATCTCGAACGAGGTAGAGTTGCTATTTTCGAAGGTGATATTTACACGGTAAGCAGTGAATAAAATGTATCAAATTCCTCTGCTCTAGAAAGTAGTTTGAAATAAAACCACCTTTGTCGCCAATCCTGCATATTTGTGTATTAGATATTTATTATGTTTTGTGATTTGATCCAGCGGTCAAATTTTCACTTGCCAGTTAGAATGGTTAAGTTCTTGCAAATTTCTTTCCAGGTTCATATGCACAGACAGAAAAAAATCAAATAGGTCAACGGGTCTTTAACTTACAACTTACAATCAGAGCAGAAAAGGGGATGCTTAAGGCGTCTTCTCTTAGAAAAAGTAAAAGGGGTTTTTCTATAAAATATAATCAAACAAAAAGAAATAACCGCAATACAATTACAAGAAAAAGGGCCTAGTGTAAAGTGCCGTGCGGAGTTGATGAATGGGGTACCGTTAATGTAGTTTTAAAACTGTTATGAATCCATTGACCACCATACCACGTTAAAGAGAAGAAATAGTCCCAAACAACTTCTTCAGGCAGCTTCAGCCCTGTCTATAATTCGTCTATAGCTGCTTTCCCACCGGCATACAAACAGAAATGCTTGAATGCACGCCTGAAATCAGGTACATAATATGAAGACCTTTCCTCTTCTTTGTTCTTTCAACCACTTGAAAAATAGGTAAATAATCTCTTGATAGTAAGGCAAAACCAAGGGACCCAAGGCTTTGATATTGGTTTTGGGAGCCTCAAAAGCTAATTGCCGTTATAGCTTCGCTTAAATTACCACCTTTCCTTCTTCGTCCTCGTTGAAATGCAATGCCAATGTCCTTGTAGCCTTTATAAGATTGTAAGGCAACACAACCTCCGGGAAGTGGGGATGTTCAAGCTGGCTGCCTTGATCAAATAATTCGATCAAATAATACATCACTTGGATTCTCTTAATCTATCATGGGATACTTTTGGATTTGGTTTATAGGCGATTTCAACGTATTTGGTTAATGCTTTTCTTCTCCCACTTGGGGTATTTTCTCCACTTCATACTTCCCATTTATTCCCATCCACTCCATTCTTATTTTCCCTAATTTTCATACATTTGGCATTATTCCATCCCACTTTGCACTAAACCTATTACATTTGTCATATATGAGGTATTAATCTATCACTTTCACACACCTTTCTATACCTTCACTTCGTATTTTGAGATTATCATTTTTTAGCCTAAGGTTTGGTGTTGTTGAGACCAATTTAGGAGGGCATGAGATTAACTAATTTAGGACTGCATAATTGAACCCTAAACTTTTTAAACATTCAAATTTTAATTCTATTCTTTTTAAAAACATATATTGTTGCCTCCAATGTCCCTAAATATTCGCTCAAAGTTGTAAGATTGGTCCATTCAAGGGTTTGACCTAGGAGAACTTGACCTTATTGATTTGACATATTCCCAAACAATGCTCATAAACATAACAATCCTTACAAGCTCATTAGATATAAAGATAGAGGTAAATTGTGGGTTGAAGTTCTATTTTTAACATATCAAATTCACCCATGATAGGTGAAGTCCTTAGTAATCAAAGTCAAATGTATGACATTGGGTTTGAAAGAGTTTTTTGGGTTTGTATAGAGTGAGATGATCACAATTTGGAGATCAATAAAATTTAGGATGTAAATCAATTCTTCACGTCATGGCTTTAGTCAATCATCAATTGAAGAGCTACGTGCTCTAATGTGTTGCTCTTAATTTTTGAATATTCATTTGTAGCTATCAACCCAACTCTAAACTAATATAGGTTAATTATGCTTTATAGATTGCATTAGAAGAATTAGCATAAATTAAACTAAGGTGCTTTTGACCATTACAAAATGCAAGAAGAGGATCTTCTATATGGAATATCACGCAAATTTCATGACCCTTACCTTCACACAATATTCCAAAGTACACATTTTGAGTGTCATATGTTTTCAATACATTCCTTTGTTACATTTAAAGTAACTACCCTTTTAACAAAACTTCTTCCTTAATTTATAAATCATATTAGTGCCCCCATTGCACATTAAGTGGAGTTTCAAGTATATTTGTGGTTGAAAATTAGCAATCCTTTGGGCTTAGTCTAGGCTAATCAAGTAAATGCATACAAATAAGCATAGTTAACTTAAAATCCTTAACAAAAGTATAAAATCCTTAACAAAAGTATAATTTGCTAAAATAGAGGTAAATTAGAGGATAGGTCATTTAGCTATATGACCAAAAAAAGAGTGTGGAAAGAATAAGTCTTTCTAGAATTTGTGCACCTTGGGATAAAAAATTGCCCTAGACAATTGTATGTATGGATCAAAATTAGAATCTTTTTCTTTGTTATGCCCTTTTGTGGAACATGATCACCAACTTGGTTTGTGTTGGTGAAGACGTGATAATGTTTAAATTCTACCCTTTGTGTAATTTAAAATTGGACAAAGGACTTAATATAGTTTTTTGGTTTGCACTTTGATGGGATATAACTTTCTCCTAGTGTGTTTTGATTAGGATAAGTTGGTTTTGAAGGGACCATAAACCCTTTACAATAGCCTTAGGTTTTGATAGGTCTTGAAACCTAACAAAGTTGTAGCCAAGTTGTCGTTGGGAACAAAAATCCCAACACACAAACAAACCTCAGGACCTAAAACCTTCCAAAGTTGTAGCCAAGTTGCCCTAGGGAATAACACCCTACACCACATTGAATCTTGAACGGGCAACCCACACCCTTGACTTGAGGGTGAGACTTTGGACATAAACCTGGGAAGAGACGAACAATCGTCAAGGAAGAGCCATGATGGGCCATGATTTAAATCCTTCGATCGAGGAGAAAGGAGGGAGAGTCCTCATTCGCAACCTCAACCAAAGCCACCTCTTGTCGAGAGGGAAGATGTCTATCCATGGAAGTTAGATGCTACACGGAAACAAAAGATATAGCTAGAGTAGGGATCTCATTGCAACAAGCCAAAGGGAGCCGAAGGAGGGGATGATAGTCGATAAAGGATTAGCCAGAATCAGTTTAGCAGGACTCTTGGCAAGAGTTGAGGAAATTGCCAAATCCACACTTCTCAGGGAAACCACCTCAAGCACAAGATTCATCACTAAGGAAACGAGAGAAGGCTTAATGTTTTGATTATGGGGATGGGGGTAAGAAAACTTATGTTTGGGTTGATCATGAATATCGTGAGTTGCTTCAATTGCTGATCCTACATGACTTGTATCTTGAATATGAGCCTAGTTTGCATATATCTTACTTTTTAGAATACAAGGATGAGTTTGCTAGACTTAGGACATTGTCACGTGTCTTATCGCTCTTACACATATTGAGAAATCAGTCAAGACAGAGTGTAGATATTTGCTGTCCTAAGCCTTTGTACATAGTCTTAGCTAGTTTTGGTTAATTAGGTGTCTAGTTTGCTTGAGTTTGTTTTGCTTGCTCTTGCTTCTTGGTTAGTTTTTGTTGGTCTGCTATTTTTGTTTTTTTTAATTTGTTTGGGTTTTGCTCTCGGTCAGTTTTTTGGGGTCCTCCCTTGCTTGTTCCTTGATGATTAGAGCTCTGTTTGCAAGTGCATGCAATGTGATTTTCTGGATTATGTTTCCTAGTATTCCTTTGAGAAGCCTTAGTCATAACCTGTGGGTTTGTTTTGGGCTCTATTATTAGTGTATGGTATGATGCTTGTTCTCGGGAGATGAGTCAATTGTTTGGTATGACTTGAAGTGTTTTGAGATCTTATATCTTTCACATCTTAATAATTCTCAAATTTCTACGTGATTCTTTGTGATCTTGCATTACGTGAAAAATCCTAAGGTCTTACCTTTGCCGCCACTATGATTCATAGCTCAACTAAGTTAAAAAAATATGCATAGCCCAAGTGGAAAAAACATGTGTTATGGCAAAAGCAAGAAAAGAAAATCAAAAGAAAAGATACAAATGAAATGAAAGGCGGTACTTCCTAGTACTCCTATCATATGACTCAACTAGTTGGAGGATTCAAGTACCTCTACGAGAGCTATAGATGCCTGGATGGCAGTAGAGCTATGCTTTGAGTGGAATCATAGAGACAACCTCGTCAGAGCTATAGACGTTTGACTAGTAGCGAGGCAATGTCTAGGTAGTTCATGAGGTGAGAATCATTCATGTAGTTTAATGTAAGTGAACCTAGATGACCTTAGTATCCAAGGGGTGGGAATGAATGCATTTGCACACACTTGGATCTTTAGAATATGGATGGTTATGCTAACTCTTGATTTTGATTCCTTGATTATGTTGTCATGTTTATTTGGCCTAATATGTGGGTGTACACAAAGATTTTGGGTTCTTGACTTATGTTTATATTTGGAATTCTCAGGAGCATTCTCCTAGTAGAGTCACCATTTGTTGTGTTTTGCACACATGCGCCATCATTTGTATAAGTAAAATGGGGACCTCCTCTTTTGACATGAGCTTTTGAGTGAGTTTCCTAGCCTTGCCAAATTTTCAGCTTGTTATGTGAGCTTCAGAGAGCTGGATTAATCAACTTGATTTGGGCATAAAGTTCTTGATGGCCTTTTCATGAATAATAATACCTTTTTATATTCATATCTTAATTGATGAGGTTACTTTTTTGGTGTAAGGTGGGTATATGCATGTAATATTTGGTATTATATGGTCATGATTAAATAGACTTTTACTCATTTTCATGACCTCATGTATTGAAGGCTCAAGTTGCATTAATTAGAGTTCAATTCTATGCTCTTGGTTATAGTATGTCATTGAATATGTTTTAGAGCATTTTATTGGTTTTATATATCTTAATGAGGTGTTGGTTTAAAGTCAAAATCAAAGTGTTATCATTTCAAGAGGTTTAAGTTGGCTAAACCTATCTTTTATGACCTTAAAATCACTTGAAATGGTCCTTAAAATCCTTCAAATAATTCTTGAATGCCAAAATTAAATGATTAAAGAAGAAAAAAACATTTTATTTTTATTTTTATATTATTGTTAGCTCAAATTTGATGGCATAAGTTGAAAAAACAAAAAAGAGCAAAGATAAACCTCTTCTGGGTATCATAACTCTAGCTAGTGTTTTCCTTGATTTTAGAGTCAATAAAATAGTTATAAAATAATAATTTGAAATACATAACACCTCATTGCAAGTTCTCCTATGTGCATGTATGGAATAATGCTATTTTCAACTATTAATTACTTTTTTAAAAGTGATTTTATTAAAAAATTTGCATAGGAAAGAGAAAAAACTATTTTTTCGAGGTTTAATCCCATGAGTTTCCATTTCTTTTTGTTTTCCTTTCTCCATTTCCTTGTTTGGGTTTCATAAAAGCATTTATTCCATCCTAAATTGTGTTTTGAAAGGTTATGGACTAATTTTCGTGATTTTTTTCAATTCATCCAGTAAAGGGCAAGGGTTTCAATTATTTATGATCAAGGGTTTCAATTGTTTATGATCAATTAGCTTGAACAAACATATATGACCTACATAGCTGTTCTAAATGCATTATGTCAGTCCAAAAGGCCATCATACCATGATGATGACTCATAATTTTATCAAATCTTGTAATGCTCCAACTTTTACACCAAGACATTAACGAACAAATTTTTTTCGATGTAATTGTGATTGTGCATGTCCTAATTACACAATCATGCACTAGAAACGTCATAGCGTCCCACGATGAGACTCCAACACATGACATGAAACAACTAAGGTGACCACTCAGGGTCCAACACACCAACCACACATAAGCGGAAGACATACCAATTGTGTGACAAGGCCAACACGATAACCCTACAAGAGGATGGAACATGCTCCACGATGAAGGTTGGATGCCAATCCACAACCTTGTACTCTCATGACTACAAGGAATAAGATGAGGGGGATAATCACCTAAAATCCATTCCAACATGACACAACACAACCTTCAAGCACACACAACTCAACCAAGAAGGTATCCATAAGGAGGATCATGACGTTCACTGAAAACACTTCCGAAGACAAAAATTGTTATAAGTCCCAAAACAGCCCCAAAACACAACACCTCCAGACAAGATAAAAATATGGGGCGACTCAGGGGACCATGGGGAACAACTTCTGTATACAAAATTTTCCCAAAAATGCCAAGAAATGCTCGTTGTCTGATGGCTCAAGGGCTATAGTGCGAGATAGGATGACAACGCGTAGCAAAGGTGTCCAAGGACTATAGCACTTAGCTCTAGTTTCCCCCCTGGGTGCTAGTGTCCTTTTGGGTGCTAGAGTCCTTCTTGGGCACTGGAGTCCTAGGAGATCAACACACAAGATGACGTGAACACCAAGGCACATGTGAGAAGGTGAACGCCAAGGAAACAACCAATGTTGACATGTGGCGAACACACCAAGCAATGTCGACACTTGTCCTACCAGCGAAACAAAGGGTCGACTACGACACCTTACCAAAATGAAACATCCACAAGGATTCAAATCACATGGAATCCACTCAACAACCATAAACAACATGTTATCTAACATCAAAGCATGAAATAACTCAAATATAGAATTATAACCATTTTTCCAAAATGAGGCCAAAACGAAACATGGAAATGCCAATCATAATGTGGGGAAAATACATTTCAATCCATAAACATAGCATAATATAAATACAACATATAAAATGGAGGACTCCAACATCCCCGTTTAATCATTTCCAACAAGATGACATCATAAAAATACAAGAAGATGGAGGCTACTTCCCAAACATGGAAGAGTCGAACTCCAACGAATAAAATATACATAGCATAAATATACATCATAATACACTGCCACCAAAATGCCCCAACAAACACAATACAATAAAGTCAAAAGTCTAGAAACAAACATAGAACTCATCCAACTCCAGAAAGATTTGTTCGAGGACCAATGAGAGAATGTTACTCTCCTCTCAACCATATTACCATCGTCGAGCGTAATAGATGCTTATGCTACTCTAGGTAACCCCTGAGCTACGGAGAAGGTGATCATGGATACACTATCATCAAGTCACACTCACAAGTACCGAAGTCCCAAAATACCATCTCACATACACATGAATCAAGCATAACAACACACTACTAGAATAGACAACAAACTCGGATCTAGGATAACATCTTCCGTTTGTGTGATTATCTAGCCAACAAGGTTGTCTCAATACAAGGTCACAAACACATAACCAACCAAACAAGGACTAAGGGAGGGTGGCTTAGACATTGGGGTGGGCTTCCCCTTGGTTCTCCAAAACCAAGCCAAAAGTAGAATAGGCTTCAAGGCCTCAAATAAGCATTTACACTGTGGATGCTTCTCCTCAAGGTAGTGCAACATTTCTTCAGCACACGACACTCACCCAGATACTGCAGTAGTGAGGAACTTCTTCAGCTCTCAACATGATTAGAACATGAAAATACAGAATCAGGAATTCTAACACAACTACAAGATCATACACAATAGACACTAGATTTTTACGTGGAAAACCCTATAAAGGAAAAAACCACTGTGGGGGTTAACCCACAAGATTATTATGTAAAGCACAATACTAAAAATCAGAGGCTCACTACCAAGGGGTGGCTAATTGCCAAGAGTTTGAACTAAGATGATAGCATCTACACCATGCCAAAGTTCAGTTCCGTTGAAGCACAAAAATAATTCCTTTGCTCTGCTATGCCTTCTCACTCTTTTTCTTCTCTTTACATTCTCACTCTAGGACGTCTTTTCCACGACTCAATTACAAGTAAATATATCATTCATCGACTTTGGAATGTTCATCAAAGTCGGTATTACAACTACATTACATTTATCGAGCATTGGGCCACTCTTCAATGATGATATTACAACCATATAAAATAGGTCTTGACCTAATACAAAATTATGCTAAGGAGAAGACACAAAATTATAAGTGGATCACATCGTGCCTTAGCAAGGGCACAAATACAATCTTCTACGTCATTACACGTTTCTACAATCTTCTATGAATCTCTGCAATTAGTGGAATCATAGTGGAATCATCGAAGTCGGCTAAGACTGGAGCTCGCACTATGTTAACTGGGAACAATCTTCAATTCCGATCTGAAATACTCCTCGCGGACCAATGTAAGGGTAGGAACACGATCATGATACATCCACAAGCACGTTGTAGTCGCCAGGAACATCTGCACAACATCTAACCACTCGAACCATGAGATTTCTCCAACCAGAGCATAAGAACTCAATTGTTACTAAAGAAAGATCGCTTGCAGACTGCTAAATCATGAACTATTGCAATTGTAGGTGCATATCATCATCCCAGACATCACTCTAGAACCACATATCGAAATACATAACTGCGGAGGAATGCGGAGCGAAATACTTTCTCCCGGACACTAGTGAATGAAAAACAGATTTTACTCTGATGAGCACAACTTCCTCAATTCTTCATACCAGAGGCTCAAATTCGGAATGTAGCATCTTCAGACATGCCTTTAAATATCTTCCAGTTCGTAGACCAAGATATTCAATCAACAAGAAATGCAAAGCAATCTTCTACACTATTATTTTATCAGCAACACACTGTCTTCACTACAATTTACTGCAACTCACTATTTCTTCCGGAGAGGTAAATTTTCTCAATATCCTCAACATATAAGGCTTCTAAACAAATAACAAAATAGGATACAGTTGACACCAATGACAACAAAGATATGTTGACATCAATGACAACACCGATTAGGCACATACTTGCAACAAAGGGCCACCCCAAGCCTCCTACCAATATCCCCTATCCTACACAAATTTAGGGTTGACTTTCTAAGAAGGTCGAGATTAAGCAAGAGCAGTTTTTCCTAGAAAACATGCTTCCCAATGCACTAATAAAATATAAATCATGGGGAAATCAACCATTCCACAATGCATACAACATTCAGAAAATTCAATTTGAACAAAAATAAAAATAAAAAAATATCTGAACGCCTAAGATCTGCCATTGACAGATCTTGAAGCATCCTTCCAAACACCCTTTGAACACCCAAATTTCACTTTTTCAGAAGACATTGAATTTAAAAATTTCGAGAATAACCTCTTGATCTAAAATTGCCCAACAAGACACTTTTATCAGCACATAAATGTTTTGACAAAACCAAGTAGGGCAAAATTGTTGGGAATTAAGGTGTCTTAACCTTGCAATTCCTAGCATTGATTATTAGATTATTTATTTATTTATTTGCCTAAATTTGTATTTACTTGCACATTCTATTTTGTCATTTAGTATAAGGTGACTTTGTGACATGTCATCTTACTTGTAATGTGACATGGATGGTCAAGTCAAACACGTAGATTTAGGCATCCCATTTGAGGTGGCACTAATATGCCATGTATCGACATCTTGTGTTATGATAGAGGAGTTATTTTTTATGACATAATCTATGACGCGTAAGAGCCAAGTATAGAGATTCCTATGACAAGTGAAGACAATAAGCAAATAGCATATTTGCATGTAGAGAAGGCATCCTTGGGCGCCCAAGTTGGGTTGTGACATGTTGTAAGAGGAATATGCTATTTTTAGTTGTGTATGATGAATTCTCTTACAATATTAAGTGTTGTCATGTTGCAGATTTTTATGACAACTGTACAATGCGTAAGAGCATCTGTCATTGCCTATTTTTAGTATGGAGCGCTCCATTTTTGGGAAGTCAAATCTGCCATGTATGACAGATGTAAATGAGATGTATGTATGTTGGACAAGTGTCCTTGGGTGTGAGAAATAGGCCATGTGGCCAAGATGGACGCCCATCTCTAGAAGCTTCCTGTTTATGCTTTGTAACTCTATATAATGAGGTGTTTTGGAGTAGTAGTTGCATAGTGTTTTTACAGGTATTGTTATGGTGCAGGAATTACTCTAGAAATGACATTTGTAGACTCCTGGAAGAACTTGCATTGCAAGTGTGTTGTAAACAATCTTGTTTTGATAATACATTGTGTAGGTTTTGGAGTGTGGGGTTTTTCACCTGAAAAGGTTTTCCCCACAATATATCTTGACTCTCTTGCATTCTTGTGTTGTGTTTGCCGCTGCAATCTCTATGTTAATCCCATAACATAATTGTAACTGTAAGGATTTAAAATAATTTGCACTCTACTTTCCTCATTAAGTTGGTGTAGGAAGTGTGTTCCGTGTACCTTGCTTCCATTTAGTTGGTATCAGAGCTTGATCACCTTTGATTTTAGTTGTTGGGTAGGGTTTTTTTTAAGCTAATCTACGATTGAGTGGGAGTCTGCGTAGAGTATTCGATAATCTTGTTGCAGGACAGAGATGCCGGGCACATTCGGAAGAAAAGAGTTGGAAAAGTTTAATGGCAACAATTTTTAGTTGTGGAAACTTAAAATGGAAGACATGCTTGTTGATAGAGACCTATGGGAAACAATTTCGGAACAAAACCAACGACAATGCCTCAGGTAGATTGGGATCTCAAAGATCGTAAAACTAAGGGTCTTGTGAGAATCTGTTTAGTTGATTCCATCCTATTAAATGTTCATGAAGAGAAGATCGTGAAAGAGCTATGGAAGAAACTTGGTGATATTTATCAGGCCAAATCATTGGTAAATAAGTTATTCCTGAGGAAGAAGCTATATTCCCTAAGGATGGAAGATGGAGGATGGGTTGTAGATCACCTGTATGCCTTTAACATGCTAGTTGCACAGTTGACTTCAATTGGTGTGAAAATGGAGGATCGTTGCATGACCTTGCTTTGTTCTTTGCAAGACTCGTGGGATCACCTTGTCATGGCCATTGGGAGCACTACAACCACCTTCAAGATGGATGAAGTGGTGTCTTCGCTGTTATCTGAAGAAATGCGGAGAAAGTCGGCTAAGGAGGCTCTTGTGGTTCGTGGTAGACCCAAAGAGAAAGGGAAGAAGAAGGACAAAAAAGCTGAAAAGGGCAGATCGAAATCCCGTGGGAGATCCAAATCTTTTGGAAAGTCCAAGGCAATGTGTTGGAACTGTGGTAAAACTGGGCATTTCTAAAAGGAGTGCAAGGAGGAAAAGAAGAAAAAGAACACCTTCGATTCAGATTCTAACAAATCTCAAGATAATGGTGATGCTTTTATTGCTTCTTTGGCCAACCATGCATTAGAAGATGTGTGGTTGATTGACTCCGGTGCTTCTTTCCACATGACCTCACATCGAGGTTGGTTCACAAAGTATGAAGAGTTCAATGGTGGGAAGGTGTACCTGGGTGATGACTCTCACCTGAAAATAGTTGGCTATGGAAGAGTCTTGATCTAATTCCCTGATGGATGAGTGAAGGGGATCAATGGAGTTATGCACATCCCTTGTTTAGCACGAAACCTGCTCTCTGTAAGTAAATTGAATGATGCAAGTGTGCAAGTTTTCTCGAGTAGAGGATGCAAGATGACAAGAGGAGCTATGGTGCTTGCTAAGGGTACTTGGAGAGGTACTCTATTTCAGCTATATGCATGCACTGCTCAGTGCAATAGTTCTTCTGTTCCGAAGAAAAGAGCTTCAGATTCTTCATCCTCATTGTTGGAACAAGCAGTGAAGAGATGTGTTGCTTCAACTTCTGATGGTAGTGCTTTCTGGGTACTTAAGGGTGCTCATGCTTTAAAAATGAAACTTCCTGCTGAGAAAACAATGTTGTGGCATAAGAGACTGGTCACATTGGTGAGGAGGGTCTTAGAGCCCTGAAAAATAAAAACCTCGTCGAGGGGTTAAATGATTGTAATCTTGAGTTCAACTTTTACGAACATTGTATATATGGAAAGCAAAACCGTGTTCAATTTTACTCTAGTTTTCACAAGTCTTCTGGTGTATTGGATCTTATTCATTCTGATGTGTTTGGTCTTGTGAATGTTCCTTCGATTTCTAAATCATTATATTTTGTATCATTCATTGATGATTACAATAGGACATGGGTTTATTTTCTCAGAAGCAAATCTCAAGTCTTTAGTCGGTTCAAAGAGTTTAAAGATTTTGTTGAGAGTCAGACTGGTAAAAAGATTAAGTGTTTGAGAACTGATAACAATGGTGAGTTTTGTTCCATAGAGTTTGATAAGTTTTGTAAACAACATGAGATTGAAAGACATAAGACAACTTCATACACCCCTCAACACAATGGAGTTGCAGAGAGAATGAACAAAATGTTGATGGAGAGGGCTAGGAGTATGCTTGGTGGAGCTAGCCTTGAACATAAATTTTGGGCTAAAGCTGTAGCCATTGCTTGCTACCTAATTAATAGCTCTCCTACTTCAGCGCTCGTTGATAAGACACCTATGGAGGTGTGGTCTGGTAAGAAGCCTTCGTTGAGACATCTTCGTGCTTTTGATTGTGAGGCATATGCACATGTGCCTAATGAGAAGAGGTCAAAATTGGAGAACAAGGCAGTTAAGTGTATCTTCATTGTCTATGGTGTCGGTGTGAAAGGGTATAAGCTTTGGGTAACTCTTGTTTTACAGCTAGAAGAAAAAGAAAAGAAAGAGGATGTGGTTCAGTTTCCTACTACCCCTGAGAAAACTGAACCGAAAAATCCTATTGGACCTGATGATGATGAGAGCTCTAGCAGTTTTGAAAATTCAGAAGAGGAAGAAGAACCTCCACCCCAGCCTTTGAGGAGGTCTACACAAAACAGGGAGCAACCTGAGAGGTTTGGTTATTCATTGCTTGATTCTAGTTGTGCTTTTGCCTTGATTTCTAGCACTGATGAGCCTAGAACTGCAAAAGAGGTTATGGGTATGAAAGATGCGGGTTCCTGGAAGGAGGCCATGGAAGAAGAGATGGCTTCTTTGGAAAAGAATAAAATTTGGGACTTGGTGCCTTTTCCTGATGGATGAAACCTATTGGATGCAAATGGGTGTTCAAAAAGAAAATTTGTGCAAATGGCAGTGTTGAGAAGTATAAGGCCATATTGGTTGCGAAAGGGGTATTCTCAAGTGGAGGGAATTGATTATGGTGAGATTTTCTCTCCCATTGCAAAACTGACATCTATTTGGTTCCTGTTATTTCTTGCAGCAACTTATGACTTAGAAGTGGAACAAATGGATGTGAAAACAACTTTCCTTCATGGTGATTTGGAGGAAGAAATCTACATGTCACAGCTAGAGCACTACATGGTAAAAGGAAAAGAAAATCTGGTTTGCAAGTTAAAGAAGTCTGTATGGTTTGAAATAGTCTCCTAGGATGTGGCACCAAAAGTTTGATGCCTTTGTGTTGAGTATTGGATTTTTGAGATCAAAATTGAATCATTGTGTTTATTACAAGGTTGACAATGATCGCATTCTCATTATAACATTGTATGTTGATGATATGTTACTAATCGAGAATGGTAAAGTTTTGATTTCTGATTTGAAGTTTCAGTTGTCAGCACAGTTTGAAATAAAAAATTTAGGGGCAGCAGGTACATTCTGGGGATGGAGATCAGAAGAAATAGAGCAAACAAAAAATTTTGGTTAGGCCAGAGTAAGTATGTTAACACTGTGTTGGAGAGATTCAGTATGGTGGATTGCAGACCATTGACTGTTCCTGTCACAATGGGGACAAAGTTATCTATTGATGATTGTCCAAAGTCTCCTTCTGAGATGGAGGATATGAGCAGAGTACCTTATGCTAGTGCAGTTAGCAGCTTGATGTATGCTATGGTCTGTACAAGACAAGATATTGCCCAAGCAGTGGGAGTCCTTAGTTGGTTTATGGCTAATCCTGGACAGGTACATTAGGATGCAGTGAAGATAGAGTTTAGATATTTGAGGGGTACTTCTGAGTATTCCTTATGTTATCATGGTTATCTTATAGGACCTCAACATTCTGTGAGTATTCGAGGATTTGTGGACTCTGATTGGGCAAGTGACATTGACAATAGAAGATCCACCAGTGCTTATGTATTTACCATGTTTGGTGGAGCTATTGGTTGGATGAGTAAGCAACAACCTATGGTTGCTTTGTCCACAACAGAAGCAGAGTACATGGTAGCAACTCATGCTTGTAAGAAAGCCATTTGACTTAAGAGGTTGTGTTCAGATGTTGGTTTTGATGTAGGGCAGATTACTATTTGTTGTGACAGTCAGAGTGCGATTTGCTTAGCAAAGAATCTTACTTTCTATGTCAGAACAAAGCACATTGATGTTCAATATCATTTTGTTTGTGATATGGTAGAAGATGGGAAGGTGATATTGGAGAAGGTTGATACTTTGAAGAATGTTGTAGATGCATTGACGAAACCTGTGGGCACAGATAAGTTTCAGATGGTGTTCGGAGTCTATGGGCATCTTGGCCCTTAGTAGTTAAATCTTGTTATTTTATTGGCTCTTGCAAGGTGTTCAACAATTGGGAGAATGTTTAGAATTAAGGTGTCTCAACCTTGCAATTCGTAGCATTGATTATTAGATTATTTATTTATTTATTTGCCTAATTTTGTGTTTATTTGCACATTCTGTTTTGTCATTTAGTATAAGATGCCATTGTAACATGTCATCGTACTTGTAATGTGACATGGATGGTCAAGTCAAACACGTGGATTTAGGCGTCCCATTTGAGGTGGCACTAATATGCCATGTGTCGGCATCTTGTGTTATGACAGAGGAGTTATTTTGTATGACAAAATCTATGACGCGTAAGAGCCAAGTATAGAGATTCCTATGACAAGTGAAGAAAAGTGTCGAAGAGCATCTTTGCATGTGGAGAAGGCATCTTTGGGCGCCCAAGTTGGGTTATGACATGTTGTAAGAGGAATATGCTATTTTTAATTGTGTATGATGGATTCTCTTACAACATCAAGTGTTGTTATGTTGCATATTTTTATGACAACTGTAAGATACGTAAGAGCATTTGTCATTGCCTATTTTTAGCTTGGAGCGCTCCATTATTGGGAAGTCAAATCTGCCATGTATGACATATGTAAATGAGATGTATGCATGTTGGACAAGTGTCCTTGGGTGTGAGAAATAGGCCATGTGGCCAAGATGGACGCCCATCTCTAGAAGCTTCCTGTTTATGCCTTGTAACTCTATATAATGAGGTGTTTTGGAGTAGTAGTTGCATAGTGTTTTTACAGGTGATGTTATGCTACCAGAATTACTCTAGAAACGACATTTGTAGACTCTTGGAAGAACTTGCATTGCAAGTGTGTTGTAAACAATCTTGTTTTGATAATACATTGTGTAAGTTTTGGAGTGTGGCATTTTTCACCTGAAAAGGTTTTACCTACAATATATCTTGTCTCTTTTGCATTCTTGTGTTGTGTTTGCTGATACAATCTCTGTGTTAATCCCATAACATAACTGTAATTGTAAGGATTTAAAATAATTTGCACTCTACTTCCCTCATTAGGTTTATGTAGGAAGTGTGTTTCGTGTACCTTGCTTCCATTCAGTTGGTATCAGATTTTGATCACCTTTGATCCTAGTTGTTGGGTAGGGCTTTTTTGAGCTAATCTTCGATTGAGTTGGAGTATGTGCAGAGTATTCGACAATCTTGTTGCAGGAAGATGGTAGGCACATTTGGAAGAATAGAGTTGGAAAAGTTTAATGGCAACAATTTTGAGTTGTGGAAACTTAAAATAGAAGACATGCTTGTTGATAGAGACCTATGGGAAAATATTTCCACAACAAAACCAACGGCAATGGCTTAGGTAGATTGGGATCTCAAAGATCGTAAAGCTAAGGGTCTTGTGAAACTCTGTTAGTTGATTCCATCCTCTTAAATGTTCATGAAGAGAAGACCGTGGAAGAGCTATGGAAGAAACTTGGTGATGTTTATTAGACCAAATCCCTGGTAAACAAGTTATTCCTGAGGAAGTTGTATTCTCTAAGGATGGAGATAGATGATCAGTTGTAGATCAACTAAATGCATTTAACATGTTAGTTGCACAGTTGACTTCTATTGGTGTGAAAATGGAGGAGGATCGTTGTATGACCTTGCTTTGTTCTTTGCAAGACTTGTGGAACCATTTTTTCATGGCCATTGGGAGTACTACAGCCACCTTCAAGATGAATGAAGTGGTGTCTTTGCTGTTATCTGAAGAAATGCAGAGAAAGTCTTTTGATTCGGCTAAGGAGGCTCTTGCGGTTCGTGGTAGACCCAAAGAGAAAGGGAAGAAGAAGTACAAAAAAACTGAAAAGGACAGATTCAAATCCCGTGGGAGATCCAAATCTCTTGGAAAGTCCAAGGCAGTGTGTTGGAACTGTGGTAAAATTGGGCATTTCCGAAAGGAGTGCAAGGAGGAAAAGAAGAAAAAGAACACCTCCGATTCAGATTCTGACAAATCTCAAGATGATGGTGATGCTTTTATTACTGCCTTGGCCACTCATGCATCAAAAGATGTGTGGTTGATTGACTTCGGTGCTTCCTTCCACATGACCTCACATTGAGGTTGGTTCACAAAGTATGAAGAGTTCGATGGTTGGAAGGTGTACCTGGGTGATGACTCTCACATGAAAATAATTGGATGTGGAAGAGTCTTGATCCGATTCCCTGATGGATGAGTGAAGGGGATCAATGGGGTTATGCACATCCCCAGTTTAGCATGAAACTTGCTCTTTGTAAGTAAATTGAATGATGCAGGTGTGCAGGTTGTCTTCTCGAGTGGAGGATACAAGATGACAAGAGGAGCTATGGTGCTTGCTAAGGGTACTCGGAGAGGTACTTTGTTTCAGCTGGATACATTCACTACTCAGTGCAATAGTTCTTTTGTTTCGAAGAAAAGAGTTTCAGATTCTTCATCCTCACCATTGGAACCAGTAGCGAAGAGATGTGTTGCTTCAACTTCTGATGGTAGTGCTTTTTGGGTACCTAAGGGTGCTCATGCTTTGGAAATGAAACTTTCTGCTGAGAAGATAATGTTGTGGCATAAGAGACTTGGTCACATCGGTGAGAATGGTTTTAGAGCCCTGAAAAATAAAAACCTCGTCGAGGGATTAAATGTTTGTAATCTTGAATTTGACTTTTACGAACATGTTGTATATATGGAAAGCAAAACCGTGTTCAGTTTTACTCTAGTTCTCACAAGTCTTCTGGTGTGTTGGATCTTATACATTCTGATGTGTTTGGTCCTGTGAATGTTCCTTCGATTTCTAAATCGTTATATTTTGTATCATTCATTGATGATTATAGTAGAAGGACATGATTTATTTTCTTAGAAGCAAATCTGAAGTATTCAATCGGTTCAAAGAGTTTAAAGCTTTTGTTGAGAATTAGATTGGTAAAAAAATTAAGTGTTTGAGAATTGATAATAGTGGTGAGTTTTGTTTCGTAGAGTTTGATAAGTTCTGTAAAGAACATGAGATTGAAAGACATAAGACAACTCCATACACCCCTCAGCAAAATGGAGTTGCAGAGAGAATGAACAGAACATTGATGGAGAGGGCTAGGAGTATGTTTAGTGGAGCTAGCCTCGAACAAAAGTTTTGGGCTGAAGCTGTAGCCACTGCTTGCTACCTGATTAATAGGTTTCCTACTTCAACGCTCGTCGATAAGACACCCATGGAGGTATGGTATGCTAGGAAGCCTTCGTTTAGGCATCTTCATGTTTTTGGTTGTGAGGCATATGCACATATGCCTAAGGAGAAGAGGTCAAAATTGGAGAACAAGGCAGTTAAGTGTATCTTCATTGGCTATGGTGTCGGTGTGAAAGGGTACAAGCTTTGGGATCTTGTGGCCGAGAAATTCTTATATAGCAGAAGTGTTATTTTCAGAGAGGTAACTCTTTTCCCTGTTGTTTTACAGCCATAAGAAAAAGAAAAGAAAGAGGATGTGGTTCAGTTTCCTACTACCCCTGAGAAGACTGAACTAAAAAATCGTGTTGGACCACCCCAGCCTTTGAGGAGGTCCACACGAAACATGAAGCAACCTGAGAGGTTTGGTTATTCATTGCTTGATTCTAGTTGTGCTTTTGCCTTGATTTCTGACACTGATGAGCCTAGAACTGTAAAAAAGGCTATGGGTATGAAAGATGCAGGTTCCTAGAAGGAGGCCATGGAAGAAGAGATGGCTTCTTTGGAATAGAATAAAACTTGGGACTTGGTGTCTTTTCTTGATGGACGGAAACCTATTAGATGCAAATAGGTGTTCAAAAAGAAATTTGGTGCAGATGGCAACGTTGAAAAGTATAAGGTTAGATTGGTTGTGAAGGGGTATTCTCAAGTGGAGGGAACTGATTATGGTGAGATTTTCTCTCCCGTTGCAAAGCTGACATCTATTCGGTTCTTGTTATCTCTTGCAACAGTTTATGACTTAGAAGTGGAACAAATGGATGTGAAGACAACTTTCCTTCATGGTGATTTGGAGGAAGAAATCTACATGTCACAGCTAGAGCACTACATGGTAAAAGGTAAAGAAAATATGGTTTGGAAGTTAAAGAAGTCTTTGTATGGTTTGAAATAGTCTCCTAGGATGTGGTACTAAAAGTTTGAAGCCTTTATGTTGAGTATTGGATTTTTGAGATCAAAATTAGATCATTGTGTTTATTATAAGGTTTACAATGATCGCATTCTCATTATAACATTGTATGTTGATGATATGTTACTAATCGGGAATGGTAAAGTTTTAATTTCTGATTTGAAGTCTCAGTTGTCAGCACAATTTGAAATGAAAAATTTAGGGGCAACCAGGTACATTCTGGGGATGGAGATCAGAAGAGAGAGCAAACAAAAAACTTTGGTTAGTCCAGAGTAAGTATGTTAACACTGTGTTAGAGAGATTCAGTATGGTGGATTGCAGACTGTTAACTGTTCCTGTCATGATGGGGACAAAGTTATCTGTTGATGATTGTCTAAAGTCTCCTTCTGAGATGAAGGATATGAGCAGAGTACATTATGCTAGTGCAGTTGGTAGCTTGATATATGCTATGGTCTATACAAGACAAGATATTGCCCAAGCAGCGGGAGTCCTTAGTCAGTTTATGGCTAATCCTGGACGGGTACATTGGGATACAGTGAAGAGAGTGTTCAGATATTTGAGGGGTACTTCCGAGTATTCCTTATGTTATCATGGTTATCCTATAGAACCTCAGCATTCTGTGAGTATTCGAGGATTTGTGGATTTTGATTGGGCAGGTAACATTGACAGCAAGAGATCCACCAATGCTTATGTGTTTACCATGTTTGATGGAGCTATTAGTTGGATGAGTAAGCGAAAACCTATGGTTGCTTTTTCCACGACAGAAGCAGAGTACATGGCAGCAACTCATGTTTGTAAGGAAGCCATTTGACTTAAGAGGTTGTGTTCAGATGTTGGTTTTGATGCAGGGCAGATTACTATCTGTTGTGACAGTCAGAGTGTGATTTGGTTAGCAAAGAATCCTACTTTCTATGCTAGAACAAAGCACATTGATGTTCAATATCATTTTGTTCGTGATATGGTAGAAGACGGGAAGGTGATATTGGAGAAGGTTGACACTTTGAAGAATGTTGCAGATGCATTGATGATTGATGAAACCTATGGGCACAGATAAGTTCAGATGGTGTTCAGAGTCTATGGGCCTCTTGGCCCCTAGCAGTTAAATCTTGTCATTCTATTGGCTCTTGCAAAGTGTTCAACAAGTGGGAGAATGTTTGGAATTAAGGTGTCTCAACCTTGCAATTCCTAGCATTGATTATTGGATTATTTATTTATTTATTTGCCTAATTTTGTATTTACTTGCACATTTTATTTTGTCATTTAGTATAAGGTGACATTGTGACATGTCATTCTACTTATAATGTGACATGGATGGTCAAGTCAAACACATGTGGATTTAGGCGTCCCATTTGAAGTGCACTAATATGCCATGTGTCGGCATATTGTGTTATGACAGAGGAGTTATTTTGTATGACAGAATCTATGACACATAAGAGCCAAGTATAGAGATTCCTATGACAAGTGAAGACAAGTGTTGAAGAGCATCTTTGCATGTGGAGAAGGCATCTTTGGGCACCCAAGTTGGGTTATGACATGTTGTAAGACGAATATGCTATTTTAGTCACGTATGACGGATTCTCTTACAACATTAAATGTTGTCATGTTGCAGATTTTTATGACAGCTGTAAGATGCGTAAGAGCATCTATCATTGCCTATTTTTAGTTTGGAGTGCTCCATTATTGGGAAGTCAAATCTGCCATGTATGACATATTTAAATGAGATGTATGCATGTTGGACAAGTGTCCTTGGGTATGAGAAATTGACCATGTGGCCAAGATGGATGCCTATCTCTAGAAGCTTCCTGTTTATGCCTTCTAACTCTATATAATGAGGTGTTTTGGAGTAGTAGTTGCATAGTGTTTTTACAGGTACTGTTATGCTACAGGAATTACTCCAGAAACGACATTTGCAGACTCCTGGAAGAACTTGCATTGCAAGTGTGTTGTAAACAATCTTGTTTTGATAATACATTGTGCAGGTTTTTGGAGTGGAGTTTTTCACCTGAAAAGGTTTTCCCCATGATATATCTTGTGTCTCTCTTGCATTCTTGTGTTGTGTTTGTTGTTGCAATCTTTGTGTTAATCCCATAACATAACTGTAATTGTAAGGATTTAAAAGAATTTGCACTCTACTTCCCTCATTAGGCTAGTGTAGGAAGTGTATTCCATGTACCTTGCTTCATTTCAAAAATAGGTAAACTCATATAATTTTGACGTTTATTGAGGTATGCAAAAATTGAAAAAGTAACCATACCCTTTTGAGCATATCCTACCCAACAAGACACTTTCGCAATAAAATTACAATGTCCAAAATTTTTTCCATGACCTTTCTTGAAAATTTAGTTTCCAAAATTTCTAAATTCCTACAACTTGAAATTTCAAATAAAAATTTCAATTTGAAAGTAAACAATAAATAGATTACATCAAAAGATGCAGAATCTGATACTACACACTTCCCTTTCCAACACCAACTCAATCTAAGCACTTTTAGGCAATCCGAAATAAAAAATTCTTCAAAGGAGGGTTTGAAATGAGTTTTTTTCTCCAATTTGCTCCCAATTTATATAATCCATTAAAAAGAAAATCCTTTTTCCTTATATAACCACTAATTAGGATTAGGCTTAACTAACCCTTTCATTTACCTTAAGCTAATTTTCACTAACATAACATACAAAATATAAATATTTATTTTTCCAAATAGAATTAAATCTATTTCAATCACTAAACATAAAATAAAATGCCTTTCCAAATAAAATACTTTCCTAACACCAAATTAAATAATTAAAAAATGCTTTTCTCTAACGAGAATTGCATAGCATGATTTAACGATTTCTTCAAACATCGCAATACATCCCACATATACCAGGAACAAGCAAAATCACACAAGCGACGAAATTTAATACCCCTGAAGAGACGTTTTACTGGTCTAATACAAGAGGGTTCCAGAATCATAAATCGATTCAGATGAGGTTTCATTGGTTTCTATATTAGGGAAACACTAGGGTAAGGTGACTAAGTGATACCCATGCCGAACTTCTCCACATACCAGCCATTGGTCAATATCCTGTAATATCATGCACACTCATTGCAACGTTACACGCATTTGCACAATATATAACAATAGTCGAAGCGAATAACATAAATTACATAATTAAATATTAAACTTCTAATATGCATATTTCAATCAAGTCAAATATTCTAATAATACGATTAAGATGCACTTAATCATTTAAAACAATAATAGTGAAGGAAATTATGTCTACCCACCCAACATATTATTTAAAACAAAATAGTGAAGTTGAAACTCCAAATAAATATAAACACACATATATTTCTATAAGAGTCACGCGGGTCATTATCATATTTATTAAATGTTTTCTCCCGAAATATGCCAAAAACTATCAAGTTTAGGGCCCCTTCTGCATGACAGGAGCTTGTTTCTACAATGAATGGCAGTAGGCAATGGCGGAATGGGGGCAAGATCGTGGCACTAGGTGCTCACCTCTCTCCCAGTCACGAGCAATTTTGTTATCTAGGTGGAGGCATGAGATTTATACCGCAGGCGGATAGGAAGGGTTCCATTGGAACAAAGGAGGCCCATTTTCAAAACGCCAAGGATTTACCTATGAATGAACATGGTGAGGACTTGGGAATGGAAAGGAGTTTTTCCCTGCGTGAGGAACAATCTCTTCCTCAGTCTACCTCCACTAATCACAATTCACATATAGTTAGGGCCCTTCACTGCGCCATTGAATCTCTAGTCTTAGATCTAGAGGATGAAATAAAAAAGGAGGTGATTGAAAACGAAAGTTATTTCATAGAATATGGATTAATTGGAAGATTTATTAAGTTTTGGCCCAGGCTTATAGAGATCCACAAATGGATTATGGAAACATGGAGCCCTCTATTGAAAGGTAACATTCAAATTTACCCTTGTGCTTGCAGGTTTTTTATTATGGCTTTTGGCAACATGTAGGATCAAAACACAATTCTCTGTGACTATCAATGGAGTTGTGATAAATACCTACTCATGCTCAAACTAGGGCATCCAGACTTTAACCCTATTTCTGAGTCCTTTTCTGCTCTATTTGGGTTCAACTTCCCAATATTTTGCTCTAATTCTGGTTTGATTCTTTTTTTGAGGCGATTGGTAACAAACTAGGGAAGTTCTTGGCTATTGATGAAGGCTAATAAGACTTTCTTCATTCCTCTTTTTCTCACATTTTGGTTGATTTAGATACTTCTAAAAATCTCCCAAAAGATATTTGCCTAAAAAGCTCTATCCGCAGCTGGAATCAGATTCTGGACTATGAGGGTTTACTATTCTGTTGGTGTAGATTCTACAATGCCGGTCACATTACTTCAAACTGTACAAAATTCAAAATTGATAGACAAACTTCATGGTGGAAAGACGTTGATGTCCGCCATTACTCTATAGAAAAAGAGGATTCAACAGACCTTCATAAGGGTGCAAAGCAAGATAACACTCATCTTAAATCCCCTCAAAATATGAGGACTCTATAGTGGGATGGATAAAATGGATCCCAATCTACACCATCTGTCGTTCATGGCTCCCAGTAAAAAAATATGGTAGTCTCAGCAGCACCAGGCAAGGAACCACAGGGGGAGAAATTAATTCCTCAATTATTAATTTTGGGGCCTTAGATGCTAGGATTGCTCTAGAAGTAGCTGAGGCCACTTCTGTGATGGTGGAGCCCTTACAAATTAATAGGCTTGCGACAGATTATCAAACAGGAGAAGAAAATCAATAGACAATGGTTACACAAAAGAATAAACCAGTAGATAGTGAGAAAAGTATGATGACTCTTCGCTCCCATGTTAAGATGGGTAGGAAAGAATTATAGGGATAATAGCCCTTTAGGTGATTACCATCACAGATGGACAAAATTTTGTCCTTATGCACCCCTATTTATAGGGCATGCACTCTATTTTTATTTTTGTTCTCCTTTAGTTACGGGGTACAACTCCTTTATGCCTAATTCATTGATAAAAAAAGAGACGTTGGTCCAAATACACACATAACGAGAATCCAGATCGAACATTGGTATCATGTAAAGCCTCAAAAGTACATGTAAAAGCCATTAAACCAACTCAAAAGTAAATGAAGTAAATAATCCACTTAAATAAAACATCGCAATATCCAAAATAAAAAGATGTAAATAATCCACTTAGATACAACATTTCAAAGATAAAAGGTGTAATTAATCCGCTTAATCACAATATCTCAATGAAAGGTAAATCTCATAAATATGAATCACAATGTCATTAAAACTTACAAAAATCGCGTGCTTAATCCATGTAACAAGCACTATGAAATAATATACGTAAATCCATTGGCAAGTATGCCATAATACATCTAATCAAGTACAATAATAATGTACAATAAGAATAGTAAATCAATACGCTCACTAGTTGGACGAACCAAGTAGTCCACCACCTGTGAGTCGAGAGACGAGCACATGGCCTAGGTGCTTTTCCAACCAACCATGAAGTATTTACACTTCTCCGGACCCCTTCATGAAATGAAGGAAACCCAACCCTACATGAAATGTCTAGCTACCTGGTAACAACTGGTAGGAGGGAACACCCGATGCAACCCTGATGTCTGAATGTGCAATTCTAAATAATAAAAAGCAAATTGTCTCACAACAAGATGTGGCAGAGATATCAATATAATTAAGTTTGCTAGACAATAAACATCTATTTTAATGTCATCTTGATTAGATCTAATCCTTTATAAGTAACCTGGTTCAATTCCCGAAAAGAGGAAAAGCCATCTCTGAAAATCCACATTTGGCATCCTAGCCCAAAAAGCAACCCATTTACATTCCTAAATGAAAATCTACTTCTTTTCCCAAGAAGCAAGAAAATAAATAATAAATTAAAAGAATCAAATTTTCAATAAATTATTTAAAAATCTCTTCCCCAAACATCATTTGAAAAAGCACATTTTCTACAAGCAATAATTCATCTTTTCATACAAAATTGCATTCACAAGTTTATCAATTCGATATAAGTTCTTATCCATTATTTAATCATATTTTCTCAATATCATATGCAATCTAGCTATTATTGTTCTTTGTTGTCAAATTTGTGATGGGAATTCATAAAATCATATAACAGACTTCTTGTTGCTACAATATTAATTACAGAAAAATAAAACAGACTTCCTGTTGCTAGCAACAGGAACTGTTGAAAGTATAAACAAAATAAAATACAAAGAGTATAGTCTTTACTGTTATTTACTGGTAAGGTTTAAGAATATGTTTAGAAATGCAGTCCATAATAGATAATAAGGTTTTATCTACCATTTGAGAGTTTTTGTGTTTCATCATAAAGAGGTCAATCTTCTAATCTAAACCTAATTTCAGCCAGCATAAGAAAGAAAATCAGTCCTAAATATGTCTGTCAGAGAGTTGCCTAAATGCCAATTGGATATTGATTATAGTTTTCATCAGTTAAGATCAAGATCTGAATAATAACGAGATATATGACATGGTTCCTGACAGTCAAGGTTTTAACAAGGTAAGGCGAATATCATATATTTTAAAGCCAACGATCAGCCAAAGACAAAGTGCAGGCAACAGACAAGAATAAATGGGTCGATCTATTCATCAATACAAGATCGCCCAAGAAGGTCAAACAACCAAAATAAAAGGGACGTCAGCCACTCTTTCTGCAGGTCAATCTCATTGACAAGAGGAGCGATGGGTCGAGAGGAAGGTCGATGGCACATAAGGTGGAATCAGGTTGGACCGATCAGAGAAATATAAAGTAAATCGCCTAAGTTTTTGAGGCTAGGAACTGGAGGCACCAAGAGTCAAGGCAGGTCAAACAGACTAAGAGGCTACGCCTACCCCAAATAGTTTAATATGCTACCAAAGACAAAAATAAATAAATGTGATTCCAAGACTTTGTAAACAGGAATAAAAACCTGGAAAAATACGTCGATCATTGATAAATTTGAAGCTGCTATTGCTGTCTTGCTCACCCTCTAGTCGTGGCCTGCAAATCTCTCCTTTGCTGCTGTCAAAAACAAGTCTACTGTTGCTCAGAAATTGCCCTCCATTTAATGGTTTGTGAGTTACTTCTTCTTGCTGCCGATCTCTCTATTTTTTATTCAAGATCACTCTCCATTCTTAGCATCCCAGCTTAGGTTTTTTTATTTCCATTGAAGTTTTTCCATTTCAAAACTAAAGTCTCATTCTATTTTGCATGATCATCGACCAATGAAATTAGAGGTCATATGGTGCAGGAGCACCTCGAGACATTGAGAATCTGAAAGATTCCTTACATTTTATGTTATATTGTAAGGCCTTCGAGCCATATTGGGAGACTGTATACATGCCATTAAGGAATTGTAACCGAACAAGAAATGTAACTGTTCAGCAGTGGTGGTTCGTTTCCACCGTGTGTAACTGCCAAAATGTAAGTCTTTTAATAGTCAGGTCTGTATTTGTTAAAAGTAGGAGAGAGACAGACCGAGAGTAGAGAAGGTTGTATGTAAATTTTTGAGTAGGAGAAATAAAGAAATTTTGGTGTTCTGGTCTAACTAAAGGAATGTAGATTGGAGTCATTCCACTGGTTAAGATTTCTTCGAAATCAGTGGAATGACCTCCGTGATGTTAGGTTATTTTCTATTTTGTAGGTTTTTGTAGTTTTTGTGTAGTGTGTTCGGTTACAATGTGCGGAGACAGTTAATGGCGTGAATTATGTGTTGTATCACTAAACATGCATTTTATGTGTATACTGCAATAGTATGTCAAGAATATTTATGTGTATTCTGCATATGTATGAGAAGAGACATTTTGTGTGTATCCGTCAATCATATGTCGGGGTTGTATGTTGCAATTGTATGAGCGAATGTACATTGTCAATATGCATTGGGTTAGATGCAAGTAATGACTGGCCGTATCAGGTCAAAACAGAAGGAGATACAATGGGATACCGGCGATAGAAGGTCAGGTAATGTATATACAAGCAGAAGGCATCGATGTGAGAAGAGCCCATCGGGAGAGTTTTTGAATGTTATATCGACTGTCGGAGTCACAACGATAGAAGGTGTGAGTATCAGCATAAGTAGACAAAAGTCTTGCCGACGGAAGAGAGGTGAAAGTTCATCGAAATGAATGATTGTATCGGTGGAAGAATTTCTGAAGTGACCGATGGTAGATTATCATGCCAATATGAGGAATATGAATGTTTCGGTAATGTATGGATCTAATGAAGGGGTTTTGAAAGGTGATTAAGCTTAAACCCTATGTCTTGTGGGTTTTCACCTTGTTTTAAGTGCTTCCACTGCGGCTCTGCATCAAATTGGTATAACAGCTAGCGAAAGATCTGGCGAAAGATTTGGTATCTGAAGGAGTTGTGTATTTGTTTCCTATCACTGAGAAGGCAAGTGAAGCGCTGAAGGAAAACTGAAGCATTGTGTTGGTGACCATGTTGAAGATAGAGATTGTGGAAAGAATTTTTGAAGGCTGATAGTAGTTGCAAGATTGTTGCAGGTGCTTGTTCCATCTAGCTGCATGAAGGAGGTTTCTGAGGTAGTGTGTGGGCAGACAAAAGGAAGTCTGTCGTGACCATTCTCTAATAGAGATTTGGCTGGATAAGGATGCAGAGAGAGGCCACTGAGGAGAGAGTGGTAGGTGTATCACCAGGATCTGCTGTTGGGTAAGATGGATGGTTTGTTGAGTTGGTGAGTTGTGTGGTAAGGCAGTGAGAAAGATGGATACCTGACTGAAGAAGCACTTGAGGTTGCAGCCTGAAGAGTACTCCACTGATGGGAGTAGAAGGAGCTGAAGATGATAGTTTGATTTTGTTGGTTGGTTGGTCACTGTTTTATTGATGTGCAGATTTGAAGACAGAAGCTGAAGCCAGAAAGAGATGCCGAAAAAGGTTTTGTTTTGTAGGTACATTTCCAAGAGACTTGGAAATCTTTGTTGGTTGGTTGTATGGTGCAGGAGCACCTTGAGACATTGAGAATCTGAAAGATTCCTTACATTTTATGTTATATTGTAAGGCCTTCGAGCCATATTGGGAGACTGTATACATGTCATTAAGTTGTCATTAAAGAATTGTAACCAAACAAGAAATGTAACTGTTTGGCAGTGGTGGTTCGTTTCCACCGTGTGTAACTGCCAAGATGTAAGTCTTTTAATAGTCAAGTCTGTATTTGTTAAAAGTAGGAGAGAGACAGATCGAGAGTAGAGAAGGTTGTATGTAAATTTCTGAGTAGGAGAAATAAAGAAATTTTGGTGTTCTGGTCTAACTAAAGGAATGTAGATTGAAGTCATTCCACTGGTTAAGATTTCTTCGAAATCAGTGGAATGACCTCCGTGATGTTAGTTTATTTTCTGTTTTGTAGTTTTTGTGTAGTGTGTTCGGTTACAATGTACGGAGATAGTTAATGGCGTGAATTCTGTGTTGTATTGCATTAATATGTCAAGAAAATTTTATGTGTATTCCGCAGATGTATGAGAAGAGACATTTTGTGTGTATCCATCAATCGTATGTCGGGGTTGTATGTTGCAATTGTATGAGTGAATGTACATTGTCAATATGCATTGGGTTAGATGCAAGTAATGACTGGCCGTATCAGGTCAAAACGGAAGGGGATACAATGGGATACCGGCGATAGAAGGTCAGGTAATGTATATACAAGCAAAAGGCATCGGTGTGAGAAGAGCCCATCGGGAGAGTTTTTGAATGTTATATCGACTGTCAGAGTCACAACGATAGAAGGTGTGAGTATCGGCATAAGTAGACAAAAGTCTTGCCGATGGAAGAGAGGTGAAAGTTCATCGAAATGAATGATTGTATCGGTGGAAGAATTTCTGAAGTGACGGATGGTAGATTATCATGCCGATATGAGGAATATGAATGTTTCGGTAATGTATGGATCTAACAAAGGGGTTTTGAAAGGTGATTAAGCTTAAACCCTATGTCTTGTGGGTTTTTGTGGGTTTTGTGGGTTTTCACCTTGTTTTAAGTGCTTCCACTATGGCTCTGCATCATCATACTTCTATTAAAACAATAAAATAATATCCCTCATGCAACTTACTGTTATGCAGAGCAAAAATTGCTTATATAACAAGAAGTCTACCTTTTAACTTCTTATTTATTTATATAAAAAATCTAATTATAATAACACTATTATTAATATTGTTTAGTTGTTTAACTAAAACATATTTATTTTAATAAATCAAGAAGTAAATAAAATAATAATACAATAATACAATAACATATATTTATCTTATTATAATTAAATATAATTTATTTAATTCTATTTTGCATATTGTCTTCCAAACATCTATAATTATGTAAATAAAAACAATATTTATTATTTATTAAATTAAAATACAATTATATATATATATATATATATATATATATATATATATATATATATATATATATATATTTCTTTATTCAAATTGCAATACCTATTTAAATACAATTCAAAAAAGACATTAAACTCAAGTAATTACATCATGCGTTCGAAAACGATTTTCACACACTAATTTTTCTAACTTCTAATCATCATAACATTAAATAAAATAATGCATTTAACATAAACTATTGTAGCAATTTAAACACAATATTTTCTAAATTTTAAATCATCAATCACACTTATCTTCCACACAATGATGCATAAGAAAACCATTCAAAATGCATATGAAAACTACGTGGTGTGTGATTGCATCAGGATAATCCATCCCATTAGTTCTTGCCAAGTGGCTAGAACACCTCTACCTCAACCATGTTCTCGTCTTTGACGAGTACCTGCATTCATTCGTACTCAACTCAACATCAATAGGTTAGTGTCTCCAAAACATAGCCAAGGAAAATTATTGTAATCATATCGACAATTATTTAACATTTAAATCAATTTCCAATTTTCATTAATATAAACTCATAATAATTACCTTCACTCAAGTAAAATTACTTAAGGTAAAAGTCAATCACAGTAATTGTTCACTAATCTAGATTAATTATGTTGTTCATAAAAACGAGACGTGACATATCGACTAGCAATCACCAATTTCAATACAAAATATCATAATAAATATCAATACCCCAAAGGTGACGAAGAGACAAGCACAAATAACTATGGGAAAATTACAAATCTTGAAGAGGGGGATGTGTTTTTAGAACCTAAGGGCAAAATTATAACTGTTCTTCATTTGGGAATGATCAAAACAAGGCCTAAAACCGCATTTTCACAACTCAGAAACCCTGGGGCAGCCATGATAACTTTTATTTCTGATTTTGATTTGGGTATGTGTAGGGTCATCGTGGGCCAAACAGTGGCAATGGAAAAAAAAATCGTGTCTTTACTTAGCCAAATTCGCGAATTGGCTAACTTTGACTTTCATAGGCATGTTAAAAATATCCGTTTTGTGGTTTAAAAAACTATTTTTATAGTTCCAGGAAACGAATATCTGTTTCTTGGAACTATAAAAATGGTTTTTTTTTTTAAATTCTTTTCATTGGTTTTTTAATTGTTTTCATTGGGGTGTGTCATGGTATGATGTCTCAAGGAATGGGAAGAAAGGATGGTGATTCATAAGATAATATGAAGAACGATGGTAGAGTGAATTGGCATTGTGGTAACTGTAGCATGTCATGGGGTGAATCATGCGTTAATACAGGTTGTGGAGTGAGAAAGGGGTGGTATGGGTATGGTTGAATGGAGTAATGAGGTGATTTAATTAGTGATGACCTAGGTGAAGTGATGGGTAAGGTGTCTTATGTGGGATTGCTAGAAAGTGTGATTGGTAATGGTGGGGATAGCTAAATGTCATTTTCTAAGGGTTCAAAAGTGAGGAAAGTGTAACATGGGGATATGGGATAATCCATGGTTTAATGATTATTCAAGGGAGACTCCTTAAAATGATTATCAATGATGGTGTCAATAGGGGGAATGGAGTCTATGAATGTAGGTGTGGGAATGTGAGCTATGACATTGGGATTGTATTGGATGAATAATAGAAAGTAGGGGCACCTGTCTAGTGATGGAAGGAGCCACATGATCAAATGATGTTTGGGGAAGGGTTTTTCTTAGGGAAGTAAGGATTTGGGCGAGGGTCTAGGGTTTGGTGGAGAAGAATTTATGGAAAATTTAGAGGTCATTAAAATTGACATGAATAGAAGAAGTACAAGACATGGCTAAGGATAAATGGTAGGCTCAAAATAGGATAACTAGGACTATGATGATGAAGATGAAAAGAAAAGTCAGCAACAATAGTATGATATAGGGATAGGATTAGAAAAAAAAGAGTACTACAACTAGCAAGAGGAAAGTGAGGACATAATTCAAAGTTAACATGGCATGAACTCTCTTGGAAGGCTAAGCATGGACTATAAGAAGATTAAACTAGTTGGATCTGTTAGGCTCACCAAATGAAAGAACCTTAAAGGTTAACCTTAATTAGGTAAGGTTTTTTTTTAGTGTGGTTGTTTGTGCAACAATGTGTAAATTAATGTTACCTAAGGATAAATCTAACTATACTAACATTTTAATATCCATGAGAGTTAGGACTAACAATTAGACTAAAAACTTGACAAACAATACAACTTGGACACATGTAGGACTTGGAAAATGGAAAAGAATAAGTATTAAATGTGGAAAACAATGAAAAAGTGGTATTAGTTGCACCTATGTAGAGAAGTGGTCTTTATGAAAGATGCTTAGAATTATGCTCTATATCTATTTGTGAAGTTTGGAGGTGATTGGACCTAAAGGATATGACCACCATATGCAAAATAGCCTACCTAATGGGTATGTGCTAGGAGGGAGAGAGAGAGGGGGGGTAGAGATAAAGTGAGAGGATATAGATATGGAGAGATATACATATAGAGGGGTAGAGAGAAAGATAGGATTGAGAGAGAGAGAGTCCTAGTTTTCTTGTTTTCATTTCCTTTATTGATAAGGGAGAGGGAGAGATAGAGGGGAGATATAGGAATGATAGGGGGAGAGAGGCAAGAGAGAGATATGGAGAGATAGCTAGGTAGAGAGAGATAGAGAGGAGAGAGATAGGGAGAGATAGAGGAGACATAGGGGAGAGATAGAGAGATAGAGAGTGAGAGAGATGTCCAGAGAGATAGGGAGGTAGAGGAATGATAGGGGAGAGAGAGGCAAGAGATAGGGAGAGATAGATAGGTAGAGAGAGGAGATAAATTGGGAGAGATAGAGGAGACAAAGGGAGAGATAGGGAGATAGAGAGTGAGTGAGATGTTCAGAGAGATAGGGAGAGAGATTGAGAGGTAGAGGGATGATAGAGAGAGCGAGATAAGGGAGAGATACCTGGAGATAGGGGTTTAGGGTTTCTTAGCTTTAGGGGTTATGGTTTAGGGATTAGGGACATTATTTAGGGCTGAGGGATTTAGAGAGAGAGACTTCTTTTGACATGCAATCGTAAACCCTAGATAATGCCCCTAAACCCTAAACCCTAACCCTTAACCCATAAACCATAAACTTTAATAATGACCCTAAGCCCTAAGCCTAACCCTAAACCCTAAACCCTAAATTCCTTATAAAACCTTTTCATTTCATGATTGCATTGAAAATTTGATGAAAATTGCATGATTTAAGGGTTTTTCACTAGCTTTTCATTGCTTATCTTCACAAGACTACTCTACAAGCATGTTGTAACAGAATTTGTGACTTTATAAAACTTATATTAGACCTATTTACTATTTCACTCAGTCACATCCTTTACAACACCTTTTGTTTGACACTTTTGCATTGAAATTTGATCAAAAATTGCATGTTTTTTGGCTTTTTCACTAGGTTTGACTAGTCAACTCTCTACAAACACTCTAAAGGCGTGTTGTGTCGGATTTTTTCTCACAAGGTGACTGATTAAATGGTTATTATCTGATATACATCATAAAATTTCACACAACACCCTTTCTATCAGTTGTTTGCATGTTTTTATTGTGAAAAAATTGCATATTTTGCTTGATTTTTACTAGGGTTTGACTTGTAAACTTTTTAAACTTACATGGCATGCGTGTTGTGAAGGATATTATTGATCTAATTGACTGATATCCCTGACATACTCTTTTGCACATCTTAAATTTTATTACAACACTCTTTATTTAGACATTTACATTGTTTATTTAGTGTTTATTTAGGGATTAGGGTTTATTGTTTATTGTTTAGGGGTTCGGGTTTATTTAGTGTTTAGGGTTTATTGTTTAGGGGTTCAGGTTTAGAGGTTTAGGGTTTAGGGTTTGTAAATTCAGAATTTAGGGTTTCTAACGTCTGATATAAAATTCAAAAATTCATCATCAATTGCTAATTTGTATTGCATTTTCATTGTCCATTTGGTCAAAATTGCTTGAAATTGTGTGTTTTTATGAGACCTAGTTTGTGCATGAGCTAGGGTTGGTAGCTAAAATTTGGTTTCAGATTTTACTACTATCCTTTACATTCTTTCAATTCTGATTTTGACCTGTATTATTCCATTTCATTGTATAATTTCATTTAGATCTCATACCTAGGGTTTGAAACTTGCATTTTCACTAGGTTTTGCACTAGATTCCTCTCTAGGGTTGCATTTTAGGGGTGTTGTAGTGGATTTTGTGGCCTTAGTAGATTGTTATCAGACATATTCCTTTCTTCCATCTGATAAATTCCTTACAACACCTTTTCATTTCATGATTGCATTGAAAATTTGATGAAAATTGCATGATTTAAGGGTTTTTCACTAGCTTTTCATTACTTATCTTCACAAGACTACTCTACAAGTGTGTTGTAACAGAATTTGTGACTTTATCAGACTTATATCAGACCTATTTACTGCTTCCCTCAGTCACATCCTTTACAACACCTTTTGTTTGACACTTTTGCATTGAAATTTGATCGAAAATTGCATGTTTTTAGGCTTTTTCACTAGGTTTGACTAGTCAACTCTCTACAAACACTCTAAAGGCATGTTGTGTTTGATTTTTTCTCACAAGGTGACTGATTACATGGTTATCATATGATATCCATCATAAAATTTCACACAACACTCTTTCTATTAGTTGTTTGCATGCTTTTATTGTGAAAAAATTGCATATTTTGCTTGATTTTTACTAGGGGTTGACTTGCAAACTTGTTAAACTTGCATGGCATGCATGTTGTGAAGGATATTATTGATCTAATTGACTGGTATCCCTGACATACTCTTCTTCACATCTTAAATTTCATTACAACACTCTTTATTTGGACATTTACATTGTTTATTTAGGGTTTATTGTTTATTGTTTATTGTTTAGGGGTTTGGGTTTATTTAGTGTTTAGGGTTTATTGTTTAGGGGTTCAAGTTTAGAGGTTTAGGGTTTAAGGTTTGTAGCGTCTGATATAAAATTCAAAAATTCATCATCAATTGCTAATTTGTATTGCATTTTCATTATCCATTTGGTCAAAATTGCTTGAAATTGTGTGTTTTTATGAGACCTAGTTTGTGCATGAGCTAAGGTTGGTAGATAAAATTTGGTTTCATATTTTACTACTATCCTTTACACTCTTTCAAGTCTGATTTTGACCTGTAGCATTCCATTTCATTTCTTAATTTCATTTAGATCTCATACCTAGGGTTTGAAACTTGCATTTTCACTAGGTTTTGCACTAGATTCCTCTCTAGGGTTGCATTCTAGGGGTGTTGTAGTGGATTTTGTGGCCTTAGAAGATTATTATCAGACATATTCCTCACTTCCCTCTGATAAATTCCTTACAACACCTTTTCATTTCATGATTGTATTGAAACTTTGATGAAAATTGCATGATTTAAGGGTTTTTCACTAGCTTTCCATTGCTTATCTTCACAAGACTACTCTACAAGTGTGTTGTAACAGAATTTGTGACTTTATCAGACTTATATCAGACCTATTTACTGCTTCCCTCAGTCACATCCTTTACAGCACCTTTTGTTTGACACTTCTGCATTGAAATTTGATCAAAAATTGCATGTTTTTAGGCTTTTTCACTAGGTTTGACTAGTCAACTCTCTACAAACACTCTAAAGGCGTGTTGTGTCTGGATTTTTCTCACAAGGTGACTAATTACATGGTTATTATATGATATCCATCATAAAATTTCACACAACACCCTTTCTATCAGTTGTTTGCATGCTTTTATTGTGAACAAATTGCATATTTTGCTTGATTTTTACTAGGGTTTGACTTGCAAACTTGTTAAACTTGCATGGAATGTGTGTTGTGAAGGAAATTATTGATCTAATTGACTGATATCCCTAACATACTCTTTTTCACATCTTAAATTTCATTACAACACTCTTTATTTGGACATTTACATTGTTTATTTAGGGTTTAGGGTTTATTGTTTATTGTTTAGGGGTTCGGATTTATTTAGTGTTTAGGGTTTATTGTTTAGGGGTTAGGGTTTTGGGTTTAGAGGTTTAGGGTTTGTAACGTCTGATATAAAATTCAAAAATTCATCATCAATTGCTAATTTGTATTGCATTTTCATTGTCCATTTGGTCAAAATTGCTTAAAATTGTGTGTTTTTATGAGACCTAGTTTGTGCATGAGCTAGGGTTGGTAGCTAAAATTTGGTTTCAGATTTTACTACTATCCTTTACAATCTTTCAAGTCTGATTTTGACCTATAGCATTCCATCTCATTGCATAATTTCATTTAGATCTCATACCTAGGGTTTGAAACTTGCATTTTCACTAGGGTTTGCACTAGATTCCTCTCTAGGGTTGCATTCTAGGGTTGTTTTAGTGGATTTTGTGGCCTTAGTGGATTGTTATCAGACATATTCCTTTCTTCTCTCTGATAAATTCCTTACAACACCTTTTCATTTCATGATTGCATTGAAAATTTGATGAAAATTGCATGATTTAAGGGTTTTTCACTAGCTTTTCATTGCTTATCTTCACAAGACTACTCTACAAGCGTGTTGTAACAGAATTTGTGACTTTATTAGAATTATATCAGACCTATTTATTGTTTCACTTAGTCACATCCTTTACAAAACCTTTTGTTTGATACTTTTGCATTGAAATTTGATCGAAAATTGCATGTTTTTAGGCTTTTTCACTAGGTTTGACTAGTCAACTCCCTACAAACACTCTAAAGGCGTGTTGTGTCTGATTTTTTATCAAAAGGTGACTAATTACATGGTTATTATCTGATATCCATCATAAAATTTCACACAACACCCTTTCTATCAGTTGTTTGCATGCTTTTATTGTGAAAAAATTGCATATTTTGCTTGATTTTTATTAGGGTTTGACTTGCAAACTTATTAAACTTGCATGGAATGCATGTTGTGAAGGATATTATTGATCTAATTTAATTATATCCCTAACATAATCTGTTTCACATCTTAAATTTCATTACAACACTCTTTATTTAGACATTTACATTTACATTTTGTTAAAAAATTGCATATTTTTGCATAATTCCACTAGTTTTTGGACTTACAATTATTTAGGATTGCATTCAAAGTGTGTTGTGAAGCATATCTCTGATTGAAAGGACTGATATTTCTGTTATTTACTTCTGCACCTCATAAATTTGATCACAACACCTTTGCTTTACATAATTCGCATTGAAAAAAATAAAATAAAAATCTAGCATCTTTATTTCATTTACATTCATATTTCGAGCATTTGATTGCTTGCATATTTCATGGATTCCTCTTGTTATTCAATGTAAGATTTAGTTACATACATTAGGGACCCTGAGACCTTTTGCAAATTCATCAACATGAATCCTCGGGTCCTGCAACAAATAGGGAGAGATAGGGAGATAAAGAGTGAGCGAGATGTCCAAAGATAAAGGGAGATATAGGAATGATAGGGGAGAGAGAGGCAAGAGATAAGGAGAGATAGATAGGTAGAGAGAGAGGAGATAGATTGGGAGAGATAGAGGAGACAGAGGGAGAGATAGGGAGATAGAGAGTGAGTGAGCTGTCTAGAGAGATACGTCTGAGAGAGATTGAGAAGTAGAGGGATGATAGAGAGAGGGAGATAAGGGAGAGATAGGGAGATAAGGGAGAGATAGGGAGATAGATGTTTAGGGTTGCTTAGGTTTAGAGTTTAGGGGTTACAGGTTAGGGGTTAGGGATTAGGGGCATTATTTAGGGTTGAGGGATTTAGAGAGAGAGAGACTTCTTTTGACATGCAACCGTAAACCCTAAATAATGCCCCTAAACCCTAAACTCAAGCAACCAGAAACCTCTAAACCTTAAATAATGCTCCTAAACCCTAACCCCTAACCCCTAAACCATAAACTCTAAATAATACCCCTAAGCCCTAACCCTTAAACCCTCAACCTGAGAAACCATAAACCCTTAAATCCTAAACCCCAAACCCCTAAACCCTAAACACTAAACCTAAGCAACCCTAAACCTCTATCTCCCTATCTCTATCATTCCTCTACCTCTCAATCTCTCTCCCTATGTCTCCCGAGTAGCCCTAAACCCCTAAACCCTAAATAATTTCCCTAAACCCTAACCCCTAAACCCTAAATAATTTCCTTAAACCCCGACCCCTAATCTCAAGCAAGCCCCCCCCTCTCTCTCTCCCTCTCCCAAAACCCTAAATAATGCCCCTAACCCCTAACCCCTAAACCCTAAACCTCTATCTCCCTATCTCTCCCTTATCTCCCTATCTCTATCATCCCTCTATCTCTCAATCCTTCTCCCCATCTCTCTGGACATCTCGCTTGCTCTCTATCTCCCTATCTCTCCCCTCTATCTCCTCTCTCTCTCTCTATCTATCTCTCTATCTCTTGCCTCCCCCCCCCTATCATTCCTTTATCTCCCTATCTCTCCCCTCTATCTCTCCCTCTCCCTTATTGACAAAGGAAATGAAAACAAGAAAACTAGGACTCTCTTTCTATCTATCTATCTATCTAACTCTCTCCTAAGCAAATTGGAAAGGAAAAGGAAAACTAGGAAAGCTAGGAATAGGATTTAATTAGGAGGTAGATAGGTTTGAGAGAGAGAGAGAGAGAGAGAGAGAGAGAGAGAGAGATCCGAAAAAGTAGAAGTGTAGAGTCAAGGTGTACTTTTGCCAACTTAATTTTATCTTAACATTCCCAAAGTCTTACATGATTAAAAGTAATGTTAATCTATTTGGTGGAAAAGTGGAACCTTTGCAAAGTTGTAGATGGAAAACATGACTCCACTTCCCAAAATCTCATAAGTATATAAATGAAGGTTTTGAAAATAATTATGTATCATCAATGCAAAATCCTAATGCACTCATCCACAAACTTGTAAATTGCAGTGAAGTTCAACATCCCCATGCCTCATAAAGTTCCACAACGTTCATTTACCAAAAGACCAACTATTATGTGTAGACTTTTCTTATGTTTACATCCATTTCAAAAAAGAACTTACAAAGTGCCAACATTACAATGCATAACATAATGAAATTTGTTGAAAAAGTTAAAAAAATCTTCAAACAAATGTAGTTGACTCGTATATAGCCAAACTCCATGATCTTTTCTACTATCTTATTTACTTACACCAAAGGAATGGTACATGGGCATCCATCAAAAGAATAATGATAGGGGGATTCTTATCAAATATTATATTTGGTAACTTTCTAGTAAATATTTATAAAAACTATGGAAACATAGACAAGGCATTGCTAACTATTTGATATAATGCCTCAAAAAAATGTGATTTCATAGATTACCATGATTATAGGAAATGCAAAAAATGAATCTAAAAATGGACATTACAATTTTGTTATCAATGCTCTTTACAAAACATAGAAAATAGACAAGCCTTTTCGATCATAGATGAAATTAGATGCAATGGTCATAAGAATATGGCGAGATATCGATAGACCACCTTTTTAGTATTTTAGACAAAGCTAAAGATGAATACTTATGACCATTGTGGGATATCGATAGACCACCTTTAGAGAGAGAGAGAGAGAGTAACATATAGGGTAAAGCAAAATGGATATCCATTTTGGGAAACCAAAAACGGATATCCGTTTTGTAAAACATAAAAAAGGAAAAATGGTATTTTACCAAAGCAAAACGGATATCCATTAATAACGAATATCCGTTTTGCTTCGCTTTTTCCTTGTATGTAGGCTTGGGGTTGTCATAGTTGACTTTCCCTCAATTCTAACATTTTTACAGGTTTCACTCTCTTCTTCGAACTTCACCCTTCGTGTTGACGACTTTTTTTTAATGCAAAATTGATAAAACGAAAAGGGTTTATAGAGGAAATTGTTAGCTTTCTAAAAATATAAGATTTTATTGATTATCATTTTGTTAAATAATTATTAATAATTTTCTATATAGTGTGTGTCTGAAATCTTAATGGATACACTGATTGAAAAACATCAATAACTTTCAAACCGTTTCACCTTTTTCAAATCCGAAAGATGTGTCACACTCTATGCTCCATTGGCTACAGGTTAAATTTTTTTTTTTTGAATTCTGATTTTTTTTGATCGAGTTAGGTTGGTTGGACAATTACTCTTTAGTTTTTTAAAAAAGTCACAGTAAAAAAATCATAACTAATTATTTTATTGGAAAAAAATTCAAAAAAATATGCGTCACATCCGGGCATGAGTCTACTTATTTTGAAAGTTTCAATTTTTTTTTTTGCTCATAGTTAGGTTGGCTGGACAAACACCCACTTTTTATTTTTTTCTGAAAAATTTAATAGTTGTTCATTGAAATGTTCATTTTTCACTAAGTAAATTTAGTTTAAAAAAAAAAATTAGTAGCTCATAAACTAGATTCAATTCTCTACAAATTTCGTACTTACATCTTTTTCAAATTGTGTAGATAATCCATTCAAATTTTCACATGAACTTGATTAAGTCTGATTTTTTGTATTTTCATTGCCACTTAGAGGTATAGTTTGGCCCATCATGGTCTTGCACATACCCATTTGACCTCTATAATGGATTAAAAAAAAAATTCTAAAGTCATGGGAGACTTGAGCAGGAAGATAAGATGGAAAGGTCAAGAGGAGATATGAAGAAACCAAAGGAATCAAGTGAAAACATCAAATTTGTTAAGTTGCCTATGGCAACAAATTTGCCAACTTACACATAACTGATCCATGATGACAATGGATATGATTTGACATCTATTCACTAAAATTGATTTATTTTTGAGGAATTTGATACTTTTCTTTGTTGGTTGCAGGTCTAAGAGGCTGGAAACATGAAGGGATCAGCTGGAGTTATCATGGATAGATGAAAACCTAGAGACACCTTGTTGTTCCAGCTATGGAGAAACTTGATTTTCATGCCCAAACCATTGCTACACCTACAAAATGAAACCAATATGATGTCAAGGATGATGAAGACAAACCATAGTAGTTGTTGCAACACAACAATCAGGCCTAAGCCATTACTGTACTTGCATATTTGGAGCTAGAAATGATGGAAAATAAAGGGAATAAAGCCATGCAACTTATGGAGGATGAATTGCACCACCTCGTACCTTATTTGTAGCCTTGTTCATAACTGATACAACCTTCTACAAGTGCCCAGTTTGCTGTTCCAAGTCTGAGATTGAGATTTGAGGTGGAAAAATAGAGTATGAAGGTTGGAAATGCATTTTCTAGGGTAGAATCAGTCACCTACAACTGCATAATCATATTTGCACATGGAAAATTGATACCTACAACCACTTATGATGACTAAAATGATTTGCTATAGCTGCTTATGTCTTTTTTATGAATATTTGTCATACTACAACAACTTGTTGGAGTCATAGTTGGAAATATTAAATGTCTTGGAGATTTAGTTGCAAATATTTAATATTTTTAGCTTCTAAAAGTTACTTTCTGAGAAATCTAGAAAACTTCGCAACAAAAAGTAAATAAAATATTACTTTTTTATACTAAGAGAAGCTTGTTGAGGAAGTTACATGGGATGAAGTGGAATATTCCTTGCCACCAAAGTTAACTTTGTGTTTGAGCAACAATTGTGAGCCATTAGATCAAATTGATCATAGCCATTGGATCTTAGGGTGAAAATGATATAGATCAGGGGTAATCAAACTCCAAACAACTTTAAACAAATGCCTTTGGTCATCAAAATGTGGGTTTTCCTTCACGAACCCTTGGTCTTCCTTGTAGCCTTTCAAAAAGGTAAAATTAGCATAACTCCTGATGCAGGCCTGATCTCCAAGAAAGGAACCTTGTTTAGGATACCCATTTGGCCATATTTCAACATACCTCAAAATTAGATAGAGTTATTTTGTACGGAAATGCTCTAAAATTGACTATCCCGTTCTTGACTAGGCCTTGTAAGACAACAAAAGGGGTATTTTTGACATAATTTGCAGGAAACAACTCAAACCCATGTACTAAAAACTGTTTTGGATACCCATTATCCTATTACACAACATACTTCAAATGAAGATGGGGGTGTTTTGTAACACAAGGGTCAAAATAGGACTGTTATGTTGCAATTTAGGCCTAATTAGGCTTGTTTGAATGGCTCACAACTAGGTTTTCAAAACCCCAACATCAAAACTCCATGAAAATAGCTCAAACATGTCACAAATAGTCTTCCTAAACATTTCCAATCCCTTCAAAATATTTCCCAAGAGCTTTTCTACAAACCCTAACACCTATGCGTCTCCTATGCCAAAACAAGAGGTTTTCTGCCCAGTTTTAGAAAAATGGTTGCCAAATGCTCAAATCTTAATGAAAAATGATGAGACCAAATGAAAATGAAATAAGATTCAATGCTTCATCAATCCAAATGGTTAAATTATCACTTACAAGACATACCAAGCTGTACTATTCTCTGTAACAGCAAGAAAACACTTGAAAATGCAAGGCAAAATAGTATATTTCTATTGTTCAATACCAAATTTCATACGATCTATCTTCTCTCCACCTCAACAAGGCTTATTTAAGAATATATAAACCAAAACTAACCATTCTTAACTGACTTTTTAAATACCAACCATTTAAATGCCTTCCTAACCATCGATGACTTCAACTTCCATGATTTTTGCACTTTTACAACTATGACCACATTTTTGCATTATGACTTCATAAACCACCTAACAACCTGATATTGACTCAAACACATATAAAGTGGTCTTAATTGAACTTATTACAACAAAGACACAATATTAAAGCATAATTTAACAAAATTGCCTCATGGAGGCATGAAATCCCAAGGTGCTCCTGCACTAGAAAACTTAGTATGGAAATGCTGATTTGAATATGTATATAGCTAGAACTCATTAGAAGAGGTTAGAAGGAGTTAGAATTTGCAAGAAGAAGTTAGAATTGGTGAAGAACTAGTGAGTTCTTGTTGGTGTTTTGGGAAAAACTCATTGGAAACATTTGTACTATTGGGATGTGAAATCAAATACATAGTGTTTTTTGATTTTTCATGTTATTCTCATGGTTTTCTCTACACCAAGTTTCGAAATTGTTGATGATTATCAATATTTTGAGCCTAATACAAGTTTAATTCATAGTTTTTAGTCAATAATTGTGAATAGAAATTGTTGAATTAGTTAAACTTATCATCATGGTTTCAAGAGAACTCTACCTTGTGCCAACAACCGTTCCACAATTTCACCAACCACTCTACCTCTGGGTTGAACTTTCTCAACCTTTTGAATCAAAGGGTCTTTTACAGTAACTGCCATTGGTTCCACGATCTCTAATGATTTCATTGTCTTCTGAAGGATAGCAGCTAGTTGTTCAGCCTTTGCTTTGTATTGCTCTTTTTCCTTCTTTATCTCATCATATTTTACAAGCAATGGGCTTGTTTTATCTTGAGAATCTACCTTGATACCTTCATGAGTCAGCTTACCTAACTCAACTCTTGAAATAATATAATCATTCAGGTCAAAGGTATCTATAGTAGCATCATCTGGTGGTTTAGCAATTTCTGCATACCTGACTCCTTTTTCATCAATTAGCCTAGAAACAGTTTTAGGCTTCTTCTTCTGAGTCTTTAGTTTAACAGGCAGTAATTTCTCGATGTCAATATCATCCGGTGAAATATCATGCTTTTTCCTTTTGGGAGTATAGGCGGACAACCATGGAGGTAGTGTTGGTGTACTAACATTTGGAGAAGAATCAACTACCTGCTTTGTGGGATCCATACTAACACCTGTTATAGTGACAATAGGAGAAGTGTTGGTGAAAACTGCACCTGTATCAACATTTTTCCCTAAACCATCAAGTAAATGATCCAGAATAGTTTGTTCCTCAATATCAAAAGAAGGAGAAGACAGACTAGGAATAGAACCAGAAGAATCAAAAATAGTCCCAAAGCTTGTTCTCATAGAGGGGGGAGTATTATCAGAAGATATAATGACAACAGGAACATTAGAAACTATTGGAGGATTATCAAAAATAGAAACATGAGATAAGGGCATAGAAGCTGGTGGCTCTGATGGAAGACCTTTCTGCGGAGACTTTAGTGAGCCAACAAGTTGTTCCTGTTCCACATCCTTTTCTTTTACTTGTTCTTTATCACCTTCCTCATCGGGTTTTTCACCCATTTCCAGTTGCTCAGTATCATTAGGTTCCTCAACATTTTGTTGTTCCATCTCAGTATTTTCAACCTCCATTTTATCAACATCTGCTTCTTCGGTACTTGAATCTGTAACAGTAGAAGTTCCTTCAATCTTTTTTGCCTTCCCTCCTTTTGAGACAAACTTAATTTTTGGTTTGTGCACCTTAGAAGAAGAAGGAGCATCGCTTTTGTTCTTTGTCATGTTTTCTACCTTCTTTCTAGTCTGCTCCTGAGTCTCTTTTTTTGATCCGGTGAGGAACTCTTTCAAATTGAGACCTTTGTTTTGCAACCATATATTGGTGTTAGCCATTATAGGTTGAAATCTCCTCTTGATAGAAGTTTCTTCTTTCACTGACCATTTGACCTCTGGCAAAGCTGAAGCTTCAACATTGTTGATGTCATACCCGGGGTCTAGAACATCACCTTCATCTTCCATACCTTCTGGAACATCAGCCAATCCCAGTTCCTCAATCTGGCTCAGATGGAGTCTGCAATAATCCAGCTTCCTGATCTCATTCTGGGTTCTCATATTAGCCCAAATATCCTCAACCATAGGAACGTGAAACATTGCTTTTCTCTTGATCTTGTCTTGTACCCTCCAGAAGTCAAAGTGATCTCTTTTCTTGAACTGTTTCATCGTTACCAACTACATTTCTGATTCAACTGCCTTAGCCTTGGTAGTTGATTACACAGAGTACCTACCAATTCAACTAAACACCAAGTTGAAGTATTTCTTTTATTTTCAGTTGAAGATTCATAGATATTTGATGAGTTTGGAAAGTGTTCATACCACTGGTGGTTTGCTGATTGTAATTGCCTTGTCATATTAGTTACCCTGAACACCCATAAATTCACCTTTGATGATTGCACCTCCTTGAATCTTGATTGTTGAATTTTCATGATCAAATCAAGGATGGTTAAATGTGTTTGCAAACATTTCTATCCATTGTTGAGGCTGAAATGATTGAAAGGGTTAAGATTTAGTCAGTTTTCTCTATATCCTTTCTCTATCTTGTCATGCTTTTGCATTTTTATATCATATCTGGTTAGTTTAGAGTTAGAATAAGACTTGCAAACTTGCATATTGTTGTTGTAAGGTTGATATTTCATGAATACAAGTTGATATATTGCTGGTTATAGGCTGAAATGATATATTTTATGGGAATATATTCTTAGATCAATTTGCTTATGCATTGTTAAAGCTAAAAATTGATTGGTTTATGTGTAATTTAATCTTGTTTGTTGAAATTTGTCCAAATTCACATAGGTCCCTTGATTAGAACAACAAAAGGACATCATACAACTGAGTTATCTTGTAAAGGCAAAGACTTGACAGTATAGACCTTGGGGTAGTCATTTTCCATTTCTTTGGGATTTGATTCCTTTTAGAAGAGATAAGATACTTGGTATTTTATCTAAGTTGTGTGTAAAAACACCTATCAACACATAGTCTAGCTCACATCTCTAATTTGATTCAATCCTAAAATATGTCTATTATTCTATAAATTCTAGTGAGGGCTTCACCATTTTTTATTCTAATGGAGATTTCCTTTTCAAAGTGGACACATACACCCTACAACCACATTATTCTCATGGATGCCTAGTGTAAATTATTTAGACTCACACTACATAACAAGATATCACCATTTGTACATTTTATTTTACATATTTCTATTATTTAATTGATTGTATGGTTGTATGCCTTCCTTGTAGCTTCCTAGTCTACACTAGAGATGGGAAGGCTATCTTGGAGATAAGTTGGATGGTCAAAAATCCCTCTTCACTGTGGTGAAGTCTTTGATTTTACCAATGAAAGAGTGCCTCCTTGGTTTTTTTCTTTCTTTCTTTATTGTCTTTCCAAGAATGGGTTTTTTAATCTTCTAGTGGAAGGATTTTGTGCAAGTGAAACATAAGTGCAACAATGTGTTTACTCGCTAAGTGGTTCTCAAACAAGACTTGAAGTAAACAAAAATATACAACAATAACTATAAAGTGTATGATTCATACCAGAATCGCATGGAATAAAGCATTGTTTTCATTCATTGAATATATCAGTATTACACTACAATGTCACAATGTTGCCTCCTGATTATAAGTATCAACTCAATATATAACTTATGCCAAGGTGGTTGAGATATCAACCATTGCATCAACTACATAATCGTCAGGATTAATACTGACAACATTCCAAAACTAATTGTGCCCAAACATTGTCTAACATTTTATTATTTCCTTGACTAATTATGACCGACTACCACTAAAAATAATGACTGACTACTGTTGCAAGTATGAGGTGAGCCAGTGTTGTCATTGATGTCAACATACTCATATTGCATTGACAAGAAGGATTGGATGAGCTGTGTGCTGAGGATATTGAGAAAATTAGCCTCAGTCAGGAACAATGAAGAACCGTGATGAGAAGAAGGCAAATGTATTGTATAGGTTGAGAACCGGAGGATGCGGATTAAAGGGTTTGTAGATATGAGTCTTGAGATGCTTCAGTTAAGATTTCAGAGGTCCGCATGAAGATCTGAAGGAGTTGTGGCTGTCGGTGCAGAACCGGTTCCGGCAAGTATTCAGAGGTGACAGAGGATCACAAAAAGGTCCGGTGAGGTCCAGAACTGTATAATCCTAATCTGCGGATTGGAAGGAGTCTTTGGGATGTCCTTGTGATGTGCCATCTCAAGTTATGTATGATTTGGAGGTCCGGAAGTACCTCTTGCATTATGACAGTGGCGACAGACAGTGTTCTTGAAGTTCCGGATAAGGAAGAGAAGAGATTCCAGTAAGTAAAGAAAGTGCGGATGTACCTGGTCATTCAGGTAGGCTTGTGAAGGTTCTTGGATCATGTTGAGGTTGTGTTGTTGGTCCGCATTGATAGTAGAGCTCGAAATTGAAGTTATTCTTCCGGATGAAGTTCTTGCTCTGTTTAGCCGACTGGATGAGTTGTTCATCCTGCGAATGTTCTTGTGGTGGCCGACCGGATGTGTTATTCATCTTGCGGATACTCTTATGGTTGTTTGCCGACTTAGATGTTTGTTCCTAAGTCGATGTCTTGTATAAATAACAGTTTGTGAGTTCATTTCGAAAGTGTGGATTGTGTGAATGAGTGTGGCATAGCGAAGAGAAGTGCGAAAGGCAGAGCAGAGGTTTTTGGGCTTAAATGGAACTGATCCGGACATGGTAGAGATGTCATTCTCCAGTTCAAAATTGTGATTCTTATCACTTTGTAGACAGTGTGTCTCCTTGTAGGCAGTGGGCCTCTTTGTGAGCAGTGTGCTCGGGCAGTGAGCCCTAATTGGCAAGTGCCATTCTTTTTCTTATTCTTCTAACAGAGAATAATCCTTGGGTTAATCACCCCGTGGTTTTTCCCTTAACCGGGTTTTCCACGTCAAAATCTTGGTGTTCAATGTGTTGATGTTTATCTGCTCTTGTGTTTATATATTATGCTTTCATGGATGATTAATTGATATGCTGTTAACTAACAACGAAGAATCAAGTGTTTGAAAGAACAAGAAGTTTTATACAACTGATTCACCCCCCCCTCTCAGTTTTATGCCTTAAATCCAACAACTACATTATCCCCCCCCCACAAAACTAGTCATCTTCTAGATGACGGAAAAACATGAAGTATCAAGTGACATTAGGTAAGCTTTGCCAACTAACGACAATGCTGAAGATCCTGGAGGAAAAGCTGGAAGTAGGAGCTAAGTAAAAGTAGAACCAACACATTCGGAACACCTGTGAGTAGACAAACCAACCAAGGGACCCAATCTGATAGCACATTGAATACTGAGAATGTTGCACCCCATCAATCACTGAATTGAGATAGTACTGCAAGCCTCTTAGAAGTGTTTTGATCATGAAAAGATTGAGTAGTGTCATGAATGTACATCCATTTAATTCACCAATCAACAAGAATGATTATTTGTTTCTACCTAATTTGATGGGGGTTTGGGGGAAACGCCCCCAATGGGGTCGAGGGGTAGTGCCCCTCGTGGGGGTTTGGGGGCAGCGCCCCTAGTGGGGTTGAGGGGTAGCGCCCTTGGCACGCTCCCTGTCGCAATATAGGGCAGGATCGAGGGGCAGAGCCCTCACCGCCAAGCCCAAAATAAAACTTTCAAAACCATTCGGACCTTCATGGCGCCCATCATTTTTCTGAATGTTGGGAAGTTGATTTCTGCACCCTCAATTGTATGGATAATGAGTAAACTTGCCCATTATGTGGTCAATTGCCTTCTTTTCTTGTCGATTTCGTACAGCTTCCATGAAAAAAAAACCCAATCGTACAGTAGAAACCTTGTACGACAACACCTGTGCTGGATTGTATAGCCTATTTGTCCTTTTGCTCCTACTGAATCATACAGTCTAGTGTCTATGTTTATACATCATATGACTGAAGGGTGTATGGCTTAGACGGGGAATGTGTTTGAAAAAAAATTAACTTCATCTTGGCTTTTGTAGAGGCAGTTGAACAGGGTGGGCTGTACGACCTAAGTCGTATGGCTGAGGTCGTATGACCCAAGTCGTATAGCTGAGGTCGTACAACCCAAGTCGTACGGTCGTACTTTTTTTTTTCCCAATGTTTTCAGCATTTTTTAAATTTTTTATATATTCATTCTATGTTCTCTTTTTTCATCTTTTCCAATTTTCCATCGATAGCAAATCGAATAGAATTTTTCTGTTTCTCTCCGATGGGGTCCACCTGTTATCTTCCTCTCCGATGGTAACAATTTCTTGTCGCATAATTTGTGTCGTAATATTTTTCCCTTTTTCAGAATGTCTCTTGATATTTTTCCCTTCTTCAGAATTTTGTTGTGATGGTGATTTGACAGTACGACATGTAGTCATATCCTCTAATTTAAATATTTTAACTTCATTATTTAGAGACATACCTTTATTGATTTTGTAATCGTCTGTAGTGTTGGGTGCCTTTCTTGGAACCATAATTGTTGTCTTTCAGGAGTTCGGAAAACTGTCTGACTTTTTAACATCATTTTTTCTCTATTGTTTTTCACCGATCACCAAAAAATTGCAAGTCGACGGAAATACTGTATAGTCCTTATTCATTCGGTATGGTTCCTTTCTGACCGGTTTGCATTAGAGATCCCTGGGATTCTGTGCATACATAGTTCTAGAGGTATTCCCTTCAACTCTTTGTATGCGTCCTTGTGCTCAATTTTTTTTAATTGCAACAACTTTCCATGCTGGGTTCTAGTCATTACCCACCAAAATCACTTTTTGATTAGTTCCATCACCTCGATTCACCTTACTTGCCAATGGCTCCTCATACCTGATCACCTTGTATGGTTCAAATTTATGTGCAAATGTATCATCTATCTTGGCATCACCCTCTGTATATTCTTTATGTGCCTTTTCTAGTCGACTTGCCTCTGCCACTAATTGTTGTTACTTCTAGCTGATTATTACCTTCCTCCCCTTTGTCACTCGTTACTGTTCCCTCTTGCCAAGTGGTAGAGTGTTTGTCAATCCATCCAGTGCTTCATTCGTCAACAATGTTTCACTGAGCCCAATATTGCCGAGTGTTTCACTAGTCACCTGAGAGCATTCGCCACTTTCTCTTATTGAAATCATGTTACACTCCAATTGGAAGAATTCATAGTCTTCTATCTGCCAATGAAATAACCTGTTCAGTGAACTTGTCTTGTCCTCTGAGCATTCATGGAGGTCCAGAATACTTTCATCATTTGGCTCTATAGTTCCCCTTGCTTCCTCCATTCTGCATCCTCCTTCAGATTCTGAATCTGATGATGCCAGCTCTTCACTCACTGCTTGATTTACAAGGTTGATCACATATTTTTTCCCATTGCTCTCTATGGATAACGTGTTTCTCTTTCATTTGTGATCTTCTCTTGCTGCCACCAGCGATCCTCTTTTGAGCAATGCCTCATACCCCCTCTTCTGCACTAGGATGACTATGAAGTTTAGCACGAACGCCTATGTCTCGATCGTCACCTTCTACGCCATCAATGTTCCCAACGACTTGATGCCATGTTGGTCGGTGCCTACCAATTGGAATGTCGGTGGCTAAAGTGTAGGTTTCCTGAGACTCTTCCATGTGTCTTTGGGTAGTACGTTGACTGCTGCTCCTCCATCGATGATCGTGTTTAGGATTTTCCCTCCAATCTCCATTTGTACGATTGCTAGCCTTTTCCTGATGTTTACCAATAGTAACATTGGGTTGATGACTTGGTCAACTTGCGGTGGAGGCTCTACTATTAATTCCTTCCTTTGACCTTTCTGTCACTGTCATTGATCATTATTGACTACGTTTGTGATTGCCATTCCGAGTTGTGGCATAGTTCAGAGAAGGTCTGTCACCTTGATAGGTACAATGGTTTGCAGTATCTGCCGAACAATATTGTTCTCAGCCTCTGATCGCCAAGAGTTACTTGGAATATCCAGAACGGTCTTCTCTTCCTTCGTCGTTGCCTGCTCCACTTCTACTTTTGCTTCTTTCATTCTTTGCTTTTTTGTACGTGGATCTGGGTAGACAACCTTCTTTACCTAGGCTCTGGTGGTGACCATCAGTACCTCTTGGTTTTGTTCTTCCACATTTAGCATGTTAATGCCTTTCTGCTTTGGGCAGTTGTTGTCTTCATGATCACCCAGTCCACACCATTTGCACAGTCTTCCACCCGAACCTTGACCATTATGGCATTCCCTGGCAAAGTGGCCCATTCATTGCACTTCTGACATTGTATCATGGGCCTCCCTTTACCATCATATTGTATCTTGCTTCTCAGACTTTTGTTACTTCGGTAACCTCTAGGGGATGCATTGCTATTGTACTGGGGCTTTGGTGGTGTGGTTGGCGGAGTCGACTGCTCTCCTTGTGTGAAGAGTACTTGTGTACTCCTTGCTTTTAGGTTGCATGGGCATTCCTTGATGGAATGTCCCATTACTTGGCAAATATCGCAAAACAATTTCTTCGGACAATTTGCTTTTATATGTCCTTCTCCATTGTAGTCAGTGCACCACAACTCTCTGGCTTCTTTGGTACTTTCTTTGTTAGCCTTCAGTTCCTTCATCATGCGTAGCATGTATTTTTTTAATGCTTGGATGGTTTTTGATTCCCCATCATTGCTGTCATCTGTACTCTCCTCATCGTTGGTCTTCTTCTTTGCTCAAGAGGATGTCTTATTTTCACTTTCTATATCCATCACCCGATTATATGCTTCAGCGTATGATGACAGAGGTACGACTTTCATTTTCTTCCTCAATGATGGGAGTAGTCCTTCGATGAACCATCTCTTTTTCAGTCCGTCGGCTGGTTGAGTCTCTAGTTTCCCCAACAACTCCTTGAGTCGGCGATTATACGCTCTCAGATTCTCATGTTTTCCTTGTTTAGTGTTGTATATCTCTACTACAATTTCATTTTCATCTCTCAAAATTTGAATTCATTCTGGAATGCATTCTTCAGTTCTTGCCATGAGGCTTTCTGTGCTACTTCCAGATCTGTGTACTAGTCTATGGCTATGCCTCTCAACGTCACTGGGAATGCTTTTAGCTAGTAGTCTTCATCTTCCTGCCCATTGGCTATCCATATGGTCTCGCATGTCTTGTAGTGCCGTACTGGATCCTCTGACCCGTTCCCCATGAACTTTGGCAGTTTCTGCCTCTCACCTGGTGGAGTTACCATGTTTGTCCCCTAATGCCCTCTCTGTGCATTCGACCTGAATGGACTGGTTCTTCCACGATGTCCTGGTGCCTTTCTTGCACTCTCGGCCATGTACGGGTCTTTTCCACGTCCTTGTTTAGCGTCCTCTGCACTTCAAGTCTCCTGGGTTTGGTTCCGGTACTCCCTTTGTCAGGGGGTATTCGGTCCTCCGATCCTCGACCTTTTGTCATCCGATATGGATAACTCTCGGATGCAGCGTATGTTATTTTCAATTTCATTTGCTAATTCATTATGATTCCTTTTTTCTTTATTTGTTAGGGGTGTCTTGAAAATTCCTTCGTCAATTTCGTTGACGAGGTTTTGGTGTAACTCGGTATCTTGATTTGTTTCATGACGATGTTCATTCACTTCTTCGGTAATTTGTCTTAGTCTTTTCCTTCGTTCTTCGTGTTCCTTTAATCTCAATGATCTTTGTGTTCTTTCCTCTGGTGTTTCTTGCCCACTTGGTACTCGGTTCTTATCCTTATTAAGTTGTATGGGCATTAATTACTACTCGTATGGGCCTTAGTTGCCAAATGTATGTCTTTAACTTGTATCTCAGCTTGGCAGTCTGGTGAGGAGATGGTCGACCTCTTGGTTGATGTGTAGTCGATCCCAGATGACTGACTGAGGGATCTCTCGCATGAGAGCCTCCCTCCATACGTGGTCCTTCAACGATATTTCCCACAAATTGTAGAGGTCTTCTGTTAGAGCATCTTCACGATCCTCATTTACTTGTACTGGCTCTTCGGTCGGCTGCCCCATCACGATGCCATTCTCCTGTCTAGATGTTCACTGGATTCTCTTAGGCAACGATGCCAAATGTTTACTCGCTAAGTGGTTCTCAAACAAGACTTGGAGTAAACGGAAATATACAACAATAACTATAAAGTGTATGATTCATACCAGAATTGCACAGAATAAAGCATTGTTTCCATTCATTGAATATATCAATATTACACTACAATGTCACAATGCTGCCTCCCGATTACAAGTATCGACTCAATATATAACTTATGCCAAGGTGGTTCAGATATCAACCATTGCACCGACTACATAACCGTCAGGATTAATACTGACAACATTCCAAAACTAATTGTGCCCAAACATTGTCTAACATTTTATTATTTCCTTGACTAATTACGACCGACTACCACTAACAATAATGACTGACTATACAATGTGGCCCGGATGATGCTTGGTAGAGATATTTTTAGTCTATGTATTGATCCTGGCTTTGATCAAGCTTTCATGATAGATTTTATTATCATGCATGAATAGATCTCCCTAGTGACACTGACATTGCTCATGTGAGAGGATCAAAGAAAGGATGATATAGCTACATGTTGTGATGCTCACAACACACCCCATTTTACTTCTTAGCAAAATGGGATCCCTGTTGTGGCTGTGGTTTTTGCTTGTGTGGGTCTGCTTGGTGGTAAAGGGAAAAGGGAATGAAAGTACAAACCTTGTTGAAAATAAAGAAAAAAATAACATTAAGTACTAGAGCATAATATGGGTGAATTCCTTGTCAAAAATGAGTGAGGGTTGCTTTTTGAACCATTTTAAAATTCTCAATATTTTGCAAGTTATATGTGTTTTTTGGTAAATGCACTATAGAGGGTTTGTATGTTGCATATACAAAGTCGTTTGTATGTGGTGTCATTGTATGATAGATATACAAAGTCATTTGTATGTGGTGTCGTTGTATGATACATATACAAAGTCGTTTGTATGTCAAGTCGTTATATGAGTCGCATAAGGGAGTCGTCGGGTTTCTTACATCATTGTACTTGTATGCATTTGCTAACGCTTTATCCTTACATACAAGTCGGACCCGACAGAATTCAGAGTTTAAATGAATAGTCGATTAAGTCCGTCGATGCATTTTATGTTTGTATGTTAGGCAAAGGGAGAACATATAAAGTGGATATACAAAGCCATATACATAGCGTGAAACCGAAAAGATTATGAAACAAGGTGTAATTGTTGTATGTGTTGCGCTTTGTATATGTATATGTTTCGGGACATACATTGCAATATACATACAAGGCAGAATTCAGGAAAGATTAAAATCTGATATAAACGATGTATCACACCTTAACGTTTGTCGAAAGATGCATTGCACTTTATGCATGTCGCGGAGCCGAAAATGAGTAAACTATGGTTTATAAAAGTTGAAGTCTGAAAGGACTTACAAAGGAGTTTGTATGTATTGGGCTTTGTATATAAGGGTGATACAAGTATTGTTGCATCGCAAAGATACAAGAGGAAAGTGATGTGGGCTCCACCGCTTGTACATCAGGCTTGTATAAATAACAATGTATATCTTCGATATACAAGCCGATATACAAGCGAAAGATACATACAATTTTATATGCAAGTCGGATGCGAAGAGAAAGTTAAATACTGAAAAGTCTTTGTATGTTCGGGGTGCTTGTATGTTTATAATATACATACCCGATATACAAAGAGAACATACAAAAGGAACATACAAACGACAATTATACAAATAACATATACGAGGAATTGAGTATGCGAAAAGGCGAGAAAGCAAGGCGGGAGGATTTTGAAGCCGTTATAGGGCCCAATAACATGTTTTTTGGTCAACGATGGTTAACTCAACCATTCTTGATGTCATATATGCATTTGGATATGTGGATGTTCACAGATGCTTAATATTCATAGCTCGATATCCAAGCTTGCATATTCAGAGCCTGTTTCACATATAGTGTAATGTTTATTTTTCATGCCAATGTATTAAATGATGATGATGCTTAATTCTTGTTTGTTTGTTGCAAGACCGTGGAACTATTTGGGGCTAGGCTAGATGTCGCAGAAAATAAAATTGCAGAGTTGCAGACATAGGGGTGACATGAACCTGAGCTGAGGAGGATATTATCAAATGCATTGTTTGCCAGCTAGAGAACGAATCAAGTTCAAAATGCTAGAATATTCTATGCCAGCTGTGTGATTGCCAACTGGCAAGCACGTGCTGTTCATCTGGACCACTGATTGTTATGAGAGGATCCTGATCATTGGATCAATGTAACTGTTTTCTGGCCTTTGTTCTATAAAAGGGCTAGAACTTGTTTTTTTTAAAAGAGAGAAAAAAAGAAGGGGGGAATAAATTAGAAAATTATCAAAGAACCAATAGGAGATCGGATTACCGAGACTAATGAGGACTGAATTGTTGAAATATCAAGGTTCTTTCTTCATATCATTGTAAATGTACTTGTTCTAAAGCATACTGGATGGAGATGAAGCTTCAGATTACATCCTAATTGTAAACTTTACGTAATCTTCAAGTTGATTTCTGGATATGTAACGGTGAATGTTATGTTCAATAGAAGCATTTTCATTTTATTGCATGTTGTTGTCAACCTTTCCTTTGAAGATTTGCACTGGATCATATGGATTTGTGGAATGTCCTAGTGAAGTATGATTCTAGTTTTCTTCTCTTCATTACTGTATCGGAACATGTATGTGGATCAGTGATCTTAGTCAAGTAATTTTGGGAATCTCACTCTCTGAACTCTATCTTTGTCATTCCTTTTTTCTTGATTTCATTGAAATCACCATGTCACCTTAACTGCAATACACAGATAAATGAAAAGAAGAACATTAAATATGTTGACATCCCATAGATAACTGAATATCATTAGCATATTTGAGCCAAATGCATGTAGTGTTGAAAATATCATGCAAAGAATCACAAATAATGATAGAAATCATGCAAATATCAACCTGTAGGCACATTATTTGAGTAAATTCATAGTGTAGAAGTAGAATTGTTGGAGATTTATGTAGAGCAAGCATAAAAGATAGGATATTTGGAGGAAATATTGAAGAAATTTACAGGAACAATCGAAGTACGTAAGGCCCTTGAATGATTAACAGCAACACACATCAACCACTGAGTAACGTCAGTAGATTATGAACTAATCAACGGAGACTTGGAGTCATCAACTTATTCCAAGTTGATTGTACTTTACAAGATAATAAAGGTTGTTGTGTAACTTTTATTTCATGTTTGTTTGTGAGTAACATCATCATCAACACTACACCACCCTCCTCTACTACCCAACCCCTAAAAGAGCAAGGCACTTTTCTTTAAATTTTTATTTGTATGTAGTTTAACAATTGCTTGATTGTGGAAATATTCACCAATAATTTAACTGATGATATATTAATTCCATTCTCATCTTTAATATTCTTTGATGTTGTACTATTTTTTTTTTAAATATGCCTGGTAAACTTTTTAATGTGACCGGCGATGCTAGTGCGACACGCCCTCCGGCTCTATGCGAATGCTTTTGCCCGGGGCAATGAATCGGTGAGGCCACAACACGGGGGACCTCATTCCCTAGCAAGGACACTTCAAAACACTTCAAACCCACGAGCTCGTTGGCCCAGTGAAGGCGTAATGCCTGTGAGCTCATTGGCCCAACGGGAGTTTGAACTCTGGTGGCCGCCACTACAACCGAGTGACTTAACTGCCGAACCACGCTCTTATCGACGATGTTGTACTAATTTTATTCTCAACCTTAATATTCTTTAAAAAATTTGAATGAGATTATTTTTTTATGTTGTCAATTAATGATCTTAATATTAAAATACTTTTTTTGAGTTATTTCTTTTATTTAGCCATTTCATGTTACTACACCAATCATGATACACACATAGTAGACTATGTAGAGAGGTTTTGTGCACAAGGTATTCCCTTTCTCTACACTCTACTTAAGCATCATACTCTTCAATGGCCAAATAGTCAATATTAATTTTACACTTTTTTTTTTTCAATGCGTCTGGTAAACTTTTTAACGTGACCGGTGACGCTGGTGCGACACGCCCTCCGGCTCCACGTGAATGCTTTTGCCCGGAGCAATGAACCGGTGAGGCCACAACTGGGGGACCTCATCCCCTAGGAAGAACACTTCAAACCCACGAGCTCATTGGCCCAGCGAAGGCGTAAATCCTTGCGAGCTTGTTGGCCCAGCGGGGGTTTGAACTCTGGTGGCCGTCACTACATCCTGAGCGACTTAACCACCGAACCATGCCATCATCGGCAATATTAATTTTACACTTCATTCCTATGAAAAAGTTGTAATTAATGAAGTCCATTTCCTTAAATATTTTTTTGCTACTTTGAAATAAATATTGTATTTGTTTCTACAAGAAATTATAGGTACATTAATGAGAGTATTGGATAAGTTGGCATTTAAACTTAGAACCTACTTGTAACTAGTGAAATTTTCCACCACTGAGCCACTTACCCTTTTATGATGGAAACTTTCAAATTCTATGAAGAAATGTATTTTAATTTCAACACACTCTAAGGTACATTCATGTTGAGATCAACTATGATACCAAATTTAAAATTTCCTTTTAATAATAATATAGACACTTATTCATTAAAATAATAAATTAGATATGATATAATTAAGTTCTGATAAAATATCAGAAAGGATAAAATTTTAACTATGATGTATGATTTTTAGTTTTAATTATTTTCCTACTGCTTTGCAATAAAAATTATTTTCCTATTTACCATTGAAACATAAAATACAAAAAAAAAATCGTGATTAATCACCAAAATCACAAAACGGACCACTAGTGGCAATTTCTTCCCCAACGAAATCACGTTTAAAAAAAAAAATCATGGTCAATGGTTTTTGACTAATTTTTTCCCATCTATTTGTGTTCAAGTCATATTTAAATCGTGTGCTACAATTTTCATTGATTTTCAATGGTTTTTTTGAGTCATTTTGTGATTTTTCTTTGGGATCAGGTTTCTTACATCTACTATTATTTGGTGGGATGGATTTGGCATTGTTAGTTTCACATTTGGAAGGCATTTTACATGTCTAGATGTGGGTTAGGACAAATATTGGCGGCAACAAATTCTTCCTTCATTTCTCTGCAACTTCAACTACAACCTTCATTTCTATATGACTTCAACTATGGCTGATTATCAAACAAAGATAAACAAAGGTAAATAAGGCATTTAAAGTTTTGGTTTCTATTTATTTCTCTCTTAAGGTTATTCTTTTTAACTAAATGCTAATAATTGGTAGAATAAAGTAATAACAATGCCAAAAGTTAGACAAGCTAAAAACAATTGTAAAAGAAACATTATAAATTCAAGTGTTAGTCCCACAGTCATTGTTTAGTTTGTAGCATTAGAGGAGACCAACTATTTAGTTTTTTTTGTTGCAATACAAAGATTTTTAGAGACTAGTATAGGAGAAGCCTTTGTAAAGACTTATGTCTAAATTAAGATTACATTCCATACGCACTGTTCATTGATGGTAAAACAATTAACGCATTTATAATATTCCATATTATTCTATATATATAATGTATTGTTACCCTCCATTTAATCAACTAGCACAAGTTTTGATATATTATTAATATTATTTTAGGAATTGAAGGAGAGAACATAGCAAATAGTGTTATTGCCTTAACATGATTAGGAGTTTAGTGTTCATGCAATCTTATAAGAACATGCATTTTGAGGTAGAAATGTTGGTTCTTGTTGAGTGAATAGGCATTAAGAAAGGGCACCATTCTATTTTCATTATCTTTCACTATTTCTTATATTGGATCAAGTATTGTTGAGGAAGACTAACCAATTGATCTCAATGAGATCGATCTAGATTCTAAGTGGACTAGAAATGATGATGTCCTTGATGATGGTGATGATTATGATTTTTTTAAGGTGTGCAACTATGATAGTAATGTGGTTGAATGACTTAGGTCTTGACCTAGGGGCTTCATCATAGTAGCCCTTTAGTGTAGCTCTTTTCATAGTAGAAAGAGACATTGGTTACACCTAATTTTTTTGAACTTTTTACTTAGTTTGTAGGTTGACTTTGTACAAGGTAGATTATAATTGAAAATTTGAAAACTATTAGCATCTAGTTATTATTTATGCACTATGTAGTATGCATTGTGCAATGCAATGTAATGAACGAGGCTTGGAATTTGATAGTCACCCTTACCTATCATATGAAAATTTTATGACGGTTTGGTTATTTAACTACCTTTTAATTGACATTTTAAGAAAATATAAATTGTCAAAAAAGTTATTTAATTTGTCAATATAAAAAAAGTGACGAATTTTAATTGAAATATTTTATATTAAAATGTTTTTATTAAGTCTTATTAATCATACATATTAAATATGTAAAAAAACCTTATTATTTAAAAAATATTATTATCTATAATTTAAATTAACATAAATACTTTATATACTTTTATATTAGCTTCTAATTTAAATCGTATTTTATGAACGGGGTGTCATGGAGTGCTCGAGCAGGAAAAATAGGAGTTTGAACGGGGTGTTCGAGTCCCTGGATGCAGGCTATGTGCGGGAGGGATCTGATAGGCCAGGTGTCCTCCCCATTGGCGTCCTAGGTGTTTCCTTGGATCCTATTCATGATGTGGGAGTTGCTGAACGAGATGCAGGTGCGCGAGAGTCTGGGCAACCTTCTAGTGCAGTGGGTTCTACTCCTGCTTCTCCCGTAAAGGATTTTGTGCCGATTCTTGGTGGTGGTGCTTCCCTAGGGCTTCTTGGTCCTTGGCCTGGCGGCCTTGGCTGCCCCCACAGGTCATTTTCTAATATTGTTCTCAATTTTGGAGCCTAGGCATGACCTATGCCCTGTGCTCACTCATCTCCAATGGTGGTTTGCGGCCCCAAGATTTCTGAGAATGAGGAGTATTACTTCAAACGTGGGGTTATTTGCCACTTCAATGGTTTATGGCCCTCCCTCCCCGGTCTGCATAACTGGGATGTGGAATCCTAGAAACCACTCATGGCAGGACAAATCATGCTCTTTCCATGTGCAAGAGGGTTCTTCATAGCAACCTTTGCTTCCTTTGAAGAGCGAGACTTAGTGTTGGATAGGGTTTGGTTGTGGGGTGAACATTCGCTATCCATCAAGCCATGGGCTAGCTCCTTCAATGCTCTCACTGAACCGATCAACACCAGGCCAGTTTGGGTTCGACTTCCGAACCTCCCTATTAAGTTTTGGGAGGATTCTTGTTTTGAGGGCATCAGCAATGCTTTAGGGCACTTCTTGAAGGTTGATTCCACAACCTCAGATTTAGGGCATACTACGGTTGCTCGCATTCTAGTAGATATTGACATCTCGAAGCCCCTCTTTGGAGATGTAGTTTTGATGGTTGGGGATAGGCCATGGACACAACTGTTGGACTATGAGGGTCTCCCCTTTAGGTGCAAGCATTGTTTCTCGATAGGCCATTTGGCCTCTAGTTGTCATCACTCTCACCGTAAGGGTGCAATAACCTAGTGGAAGAATGCACTCACCAAACATTTGTCTATTTACGCTTCTCCTTTGGATGTTTCCCCCCAAGAGGGCAACCCTTCCCATGTGGGTGTTCCTTCCTAGGAGAACATCTCTATCTAGGAACCTTTGCCCATCTCGGCTACTCCTCTTGTGGAGGCTTTAGCGAATAGGATGGTTGCTGCTACTGATCATGCTAGGTCCTTGGTTCAGACAACTAATCACGCTAGGTCTTCAGATCGGGATGCTTCTTCGACATTTCTTGATTCATCTTCTTCGCAGTCGACTGTTGCCTCAACGCATGAGTTCTCTTTGGATGCGGCGTCTGTTGAGGGTCCCCTCCTCTCGCCTCACTTAGAGGATATAAACACAGAGGTTTCTTGGTCTATTGTTCAGAGAAAAAAAAAAGACTCTCCAAGTCGATTGCTACTTCGCGACCGACGGTTAAGGGAGTTAGATTTACACCCTCAGGATCTGGTGTTGTGTAGATCCCCTATTTTTTATATGTTTGTTTCTGTGCTGTTGTTGGGCTATTTGTGCCCTGCTTTTCTCTACCCTGTGGACTTTTTGTAAAGGGTTCAACACCCTCTTTTGCTACTTATCTTAATAAAAAACATAAATACTTTTTAATAGAAATCATAATTCTTAAAAATGACAATAAACAACAATGTATTAAACATACAATAAATAAATGATATTGTATATCATTTTCTTTAGTTCATTTAAGATACTCATTGATTTTCTAACATCTTTGGTGATGTTTTGTTTTAAAAATCCTCTTTCACAATCAATAGTACTTGGAGTTATAATAAGCACCACTTGTCATAACTTCATCATATGAGGGATAGCTTACATGTCAATGCTTTGTGTTACTAAAGATTCTCCATACATCTTTCATCTTAAACCCTTACAACTCAAATGCAATAAATCAACAAAAAAGTTTAAATCCTTTTTACAACTACTAACATCCAATACTCATACAAATTCAAATGCTCAATAAAATGTATAAATTTATTAGAGAACATCAGTTTTTTTAAAATTTTATTTGTATAAAATATTTCTTTATATCTAATAGAGACAAAATATATATAATAAATAAAAATTCCTCTAACTTTCTGTAATAAAATAAATTAAGAAATGTGCAGTTCAATTTGATTTATAGTCTAACCCTTTTTTATTATCTTGTAATTGTTATTATGTCTTTGTAATTGCAAATTTGTATTTTTACAATCTAGATATAAAATTAAAAAATAAATTGTAAAAAAATGAAATAAAATGAATACCTAAATTTACTATTACAATTAAAATTAAGTTTCTAAATTGATACAATTAATTTTTTTTAAAAAATATTTATAATTTTTACGGTTTAATAACTTAAAGTATCAAATATTTTAAAATTTAAAATAAAGTTTAAAACTAAAAAACATACACGATCATCAAATATATCTCTATGCTATGGAAATGTTTTTAAATTTAAAAAACAATATCTTTTCTTTTTTTTTAACATTTTAAATTTAATTTTTTCCTAATTAAATTCTATTTTTTTGAAAAATCTTATACGATTTTTTTTATAATATCAAAATGAAAAAAGAGAAAACTTCAGACCCATCGAAGGAGAGCATAAAGAAAAATGAGTCTATCTTAGAGGAGGGGAAAAATTAGGAATTGTAGGGTTGGGGCCCACTATTGATATAATATCAAAATGAAAAAAGAGAAAGCTTCAGACCCATCGAAGGAGAGCATAAAGAAAAATGAGTCTATCTTAGAGGAGGGGAAAAATTAGGAGACTAGAACAGAAAAATGACTTCTAGAAAAGACCTCAAGGAAAGGTTAAACATAACCAGTCACCCACACTAATAAAAAACAAGCCTTCATGCCCTCTTGGTTAAGCCCTTCTTCCTACTCCTAGTAAGAAGATCATCCATGGTCTATTGAGTGCTCTCCTCAACAACATCCCTTCCTTCAAGCCTAAGCTTTTCTGCTTCAGATTTTTGTCCTTTCTTCTTCTTCCCTGGAATGTTTGGTTTAGAGATGCAGCTCACTGATTCAGCTATGGAACACTTCTTAATAGGGATTACCACCTCATCATGGTCAAAAAAATCATGAGTCTCATCATCTAATTCATCCATGAAAGGAAAGGTGCCCTCATCTTCTGAGCTATCACCCTCCTCAGAAATAATACAAAGATAATTTCTTATGGGACTGTGGGAGTGAGGGGGATTTGCAGGAATTGTGGCATCCACAAAGATTTCCTGATCAGTCCAGCCAAATGAAATCGACATCGGGAGAAACTGACTTCTTGGTCCATTTTTTTGAGACTGACCACCCTCAAACCTGAAGACTTGAAATTGCAACCATCAATTTTGTGACCTATCATGTTGCAGCGAAAACATCTATGTGGTAAACCTTCATAATCAAGGAATTGAATATAAGTTCCCACAGAGGAGTGAATTCTAATAGAGTGATGCATGGGTTTTGAAATGTCAATCATGGCACAGACCCTTGTGTATCTGTAAGCTAAAATTTCTGAAACAAAGTACTGCTTCACAAAGGACCCCACCTGATTGATCAAATTTCTAATGAGATCCGCATCTCACATGATCAAAGGGAGATTATACAACCGGATCCAGATTGGTATAGAGGTTATCTTAGCAGCTGCAGAATAAAAAATGGGGTCCATGGAGCAATGAACAGGCCAGACTGTTCATAAAACCAAGGATCATTCTGTCTCACATAGCTGCAATCATCTGAGGATTTAAAACCGAGAAGAAAGAATCCAAAATCTAAAATTTCAATTTCAGGAGTAGCCAAATTGTACCAGGTTGATTTAATCCACTCCACAAAAGAATCCAAAGGCGGTCGTTTCCTGAGAATTTTGATGATGAGGGATCGATTCCCAACATCAGCTGATGCTGCATCAACACAGGCATCAGAGGTGTGAAAATCAATGGGTTCCTCCACCAGCACCACCTCCGCATCGCCCAAGGAAAAGGTATTTTATCACTCAGAGATGAGGCAGGATCCGATCTGGTTCCATGGGCTTGAGGAGATTTGTCGCCTACTATCCGCGCCATCTTCTTGGGCGATGAACTAGGGTTTGCCAAAGCGATTTGCGCCCTTCAAAACACATTACACTCATGGAACGGATTAGTGGAGTTCTTGCATTCCTTGTAGATTTGTGAATTCTGAATTGTCACGGGAGGAGGATCCCCAGAATCTTGGACAGGAGGATGGGAATCCTTGCACATACAATTTGCCAGAGGGTTAAAACCCTGCGTCCTGCATGAAGCCCTCCTACCTGGGTGAGATCTCCTGCAATTTCGCCTCCTTTGTCCATCGATTCCCTCCTTTGCACCGTTCGCTGGTTTCTGCACTTTATGCTGCGCTCCTTCGTCCGCTCTTTCGTCTGCTTCTTCGCACATTCTCTACTCCCAAAAAAAATCTTATACTTTTAATTTGCTTTTTTCTAAAAGATTTTTACTACTATGCTATAAACAATGCATACATTTTGTATCATTTTGCATGCAATTAAGACGAAAATTTCTCTGTTTACTGCAATTAAAAAATTATTAGTTATAAAGCGACGAACAAATTTATATGATATATTCTGTTAGAGGAGAACTGATACCATTAAAGTTAAACTCCCATTCACAAAAATCTTTTAATTTATGATGGGGATCACCCGCCACGTAAAACGGCACATAAAAACTATGTGACGTTTAAGAACAACCATGAAAGTATTTACATGAATGCAGTCTAATTCTAATTTATATTCAAGATTTTAACACCATTTGCCACATCTACGGTATCAGTTTATATACAGAGTTCTTAAAACCCTTTGTTGCATATGTGATACAGGTTTATGGTAGAAATCTGTTTATATTTGAGATTCTAAAACCCTTTGCCATATTCAAGTCATAGTTTCTGTTCGAGATTCTACTCCGGGCTTGACATACGGTTTGCTGTTCCTGTTTTGAGAATGGAGGGTTTATTTCCAGAACTTCCTGAAGAAGTAGGTCGAGAATGTTTGATGAGGGTGCCTTACCAATGTCACAACCATCTCAGAGCTGTGAGCAAAGGGTGGAGGGATGAAGTGAACAGCCATTGGTTTTATCAAGACAGGAAGCGTTAGAGGATGTGGGAGGAAATCATATGTCTGGTTAAAAATTTCGTTGAAATAGTTCTATACTATCCTCTCCATAACTCATGGCAAACATTGCCTCCCATTCCAATGGTGTCTGAAGTTAAACCATGCGGGTGCTGTTGTCAGTGTATTTGTGTCAACCAAAAGCTAATCATTATAAGGGGTAATTTTAGGTTAGTTTGGGTATACGATTTTAGGTCATCCAAATGGTACACAGGCGCTCAAATGCGCTAAGCGTAAACAAGCGGTGAGTTGTTAGTCCCCGCTGCCGTGGCACTTTGACTTTTAACATCATCTTTTTAACATCTCTCTTTTCCGTTTCCGTTTCTATTTCTCTCCCATTGGCATCCCTTCTTCGTGTGTCACCATGTTACCATCTCATATATGCCCATAAGGTATACCATTACCAGGTGCCTTGATGGGATGGAGAGAAAACGTGGGACATTTTGCCGACCAGATTATTTTTTTTGTTAAATTTGCCGCCAATCAATTCTTAAATGGGCTTCCCTCCCATAGTGCATCTCTTGTTGATGCCATTCTCAGCAATGCAGACAACTTCTGTGCTGGAAAGAACTTCTACACCTACGATGGCTTCATCCAGGGCAGTAGCTGACGGTGAATTTTTTTTCTATTCCTTTTTCTGTTAATTCTAATTGCAAGTCGTTACCTGGTAGCTGACAGTGCTTCTCTGCAGAAACTAGTGTTTAGATTCAAAATCGAGGACGAACGCACCAAGGAAAAGGCCTTCAAGATGTTTGAGCGTTTCGAGGGTATGATACCTCTTCCAATTCATTTCAAGTCCTGCACAAAGTTTATTCATCTATCAAATCTGACGAACATTTTTATTTTAGGGATGAATTCTGTAACGCTGGACAAGGAGGAGGATAAGTTTTATGTAATAGTGGATACTGCGGCTTTGATAATTAAATTTAGAAAATTTGGCTACATAGTGTTGGTGAGCCAGAGTCCTGTGATAGAGGAGAAGAAAAAGGGTGAGAAGCGTCAGAGGAGCCCAAAGAGTCTTTTGGCTACCAATTCAGGCCGTTTGAATACGACATTGTCAGAGAAAAGAACTCCAATTTTTGTTTTGTTATATTATGAAGTCTGCCTTGAGTTTTAAAACAAACATTATTTGGAGGGTAAGATAAATTTATTTGAGTACGAAGTAGGGTTTGAGGTTCAGTAGAAACCTGGATTTATATAGTTAACTCTAATGCAGGGTTTATTAGAGTTTTTTTTTGTATGACTTATATTTAATTTATTGAAAGAGAAGGGAATAAGTTGGTCGTCAAGATCTATGAGACAAATGTAGAAGACCATTGAAGTTTGAGAAAAGCGGCTGTTTTTAAACATCATCCACTTCAACAGTCAAAAGTCAATTTTGGCCAATAAAAATATGACAAATATTTACCACATTTTATTGTAAATGAGGTGTAAAATTGTTGCTTGACCATTGAAGTGGATGATGTTTAAGTAGAGCCAGAAAAGCAAGTAGTTATAAATATATGCATTAAACATATATATATGCAATATCAGGAGTTTTCCACAGTCTATAATGATACCAAGAGGGTGCTTTTGGATTCAATTGTGTATGTTTTTGCATCAACCTTTCGGATCATCAGGAAGAGGAAAGCTCTCCTCTACCTGATGATGGATCATTGAGCATGATCCGAAACATTGATGCAAAAACATACACAATTGAATCTAGAAGCTCTCTCTATATATATGCATGTAGATTTCAGGTTTTTTTTGGAGTTTATATGGCAACTTTAGCAACCTTGTAAAAAAAGAGATGAGAGCCGTTCTCAAAAAATCCCTGTCATTAGAGATGTCATCACATATAGGAAGTTGAAGCCTTATTTTGTAAGTCAATTCCTCTTGCTTGCTTTATTCATTTTGTAATCAACAATGGTAAGGAGAAAGGGAAATCCTCCTTACAAAGCATTCTATGAAATGGAAAAAAAATATATATAAGCCATGACATCATTTTTTTAGACTTTAAAGTTTTGACTCTATTACACCAATAAATTTTTTTTGATTTATCATTGCATTTAAAAAAAAAATTTTAATCTTCACAAGGAAAAAAAACAAAACAAATCTTCTTTATTGATACATTACAAATCATAAAACTGATTTTAAAACTTATTATTTATATATAGAAATAGTATCTTTTTCTTTTCTATTATAAAAAAAATTTAATCTTCACAAGAAAAAACAAAAAATAAAAAATTATTCTACACATTCATCTCTCATAAATTAATTACATATATAGATAAAATTCATTCCACTTAATTTTATCACCTCTAATGTAAGATGCTAAAATTTATCCGTGGTAGACCGCAGGTAGCATCCATTAAACATAGCGATACTTTTTCTTCATCACCTCACGCGACCCATGTCTGATCCTGATATGGCATGCGTGGGATGGTAAAATGGTGGCATGCGAATAAGGAATGCCAATGGAGGGAAACGGAAACAAAAACGGAAAAGACACAAATGGAAAATGTGTCTGTAGTGTGGGCTCCACCTGCAATTTCAGCCGGAAGTCGAGGGCTTAAATTTGATAGTCTACCTTGCCTGTTAAGGAATTTTTTTATGTGCAGCAAAAGTTTAGAAAGATGTATTAAAAAAAAATAGGATAAATAAAATAATTTATTAAAAAAACCAAATCTAAGGAATTTTTTTAAAAATAATAGTATTAAAAAATTAAAAAATAAAAGAATATATATATAAATCTTAGAGAGTTGAGCTGAAAAAGCCTAGAATTTAAAATGAATATATTCTTAAAGAAAACAAATCTAAAAAATTTGAGATTTTTTTTTTTTAAATAAAAGGAAAATTTAGAAATTTAGAATATATAAAAAACAAATCTAAAAATTTGGGAATTTTTTTTAATAATAGTTCCTATTAAAAAATTTAAAAATAAAAAGAAAAAAGATATATATTATATAATTTAGAATGAATATAAAATTATACTCATTAAAAAACAATCTAAAAAATTTGAAATTTTTTTTGTTCCTATTAAAAATTTAAAAATAAAAAGAAAATATATAATTATATAATTTAGAATGAATATATTCTATTAAAAACAAATCTAAAAATTTGAGAAATTTTTTCTTAAATAATAATTCTATTAAAAAATTAAAAAATAAAAAGAATATATATATATATATATATATATATATATATATATATATATATATATATATATAAAGTGTATATATATATATATATATATACAATCAGATTAATTGTTTTTTTACAGTTTTTAAAATAAATTACAAGTATATTAATACAGTAAAATATTTATTTTTATTGTATTTTACAGCTAAAATATTTAAATACAGTTATACAACTGTAAAATTTAAGCCCTGGCCGAAACTAACAACTCACGGGCTGTTTAAGCCTTTCTCTCAAATGCCTAGCGCCAAAATTCAGTTTACCTACTGTGTGTCACCTGAAGGACTGATTTACATTGCAGGAGGGATAAACAACGATGGGATATCTACGCGTGGGGCAGAGGTTTATGATATTGAGGAAGACAAGTGGCGGATCCTTCCTGAGATGAATGAATCATGAGGATTCGACAGTGTATTTCTTGACGATAAAGTTTTGGTCGTGAAGATGAAGTGCAAAGAGATTTTCGATGTAAAAACAAGAACATGGACGATACGGGAAAGTATAAGGTGTTAGTTTTAAGATCAGAAATGCAATAAGCAGAAATACAACAACACACAAACAATAGAACACAGCATATATCCTGGGAAAACCCTCCTGCTTGAGGGAGAAAAACCTAGCAAGATATTCTCTTATATATCAGAATAATAAGTGCAGGCACTCACAATCAAGCCCTAGAAGGGCAGAATCTTACACAATAAATCTGCACCTGAAAAATAGTGTAATTCCCTTGTATAAACAATAAGAATGATGCTTCTCCTTTAGATCTGCTACTCCAGAAAAAAGGGCAAACCTGCTTCTGCTCTGAATTAATTGCGTTGGAATTGAATTGAATATATATCCAAATAAGGAGATTCTATCTCCTATATATACCAAATTGGTGAACCTGATGCTAGGGCCGACTGGTGCTTGCATTACTTTTATTTTATAAAATGACTTCCGCAGCTACAATCACTAACACTCCCTCTTAGCTAGGGAGGTATTTTTCCAGATATTCATGTCATGGAGTCTCTCAACATGACATCATCAATGACTACACCCATTTGAGAAAAAGTATTCATCACGGAATCATTCAACGTGATATCGTCATGGAGTCACTCAACATGACGTCCACCATGGCTACTCCCATGTGTGGAAAGAATCACATCTCCGTCTTAGAGATGGACAAGGGCTTACACCTCATGTTTCTCCGTCTCAGAGAAACATACACTACAAGGGCTTTCACCTCATATTTCTCTGTCTCAGAGAAATATACACTACAAGGGCTTTCACCTCATATTTCTCCGTCTCAGAGAAATATACACTACAAGGGCTTTCACCTCATATTTCTTCGTCTCAGAGAAATATACACTACAAGGGCTTTCACCTCATATTTCTCCGTCTCAGAGAAATATACACTACAAGGGCTTTCACCTCATATTTCTCCATCTCAGAAATATACATTACAAGGGATTTCACCTCATATTTCTTCGTCTCAGAGAAATATACACTACAAGGGCTTTCACCTCATATTTCTCCGTCTCAGAGAAATATACACTATAAGGGCTTTCACCTCATATTTCTCTGTCTCAGAGAAATATACACTACAAGGAACCTTCATGATGATGTGACTCCTTCTGAAGTTCCAAGAACTAATATCAACCTCCTGACCTCCTTGTCCAAGGTTGCCTCTGATAGTTTGTCAGACTCCCTCTGAATATTAATTCCTCCTCTTCAAAGAAATTGATCGACTTTAGAAAAAGAAAACTTCTGAATCAACTTTAGAGCTTCGCTCCTTCTGAGATGTCCCCATGGCAATTTCCACAGTAGAAACAAGTTGAGTAGACCTTAATTTGCAATCTCGAGCGAAGTGACCATACTTGTCAAACCTGAAACACTGAATGTGAGAGAGATCCTTCTTCTTCTTCGATTCTGGGGCAAAATCTGATTCTCTATCTCTATTCCTCTTTCTCTAGAAGTATGTGTAGTAAGAACTTGATTTTCTACATCATGATAGTTTCGCTCAATTCCTCTTGCTACCAACCTGGACTCTTCTTGAATACAATCAGCTCGAAGACGATCAAACTTGGGCAACTTAGATCTCCCACTGATGCTTTGGATAAAGGGCTCCCAAGATTGGGGAAGACCATTTAGTGCCAACATAAGAAGATCTCTATCTGCAATTATGTCCCCAATAGCACTCAACCGATCTCTTAAATCAACGATCTTCATAAAGAATGAGATAACTGAATCTTCTTTATCCATTTTTACATGGTGAAGCTGATGTCTCAAAGCAAGGGCTTTGTTGGTATTGTTGATCTCATACAATCCTTTTAGAGTATCAAACATTTCTTTAGCTGACTTCAACTTGGAGATGATCGGTACTAGGTGATTCATCACAGAGTCTATCATGATCTTTCTAGCCTTCATGCCCTTTTTCTTCCACTGGATTTTCTCAGTATCATCGAAAGGCTCAGGCATATTACTTTCCACGAAATCAAGATCATTTTCCTCTAATGCAATGAGTACCCTGGGTTTCCAAGAGTTGAAGTTTGAGGCTCCATCAAGCCTATCTTCTACCTTGACACCGTTCACCATCTTCTTTTTCTACACAAATTCTCCTACAAAGATCTGCCCTTAGGTCTAAAATAATTTGCAACCTTAGATCTGCAATACTTTGCCTTCAAGATCTACCCTAGATGAAAAGTTGACTTGACTACTTAAACAAATCTGATCAGATCTTTTCTTAGACCCGCTCTGATACCATGTTAGTTTTAAGATCAAAAATGCAATAAGCAGAAATACAACAACACACAAACAATAGAACACAACATATATCCTGGGAAAACCCTCCTGCTTGAGGGAGAAAAACCTAGCAAGATATTCTCTTATATATCAGAATAATAAGTGCAGGCACTCACAATCAAGCCCTAGAAGGGCAGAATCTTACACAATAAATCTGCACCTGAAAAATAGTGTAATTCCCTTGTATAAACAATAAGAATGATGCTTCTCCTTTAGATCTGCTGCTCCAGAAAAAAAGGGCAAACCTGCTTCTGCTTTGAATTAATTGCGTTGGAATTGAATTGAATATATATCCAAATAAGGAGATTCTATCTCCTATATATACCAAATTGGTGAACCTGATGCTAGGGCCGACTGGTGCTTGCATTACTTTTATTTTATAAAATGACTCCCGCAGCTACAATCACTAACATAAGGCAATATACAACTGAAGAAAAGTTTGTAGTTGCGTTTGGAAGGATCTATTTCTTTGTAGGAAGAGAAGCTTGGGATTACGATATTAAACAAAATCTTGAAAAGAGAATCGATTTTCTTCCCATTGAAGTTGTCCTTGTTTGGTGTGTTACACTATGCGGAGACAAGATATTTGTGGGTGCAAGCGATAAGAATCGAAGTGCTGTTTGCTATTTTTACAGTCCTCCTAGACCAAAAGCCAGGAATATATGCAAGGAGTGGTCAGTTCCCATTCAAACTCATCCAAGTTTCAGTTGTCTCTTTTATGAAGCAGCAAGCATGCAGGTTTGAAAGTTGTTGAAAGCTATTTTGTTGGGGCAACATTGCTATTGTGGAGTATCTTCTAATTTTAAATATCATCCATTTCAATAGTCAAATGTCAATTTTGGCCAATAAAAATAGGACAAATATGAAGTGTAAAATTGTTATTGACTATTTGACCATAAAAACAAATGATATTTAAGTAGAGTGCTACAATAGTCTTGATAGAAAATTTAAGCCTCTTAAAGATCATTCTATCTTATAATTAGCTTACTTTAAGCAATATTAGACCTTTACCCCTTTATTTTATGTTACTCTGTATGGTTGTAAAAAATGTAGTTTTAATATCCAGTTTTATTTATTTGATATATTAACTTTAATTATCCTTAATAATATTTATTATCTAATTCTCATAATGAGTGTTAAGCTTTATTTTCAGATTTTTTTTTTATGTTTTGGTCATGTGACATGATCCAATCTTTGGATTGGATTGTATGGTGTGGTGTGGTATTCTTATTTCAAATATTCTATTAGTTTGTAACTTTCTAAAAGTTTGACTATTATTTTTATTGGCTTGCACATCAAAAGTCTTGAGTTGAGCATCTAAGAACATGTATTTAAGGACGTCTCCTAAGTCAAAAGGATCATCAAATATCAAGAGATAAAACCCATGAAAGTAATGTAGTTTCAATCTCAATCTTAGATGAGACTTAGTTACACCAATTACATCAACATTATATTTTTGCTTAGCATGTTTTACATCTTTGTATGAGTTCAAGGGACTTGACTACTTATCTTGCTTAAGAGAACTATTACACCTACCAAAGATTTTGTTTGAAAATAAGTTTAGAGACTGTTGAAAAACAATGTTGATTATGGTTTTACATATATTAATTGGCAGCAATTCTCATATAATAAGAATTTCCCATTTTAGTGGCACCCATTTTGAAGACATTTTTAGTCAAATAAGTTTTAACTCAATATAAGTACAAGAGAATTAAGAGTTCATAGGAAAAAAATGTATACTAAATATCAATGAATAAGATAAAAAATAGTGAGGTTAATATGTATTTCTATAAATCCAAGTTATTGGTATTTGATGGAATTGAAAAGATTCATTTTTAACAATCTCAAGTCAACTACACACTAAAAAATTGAAAGTCTATTTTCCTCTTCCTCAATATATAATTCTTCTATGGTTTGAAATTGTTAAATATAGTCAAGTTTGCTCAAGCTTGTAGAGGAAAAAAGTGCACATCCTTACACTTTTTTCCACTCATTTTATGTCATCTTTGTTGGGAAAGGTGTCTCAACCTTGTATCCTAATTGTTTTTATTTGTTTATTATTTGTATTTTGAGAAATGGGGTGTCCTACTTTGTGTTGGCATTATATGACATGTGTTAGGCATCTTGAGAGGTGTGTAAGAAGTTTTAAAAGCACCTGGTATTGTTATGGTATTGTAAGATGGGAGTTACATATGACAAATTCTATGATGCGAGTTACTTATGACAAATTCTATGATACATAAGAGCATGATTATAGGGGATTTCTATTCGAATCTTCACTAGCATTATGATAGTTTATGATGCATGTCATAGATCATCTTTGAATTGAGATTATGGAGCCAAAAATGGAGCACCCTATTTAAGGAGTCAATTATGACTTATGACAACTTATGACTAGTGTGGAGAATCTACTTTTTAGGCATGGTTGAATCTACATGGGTATAGGGTATTGGAACTTGTCTAGATTTGGGTGCCACATTTGTGGGTGGTTGATGCTCATGGTTTTGATTACCATTTGGTGGTTACATGTATTATTTTCCCTATAAATTTGGTGCTTGGGTTGGAGTATGGATAGTGTATTTGTAGGTATCATTATGCTACTAGATTTACTCTATCTTACATGTTAGTGATACTCTTGTAAGGACATGTACCTAGTTATTGTATTGAAACTATTGTTGTTGATAATATAATTGGTTTGTGATTTGGAATGTGAGTTTTTTTTCTCCCAAAAGGATTTTCCCAATGTAAATCACTATGTAATAGTTGTATGTGTTTGTGTTATTTCCTTGTAACTATTAGATTGAATTTATTCTACACATTCATCTCTCATAGATCAATTTAGAAAGCTTATTCCACACTTTTGCTTCCTTGCATTTAGTATTAGATCTTGATCACCTTGGCTCCTAGGTGTTAGGTGAAAGCAAGTACACTAATCTATGAGAGGAGGTATGTGTAGACATTACAAGGAAATAAATTAAAATCAATATACCATAACACAATGATTTACATGGGGAAAACCCTTTTGGGAGAAAACCCCACACTCCAAAGCAACTCAATATATTATTCTATAATCAATGGTTACAATACACTTGGAGTGTCTAATCCTCTATAGGACTATCACTAACAAGAGATTTGGAGTAATTCTAGCAACATAACAATACCATACAAAACTCATGATGAAACCCCCATCTCAAGAACCCAATAGGTAGGAGAAGTAGGACATGAAACCATCAAATGCTAATTCAAAAATCATGAGCTAAACCACCCAAAATATGGTGTCCAAATCCCAACATGAGTCCATAGGTTAAAAATGACATATTCATTACATATGTCATAAGCCTACCATAATCCACTCACCAACTTGAGTTATCCATTTTGGCTCCATTTTCTTTATTGAAAGATGCCTTGTGATGTGTTGTAACATCAGCATAAGTTGGTCAATAAGTATAACTCCCTCTTACAACTATTTTATGCATTAAAGATGCTCTTACAATTGTTATGTAGGTGACCCAACTTTTGAAGGTCATAACTTGATCTAGGAAGCTGAGATCTTTGCCAGTATAACCTACATGCTCTAATTAAGGCCCATTTAAACATTTTCTAGGATTAAACTTGACCTTTAGATTCCTCAAATTACATTTTTATGTTCTATGGCCCAAAATATACTTTTATGTTCTTAACATTAGGATTTAAGGCTGAGACGCCCTTCCTAACATTTGTTAAACAACTTGAAATAGAAACGAGAATACTAATACTATTAACTATTCTCTAGGGTTTGAGAGGCCCATAGACTCACTACACCACCTGAACATCTATATGCTAATTAGCTTCATCAATTTGCATCTACAAAATTTTATAAAGTTTCATATTTCTCCAACATCACCCTTTCATCCTCAACAATATCATGAATGAAATGGTACTGGACATCTATGTGCTTTGTCCTTACATGAAAGGTCAAGTTCTTTTGTAAACATATGGGACTTTAACTATCATAAAGAACTCTGATAGCTCCCTCACTTAACCCCACATTTGAACATTATGTCTTAAGACAAATGGCCTCCTTACATGCATGAGTAGTTTCCATGTACTTAGCCTATATAGTGGACAAATTAACCATAGCCTATCTCTTACTCATCTAATTAATAGCACAAGAAAATAAATGAACACATATCAATTTGTGGATCTTCTGCTATCGACATCTCTTGCATAATCTAAATCCATGAATCTATGAATATCTAATGAGTGCTAGTCCATCGTAGAATCATTGTGATAACAAACAAAGTATTTAGAGGTACCATACCAATTTTAATAGACCCTCTTGACTGCATCTCAATGATATCATCTATGATTAACCATGAATCAAATAGGGATCGCACTACTTGGGAAATGTTTGGTCTTGTATAGACCATAACATACATCAAACTCTATACAAGACTAGCATAAGGTACATAAGTCATGTCCTCCATCTCACTAGGTATACATGGATACTACTCTATTAATAACTTAGTTCTCACTAAAATAGGAATACTTAATGGTTTGAACTAACATGCTAAATCTCTCCAACGTAGAGTTAACATAATTACTCTAGCCCAACCAAATATTTTTATTTTCTCTATCTCTTCTAATCTCCATAGCCAAGATATACTTGGTATCCCCCAAGTTCTTCATGTCAAACATTATTGAACGATGAGACTTCAAATCACAAATCACATCCTTGCTATTATCAAAATATGTATCATTTATGTATAATGTGATAACAATGAATCAATCCCTATCCATTTTATAATAAATACAATGATTTGATTTGAATCTTAAAAATTCCAAGACCAACACAAATGAATCAAATTTTTGGTATGACATCCTAGAAGACTATTTGAGAGCATATAAAGATGCTCATTTACCTCTCTCCATGTAGTTCTTAGGTTGTGTCATGTAGATCTCTTCTTGCAAGTCACCATGCATGAATTTTATCTTCACATCCATCTATTCTATCTCTAAATTAAAATTTATTCTATAAATAACAAAAACTTAATAGATGTTACCTTAGTAACTAGGAAAAATCTCACCCAAGTCTAACCCCTTAACCCTACAAATATTCGTTTACAACTAATCTCACCTTGTACTTTTTAATACAACCATTTGAACCAATCTTTTTGTTCATACCAATTTACATCCAATAGGATTTTTTCCTTTTAGCAATGATACCAAGTCCCATGTGTCATTATTCAACAATTCAACCATCTCGTCATCCATAACCACTCTATAGGACTTAGAATATCACATATCCCTCACATCCTTCAAAATTCTAGGATTGTCAATATTAGAAATCAAAGATGAAATACATCTTTAATAAGGAGTATACATGTTTGGTTGTTGTCTCTATTTAGTGGATGTCCTTAAGATCTTAGGTAGAGGTTCCAAATCCTCTTTACCACTATATGAACTATCTGAGCTCTCCTCCTCTTCATGTCCTTCATGAGCTTCTATTTTAACATCCTTAGTCTTTGGGGTTAGTCGAACTGCATCTTTCTTCCCATAATCTTTTGGCTACAACATTGTGGAAGAAGGCTTAGTCTTTCTAAAGATAACACTTTTTCTATAGAAAATGTTTTTAGTTAAGGTTCTTAAATCGTGTATCCTTTCACACTAACACCATAGTTGATGAAGAACATTTTGTTACCTTGTTCTCCAACTTTGACAACTTCTCTCTAGGCACTTTTGGATATGCCCCACAATAAAAATATTGAAGATGCTATAATGAGGTATATTTTTCCATCCATTCCTCCATAACCCCAAGTCTTGTCAATAAGAGACAATGTAGGAGACTTGTTAATCAAGTAACAATTTGTAGAAACTGCTTCTACCTAAAACTTCCATTCCAAGCTAGCTCCACTAAGCATAATCTTAGCCTTCTCCATCAATGTCCTATTCATTCTCTTTGCAAATCCATTATGCTAAGGAGTTTATAGTGTTGTCTTATGTCTCTTAATCCCATGCTCATTATAAAATCTATTAAAATTTATGGAACAAAACTCCTACCATTGTTAGTTCTTAAATACTTAATCCTCCTACTAGTCTAATTTTCCATAAGAGGGGTAAGTGTTGGAAAGAGACACTGTGTGGCTTCATGAGTGTTGTCATTGATGGCAACAAAGTCTATTCCACACATCCGCAGTACATAGTATGCCTATACCGAAAGTCAGATTGAAGATTGTTTTGGTCCGGTGAACAAGAACAGAGTATGCAACAAGGTCTGACAATCAGGTCCGGATCTCTCAGATGGTGTAACTCAACAAGTTACGGACTTGGATAAGTCAAGAGGGGTATCATGACTACTATATTCCAGAGATTTAGCCTCTGGTGATAAAGCATGAAAAAGACATGAGCATCTGAGTGTTGGGTTCCAGACAAGCAGAGCAGACAAAGAAAGAACTGACCGACAGAACATTAGACTTCAATCCGGATGAGTAAAAGGTGTTGATCAAGCTATTTGGGGGATTATACATTGTTGGCCGACATGATTAAAGACTTCTATGACCATGTTTTTGATACGCATCACAAATCAAGCATGGATTCTGTTGACAGATCAGTAACTTGCAAATATCTGAAGTGTTCTTGTTGTCGACTAGGAAGTTAATGAGAATCCTTTATGCAGATATATATACCAGATGGATTCCAGTATGTAGGTGTGTGGTGTGAAGTAGGGATGAAAAAAAGTGCGAAGAAAAGCAGGGATAAGTGTGAAAGTAGCAATTCAAGTCCGGTATGTGACAGAGCAACAACACTAAAACAAAGGAAGAATGAAGTGCATTAGATCAGTGTATTGTGCCTAACCAAAATTGAACTCTTGCATTTGTAGATGCCTCTCATCAGTTCAAACACCTGGTTACCTTCTATAAGTAGACATTGAGTCTCTTGTAGGCAGTGTGCCTCTTGTGAGCAGTGTGCTCGGGCAGTGAGCCCTAATTGGCAAGTGCCATTTTGTACTCCATTATTCTTTTAATAGAGAATACAATCTTGGGTTAGTCACCCTGTGGTTTTTCCCTTAACAGGGTTTTCCATGTAAAAATCCTTGTGTTATGTGTGTTGATTTTATTTCTATTCTTATGATCACATATGCTTATATATTTTGATGCTGCACTAATTATTAAAGAAGAAAAGAAAGTTAAAGTAATTTGAGATAACTGATTCACCCCCGCTCTCAGTTATCTGCCTTGTTTCCAACAATTGGTATCAGAGCCAAGTTCCTCTGAACAAAGCATAACAGCTTGAGGAAGATCTGGGAATCTCAATGGATATATATGGTATGAAGGAACAACTTCAGTCTGCCCTAGATGACCTTGAACAATCCCACTCTGAAGTCAATAATTTGAGAGAAAGACTCAAACAAGTTGATGATTTCATAAATGAGCTAAAAGAAAAACTTAGTATCTTCATGAAAAAGAGAAAGGAACTGTTGGATCTAGGGCATACAACTGAGAGGGGGGGGGGTGAATCAGTTGTATAGAACTTGTTCTCTTTCAAACACTTAATTCTCTGTTGTTAGTTAGCAGCATATCAAATAATCATTCATGGAAGCACAATACATAAACACAAGAGCAGATAAGCATCAACACATTGAACACCAAGATTTTGACGTGGAAAACCCGGTTAAGGGAAAAACCACGGGGTGATTAACCCAAGAATTATTCTCTGTTAGAAGAATAAGGAAAAATGAATGGCACATGCCAATAAGGGCTCACTGCCCGAGCACACTGCTCACAAAGAGGCCCACTGCCTACAAGGAGACACACTGTCTACAAAGTGATAAAAATCACAGTCTTGAACTGGAGAATGACATCTCTACTATGTCCGGATCAGTTCCAATTAAGCCCAACAATCTCTGCTCTGCCTTTCGCACCTTTCTTCGCTATATCCTGCTCATCCACATGCCACACACTGAAATGAATTCACAAATCATTATTTATACAAGACATCGACTTAGGAACAAGCATCTAAGTCGGCAAACAACCATAGGAGTATCCGCAAGATGAATAACACATCCGGTCGGCTATCACAAGAACATTCGCAGGATGAACAACTCATCCGGTCGGCTAAACAGAGCAATAACTTTATCCGGAAGAATAACTTCAATTCCGGGCTCTACCATCAATGCGGACCAACAACACAACCTAAACATGATTCAAGAACCTTCACAAATCTGTCTGAATGTCCGGATACATCCGCACTTCCTCTGCTTACTGGGATCTCTTGTCTTCCTCATCCGGAACTTCAAGAACACAGTCTGTCGCCACTGTCATAATGCAAGAGGTACTTCCGGACCTCCAAATCACACACAAATCAGGATGACACATCACAAGGACATCTCAAACACTCCTTCCAATCCGCAGATTATGATAATACAATTCCGGACCTCACCGGACCTTTTTGTGATCCTCTGTCACCTCCGGATACTTGCCGGACCCGGTTCTATACCGGCAGCCATAACTCCTTCAGATCTTCATGCGGACCTCTGAAATCTTAACTGTAGCATCTCAAGATTCATATCTACTAACCCTTTAATCCGCATCCTCCGGTTCTCATCCTATACAGTATATTTACCTTCTTCTCATCACTGTTCTTCACTGTTCCTGACTGAGGCTAATTTTCTCAATATCCTCAGCACAAAGCTCATCAAATCCTTCTTGTCAGTGCAGTATGAGTATGTTGACATCAATGACAACACTGGCTCACCTCATACTTGCCAACAGGAACTACTTCAAAAATTAGCAAATCAAAGTGAAACTAATGATACTAATGAAGATTTGGATGAGAAAAATAAGCTATGTGAGAATCTATCAAAAGAAGTCATTATGGTAAGGCATGAAATGGAATCAGGGGTTATGAGATTCACCCAAGAAATTGAAGAAAAGAGGAAAATTGAAGATAATCTAAAACAATCCCTCAAGTAGAAAACAGAGGACTGCCACAAAATGGACAAAATAATCAGGCATCTTAAATCAGATCTTGAAGAAGCTAGAGACAATGAAGAACAACTTGAGAATCAGATAGACACTCTTAAACAAGATCTTCAAACAACAAATTAATACAAAGAGAAATTCAAGATAAGCTCAGCCCAACTTGAAGTTCTTCTTGAAAGCCAAAAGAGGGTAGATGATAAGCGTGGCTTGGGATATGAGAAAGGTGAAAGCTCTGGATCTGGTCAGAAGAACTTTGGATCATGAAATCAAAGAAACAGGCCTAGAAGACCTTTGGTAAGGCAACCAAATGCTCAAAGATATCCATCCTTCAATAGATATTGCTTCAATTGCAACAATTTTGGTCATAAAGCAACTCAGTGCAGGAGGAGAATGAATCAGACTAATCCATCCTTCTCTGAACAATGTTTTAACTGCAAAAGGTATGGTCACAAATCTCATGAATGCAAAAATATGCAAATAAACAATTCATTCAATGGTAGATGCTTTGCATGCAATAGAATGGGACATATGGCTAATCAATGTAGATCAAAAGGATATCAATCAAATAAGCAAATAAATGTTGTCTGTTACAATTGCAATAGATCTGGTCATATTGCCAAATTCTGTAGAAATAGAAATTAGGATAGAAAAGGTTCGGTGGAAAATAATCAGAAACAAGATAAGGGCAAAGGTAAAGTGAATGCGGATGAAGTTCAAAATGAGATGAGCAAGATTTGGGTAAAGAAGAGTACATAAAATATTGGGGATGGATCTGCACCGGAATCCGGTGCTAATATTCCTTCCAGAAACTAAAAAGGTGAGCTCTGGCTTAGGGGGAGTTACAAAGAAAAACAAATTCCCCCAGCTAGTCAATTAGTGCCTAAATTCAGCACATAGAATGCTGCAGATTAAAGGGTTCTCAAAAAAATATCTAAATAACCCTCAGTAAAAATATGAAAGATCCGCATGGAATTTTGCAAGAGTTTAACCGCTCAAGTTGATCCGGTTTGACAGCCATCAGGTAAAGCAAGATTTTCACAGATAGATCCGGTATGATTCAAAATTGAAATACTTTGATCTGCGGACCCATGGCATGTTTGAAGAAAAGAAGATACATTGTCAATCCTCACTAACAATGATTCTAATATCAGCACAATGATCCGAGAAGATCTCTCTTAAAATAGGGTAATTGGATAACTTAAGTTGTGCATTTATTACAAAAGGAAATTAGGGTTTGCGCAACAATAAAAGGGTTCTTTCACTCATCATTTGCACACTTGCATTCGTGAAGAAGATAAGAAGAGCTCTGCAATGAAGTTTCTACAATTCACTCAAAGATCAACTGGAAAATCAAATTCAACTAGTGATTTGTTCCAGCTCCTATTTCAAACCCTAAAGCGTAAAAATGTACTTCTATTCTGAAAATCTCTCTCTGAATCTTTTGCAAGATGGCTACTCCAATGGTTGTAAAGATCACTGATAGGCCACGTCCTAAATTCAAGAAACACCCCTATAAATCTGTAGAAGTTGATCCTTTAGGCACATTTTCTAGCATTCTGCATGGGGTATTGCACGTAGAAGATGTTAGGGTCTATATCCATGCCAACATTGAGGAATTTGGAGACTCTAAATTGATGGATATCTATCACAAACAACTAATAGATGAGAGTTTTGAACTCAAACCTCAATTCAAGGCCCTCCAGGATAAACACTTTGGACATTGCATACACTTTCCCTATTTTGCAGAAGATGATTGGGTCTGGTATGTCCTGAGCAGGATGCATGATAATTTCATGTGGTTAATAAGGCCCTTCAAGATACAAAAGATGCCATCAGGGCAGTGACTAGACTGCATTCTTCTAGTAGGTTACCTACACTTAAATCTGTCAAGAACCAAACAGTAACTTAAGCAACCAGATATAAGTTTGACAAAAGAGTAATGACCATAGATGACATCACAGATCTGGATGTCAAGTTTTCCTCAATGATAATTGGGTACAAGATCTATCATTCTAGCAGGGAGAATTCTGTGTCTAGGATAACAATCTATGCAGCATATCAGATGTTGAGGGAAGATGCAGATTATGACCTATGTGAGCTTCTCCTAAATCAACTGTTAGAAAACCTGCAGAAGATAAAAAAAGATAAGAAGAATTCCTTAAAATATGGTTGTCTAATACTGTGTCTATTCTTCTATTACATGAATGAGCTACTCAAATCAAGTGGTTGGGTTTGGCAAAATGACAAACCAGTTGTAATCTAGATTAGAGATTATATGTATGGACTTGGTGATGCTAAAGCTCAAAACATAGCTCTCTGGGGTTACTTTAAGAACTTCCAAAGCATGATGCAAGCCATAGAGAGAATACCTCAATCCATAGTTGAGAAATACAAGGATACAGTGTGCTTCATGGTTGACATTGATCAATGCCTAATGGAGGCAGTTGAGCCCAAAATAATGTGGATAATGCCTATGGGATACGAGGTCAATGAGAAAATCTTGGAGCTACATATTCAACACCTGTTGAGCTAGCCTAAGGACCCTGAGGCAGAAAGGTTTGGAACCTTTCAAGAACTTAGTGTAAAAATACATGTTGAGTTAAGACAACCAGAGATAAAGAGGAAAGTAAGAAGGGAAGTTGAGGAAATTGCCAAAAGATTTGGCTTATCTAAAGAGGCAGTAGATGCAAATAGGGAGAAAATGGAGAAGGCTAAGAAAGAGAAACAAGAAGCAAAGAAAGGAGATGTTCTGGTACAAGCCTCCTCCCGGACTAGATCTTCCAAGAGCTCTGTACCTGCCACTCCTAAAAGCTCAAGGGCCACCAAACCGGAAGTCAAGACATCCAAAAAAGGAGAAAAAAGGATGAAGACCAAAGCCAAAAGGTCATACACAAGTCTTAAAGATGATGAAGAAACAAAATCTGATGAGGAAATCAAGAAAATGAAGAAGAAGAAAACATTTGGAGAATTCTCTACCAGTAAAAATAAGGAAGAAAATGTAGAAGAATTTGTTAAAAAGCCCACTCTTTCCATTAATGACATCATCAAGGCAGTCACTGTGGATGGGAACCTACAGCCAGTAACATAGTTCTATGATGAATACAGTGATACTGACAAGAGGATTTTGGAAGAAGCTATTGTTAGGTACCTGAATATTTACAATAAAGCTTTCATTGAAATTATATCATTAATTCCCAAGAGTCAAGAAAATGTACTTGAACTGAGAAAAGAGAATGCAAAGGCAAAAGACCTAGAGATTCAAGAACAAATAATGATTCAACTTTATCCTTCTATCATTCCAAAACAAATAGACATAATTTTTAAGGATTGTAAGGATGAGTTCCGGAGTAAGGCAAGAATGAATAAACTTATGCTTGGAGAAATTGACCAAGTAGCAAGAGAAACAAAAGACATCCTATGGAATGCTTTCAAAAGATTCAATCTTTGTATTATAGAGGAAACAGATGAAGAACCCTCTACCATGGATGTTGAAGGATTAAATGTAGCCAATGAAGAAACTTCTGATGTAGAAGGATCAAAAGAGATAGATGAAGAGAAGTCTAAGGACTTGGATTCCTCTATTCCGGAAGAGGAAGTTCATGAAGCAGTAATCTTAGGTGACATCTCTCTTCCGGATCCCAATGTAGACATTCCAGATTTTGAAGAAGGAGAAGGAAGAAAAGAGGAGAAAGTAAGTCAAGAAGAAGAGGTTAGAGGAAAAGAAGAAGAACAAGTAGAAGAGACTAATGTTGACTATTCTGATACCCCAAAAGAAAAGAAGACTCAATCACCGGCAAGAGACACTGCAGAGGTAGTGAAGAACTTCTTGAACAAAGAAATGATGGAGATAGATGAACCTAAGATATTTCAAGGGACATTAAATTTTGACTCTCTCTCTCCGGTCCAGGCAATGAAAATAACATCTTTTTCTCAAGCCAATGCAAAAGAAAAACTCCTGAAATCTCACATGGAAGACTGTGAACTATTGAAGATGGCATCCGGGATGCTGGAGAAGATCATGCCATCATTCCAAAAGGATCCTTTGGCCTCACCATCCAACAACCTGAAATCTTTGGTAAATTTTATTACCACTCACTTTGAATCTATAGAAAAATCAGCAGAAGCAAAGGTCCGGAAGGAGTTTCTGGGAAAAAGATTCACTGAAGTACAGGGACTCATTGCTAATGATAGGAGGACCCTAGACATTGGAATAAAGAGCCTTGAAAATGCTCTTAAAGATGGTGGGGACATGTACAAATTTTGTCTATCTTGGCCCAAAGTGACAGAGGATATTGAAAAGAAGGTGAAAGAACAAGAAGGTAAACTGTCAAGTTTATCTCAGAATTTTGATCCCCTTACTACCTCTTTAATGAATCAAGAATGCCAGGCCATTGTCATCATAAATGAAATAAAGAGGCTGAACAAAGAAAAGAAGGATATAATAAACAGAATGAGTGAACTCAAAGGGATGGGTATGTGTAGGATCACGATGGGGCCAAACTATACCTCTAAGTGGCAATGAAAATACAAAAAATTAGACTTTATCAAGTTCATGTGAAAATTTAAAAAAGATGTAAGAACAAAATTTGTAGAGAATTGAATCTAGTTTATAGGCTACTATTTTTTTTTAAAACTAAATTTGCTTAGTGAAAATTGAATATTTCAATGAACAACTTTTAAATTTTTTAGAAAAAATAAAAAGTGGGTGTCTGTCCAGCCAACCTAACTATGAGTAAAATTATATATATTTTTTGAAACTTTCAAAATAAGTAGAGGACTCATGTCCGGATGTGACGCATATTTATTTGAAATTTTTTTCCAATAAAATAATTAGTTATGATTTCTTACTATTACTTTTTTTAAAAACTAAAAAGTAATTTTCCAGCCAACCTAACTCGATAAAAAAAATTGAAATTGAATTTTTTTTTTTTAACCTATAGCCAGAAAAGCATAGAGTGTGACACAGGTTTTGAATCTCAAAAAGGTGAAATGGTTTGAAAGTTATGGTTGTTTTTCAATCAGTGTGTCCATCAGGATTTCAGAGACACGGTATATAGAAAATTATTAATAATTATTTAATAAAATGATAACCAAACAAATCTTATATTTTTAGAAAGCTAACAATTTTTTCTATAAACCCTTTTCGTTTTATCAATTTTGCATAAAAAAAAAGTCGTCAGCACGAAGGGTGAAGTTTGAAGAAGAGACTGAAACATGAAAACACATTAGAATCCATGAAAAGTCAACAACCAAAACGGATATCCGTCTTGCTTTGTACCAAAGCAAGATGGATATCTGTTTTGCTTCGGTAAAAGCAACTCAAAATGGATATCCATTTTGGAAACGGATATCCGTTTCCTTGAGCTATGAAAATTTTTGTACCATTGGTTTTGGATGAAGAGAAGCAACATATTTGAAACATCGAGGCAATAATACAAGAAGTTAAAGTTAGTTGGTCATTTATAAGTGTATCTATTGTTTCATATCACATTACACATAGAATTCTAATTAACAATCTAGTTTCCTCATTTGGGGGAACATTTTTTTATCCGTTTCTAATGGAAATATTTAGTTAAAAATTAGTGGCTCCTTGTGAAAAGTATGGGCTCTTATCAAGCACGCATAACCAAGAAGGTTGTTATCCATTTTTGTTACATGTTTGTTGATCACATCTTATGAATAGGATGTTGCTTGGTGATAGTTCTAGGTTTAGTGAACAATATTCTCAAGCTTATTGCAATTTTTACACTTGTGACCAAATTTGGTACCAAACCCTTTCACCTTTTCAATTAATCTGGATAGTGTCATCTCACTCCATGCAAATCAAACCAACATTAGGACCATGTGAATGAGATTAAGGATAGCCTTGAAATATGAATCTTTGTACTGTTGATTATCCTTTTAACATGACAATCCTTTAGGATCATTGTACCCAGGTGCGACAATCCTTCAATCTTCTTTTATTTATATTTCTTTCCTTTTCATACACAAGATTCTCGTGCCTTGTAGTCATGACAATCCATAAATCACCTAACTGTCCTTAGTGAGACTATATCTTATTTTGACAGTGATAGTCATCATCCATTCACAAGTCTCCTCTTTAACATAGATACCCTTTGCACATGTTTTGACTTCATGATTTTCCTTTTGTATGTTGTATTATGGTATGAAAATATTGTGGCCCCTTCTTCATCCTCTTGTATAATGAAATTGAAGGTCGACACTTATGGTTACTCTTCTTTATTACTTGGTGATAATGAATCCCTAATTTTTTATTGTCTTGAAGCCAAATTTACCACTGTTGAGACAGTCAGAGTTGATTCTTGATCATGAATATTGCGAATTACTTCAAATATCCATGGACAATTTCAATTGTGTTTCTTAAGACACCCATGCCTTGACTATCCCTTGATGTTGGTCATGACTGTGCTTGGATGGCACAATAGTTCATAGTTAGATTTTTGCCACTAAAGTTTTCCTTTGACAAAGTCATATTTGTAGTCCACCTTTTGATGATGTTCAAACAATATAAATACTTATTCTTAACATAAGCAATACATTTCTCACAAATACCAATGCATTCTACTCATAAGGTTCATGGCACCATGCCTAAAGGTATGATAGTCAACAGTGTACTATTATGGCAGCCTATGGTTGGTCTGACAATCTATAATAGTGATAGCATTCATGCCTAACATTCCTTATCATTATTGTCATAATATATTTTACATTTGAGGCCTTGTCTACAACATACAAAGTTTACCTTTCTCACCCATACCTTCAGTATATAAAGGACATTGATAGGGAATTTTTAATTTCCACTCAGTCAGTACAATCTAGGAGAGGATAGATTGTCTAAAGTTGTAATCTATTTCCATTTACACTTGCCATAACTACAAATGCTTAGTGTTTATTCTCAACCCCGGTATATGAATAAAATGTGACCTATTGTTCTAATAGGCCTATAGGGACAAAGAGGTGATAAAGCCTTTAATTTTAAACATGACATGGTTTTGTTAACTTCCTATATTGTTAAGGTCCTGGATGACAATCCTTTGATGCACCTAATTGTAATAGGTGTTATGATAGTCCTTGGTATCTTTTCATTTCTTTCTTGAATGGCCTACAAATAAGACATAAGACCTATTAGATCCTTCATAAATACGAATTCTCATACATTACATTTAAACTTAAACTCCCTAAACATCCATCAATCCATCCATTAATATCAAAATACCATGAATATCCTATGATCAACCATTCTAATTCCTAGGATAGTCATATATTGCAATTTTGCTTCTCTATACTAAAATAGCCCAAGGAATATCTACCCTTGAATTTGTATTTTAACAATCTAATGTCTTTATGAATAACATTGAGCCTTCTTTTGGGACAACATTTTTGCCTTTAGAAGCTCCTCATTTGATGATAGCCTAAAATAGAATAAGTGGATAGTCATAACATTTTAGCATATAATGGGAAAACCCTAAAGTGTGATAAAGTCTATACATTATCTATTCCCATCCATGTCACGAAGCAACTATTCAAATGCTAGGCCAACATGATTTAAACAATCATAAGGGCCAACAATCCACTCCAAATGCATGGGAAGAGGACAACTCTTGGATCCCATATTAATCATGTTCACATGGCTGCTAGCATCTTCAAGTGAGTCAATACAAAAATTGAAAGCCTCAAACTCATACACTTTAGAAAAATATACCTAATTATAAATTTGATATGCATGAATAAGGAAGTCCTCATGCAATACAAACTAAAATGTGTCATATTTAGACATGTCATCAAGTTGAACTACATCATGTTGAGACTTGTGTTTACTTAAGAATTACAAGTCACTTGCCTCTTTGCATGCTTCAAAGTTCCAAACAAAGGACTCAACTTTAGGTGTAGCAGAGTCCTCATCAATGACTGATTTACATGGCCTTCAACAAACTAAAATTATATATCATCTTTATGCTTATATGGAGGCTATATCATCTTTACAATTGTATGTCCAGGCTCTTTAGGAGTCTTCACAAATGTGTCCAAAGTAAGATTACTCAAATCAAATAATGGCTTATATCCAAAGCTTTATTAAGTTGATACCTAGGTGGATTAGTGTGTAAACATTCATATTAGATGGTAATTCACAAGTTTATAGAATAATAAAATGAATCCCTAGTCTAGAATCCAAATGTACATAATAAAATGGATATCTATTTTGTAGTAGCGATATGGACGTTGTAGAGTGTCTGTTGGCAAAGAATTGGGATTTAAGAAACGGATATCCATTTTGTAAATGCAGAAAAAAGACAAAAAGAATATTGTTGGGCCCGACATCCCCAACCAGAGACCCTCTGCTGTCGAAATACTCGTGATTTCTGGCTATGACAGTGAAAGGAATATTTTTATGCACTTTTGAAGACAATTTTCTTGTTACAATCATAAGGGTGAAATTTTTGTTCCCCTAATGGGGAGCAACAGTCGTCGTAAAGCAAAAAGGAGGAGGAAAGTTACATTGGAGGAAATTGAAGCAATTAGGTAAAAAGATAGGGAAAGGAAGAGGATTGGAAGAGTGGGTTTGGTGGATGCTCATCAAGGTGAATCTTCTTCTTTACCATCTAATGACATGCAAATTGAAGATGTTAATTTTGATTATAATGAAATGTTAGATAAGAATGAAATTCACCATGATATTGCAAATGAAAATATTGAAAAATGTTATGAAATACCTATTCATAATAGCAATACCATGGACAAAGAAGAAGAAGAAAAACAAAGACGTGCACTCGAAGAAAGTGGATATGAACATCATGATGTTGAAATTGCACTCCATAATCCATTTGTTGATAAAATTGATGAGGTTGATAACATGGATGAAACAAGAACAATCAATGTATCTCCAAATTTCATAAGAAGAGATGACATTTGTCAAGAAGAGAATAATCGTGATGAAATTGGAAAACACCCAAGAACCCCAAAATGGATACTTGAAATTGATGAGAACATAATGGAAAAAGTTGAAGGCAAGAGGTCGTCACGAACGGTTTGGTTGTGGGCTACAAAACTCTTCAATGAATACTTTGAGAAGATAACATTAACCGAACAATGCCAACTTTTTGTGCAATTATTAAAGATGTACAAAATGAGACCTTTACTAAAGAAATTAAAGATTCGGTTAAACAAAGTGTCCAATCAGAATAAAATTATTGTTAGAAGCCTTTTAATGCACTCAATTCTATTGGAAAGACTAGCAAGGAGAAAGATAAAAGAGCTGCCCGTAGAGTAATAACAACCTCAATAGTAAGCAAACAATTAAGAAATGCTCGATTAATGAGGCAAACTTGTGTTGACTTAAGATTGAATCGTAAAACATTGTCAAAAGCACTAGCATTAAGATCAAGGCTAGATAGTCCTCTTGCCAATGATACTTGGGCTTTCAGTGGTAGGCTTCCATGAGTTGACAAGAAGCTAATTGATAGCACAAAGGAAGAAATTGAATAATTTTGGCACACTAACTCTAGGGTATCACCAAATGCAAAAGATGTCGTAAAGTTAAGAATTGGTGATAAAGACCACACACCACATCCTAAACATTACTTGGAATGTAGCCAAACAACATTGTACAAACAATATTGTGAAACTCACCCAGGTATGACAATCTCACAAAGAGCATTTGAATCTCGTAAGCCATTTTATTGTGTTCCTCTTAAAGTTCGTAATACATGTTGCAAATACCATGTAGAGTTTTCTATGTACCATGAATTATTATGCAATATTCGTTCTACTTTGCACACTAACGAAATGTTACAGGAGTGTGGTGCAATTCAACTACCAAAGTCATCTAGGGACTTATTAGATTTATTTCTATGTATTAGAGATGATGGTTGCATGTTCTACAAGAATGATTGTTTAAATGAAAAGTGTTTACAATGTGGTGGGTTATCAAAGTTTGTATCATGTTTTCATGAGGGCAACGGGCATGATTTTGGAAAGAGAATGGTTATCAAATTGAAGCATTTTGCAACAATGCGTTTAATTTCGGCACGGTCAAACAGAATGGAGTTGACCAAAAATGAGAGAGGTTATTGTGGACGGACTCCACATGCACCTGTAGGTCCAAACAGAACATTCCTAGCTATCACAAATTCTGAGAACTGCTCCGTCAAAGTTTGGCAGTTTTTTGGTCTCAGGGATATTAAGGGACTTTACCGATAGCCTCTTGCCTGGAATCACTAGGACGCTTGGCGCACAAAACAAAACCTTCAATGGCATTTACCCACCCACCCCGATGCGTTGGCGCAGTCCGTTTGACCCCACGAGCTATGGAATGAAAAATGTCACACCTAGCACCTTTCCACTGCATCAAATTGAAGCATTTTGCAACAATGCGTTTGATTTCAGCATGGTCAAATGGAATGGAGTTGACCAAAAATGAGAGGTTATTGTGGACAGACTCCATGTGCACCTGTAGGTCCAAACATAACATTCCCAGCTATCACCAATTCTGAGAACTGCTCCGTCAAAGTTTGGCAGTTTTTTGGTCTCAGGGATCTTACGGGACTTTGCCGGTAGCCTCTTGCCCAGAATCACTGGGACACTTGGTGCACCAAACGAGGCCTCCAATGGCATTTACCCACCCATCCCGACGCGTTGGCGTGGTCCGTTTGACCCCACGTGCTATGTAATGAAAAATGTCATACCTAGCACCTTTCCACTGCATCAAATTGAAGCATATTTAAACAATGTGTTTGATTTCGACACGGTCAAATTGAATGGATTTGACCAAAAATGAGAGAGGTTATTATGGACAGACCCCATGTACACCTGTAGGTCTAAACAAAACATTCCCAGCTGTCACCAATTCTGAGAACTGCTCCATCAAAGTTTGGCAATTTTTTGGTCTCAAGGATCTTAAGGGACTTTGCCGTTAGCCTCTTGCCCGAAATCACTGGGACGCTTGACACACCAAACGAGACCTCCAATGGAATTTACCCACCCACCTTGACGCGTTGGCGCAGTCCAGTCGACCCCACGTGCTATGGAATGAAAAATGTCATACCTAGCACCTTTCCACTGCATCAAATTGAAGCATTTTAAAACAATGCGTTTGATTTTGGCACGATCAAATGAAATGGAGTTGACCAAAAATGAGAGACGTTATTGTGGACGGACCCCACATGCACCTATAGGTCCAAACAGAACATTCCCAGCTGTCACCAATTCTAAGAACTGCTTCGTCAAAGTTTGGTAGTTTTTTGGTCTCAGGGATCTTAAGGGACTTTACTGGTAGCCTCTTGCCCGGAATCACTGGGACGCTTGGTGCACCAAACGAGACCTCCAATGGCATTTACACACCCACGCCGATGCGTTGGCGCAGTCCGTTCGACCCCACATGCTATGGAATGAAAAATGTCATACCTAGCACCTTTCCACTGCATCAAATTGAAGCATTTTAAAACAATGCGTTTGATTTCGGCACGGTCAAATGGAATAGAGTTGACCAAAAATGAGAGAGGTTATTGTGGATGGACTCCACGTGCACCTGTAGGTCCAAACAGAACATTCCCAGCTGTCACAAATTCTAAGAACTGCTCTGTCAAAGTTTGGCAGTTTTTTGGTCTCAGGGATCTTACGGGACTTTGCCGGTAGCCTCTTGCCTGGAATCACTGGGATACTTGGCGCACCAAACGAGACCTTCAATGGCATTTAACTACCCACCCTGACGCATTGGCACAGTCCGTTTGGCCCCACGTGCTATGGAATGAAAAATGTCATACCTAGCACCTTTCCATTGCATCAAATTGAAGCATTTTAAAATAATGCGTTTGATTTCGGTACGGTCAAATGGAATGGATTTGACCAAAAATGAGAGAGGTTATTGTGGATGGACTCCACATGCACCTGTAGGTCCAAATAGAACATTCCCAGCTATCACGAATTCTGAGAACTGCTCCGTCAAAGTTTGGCAGTTTTTTGGTCTCAGGGATCCTAAGGGACTTTACCGGTAGCCTCTTGCCTGGAATCACTCGGACGCTTGGCACACAAAATGAGACATCCAATGGCATTTACCCGCCCACCCCGATGCGTTGGCGCAGTCCATTCGACCCCACGAGCTATGGAATGAAAAATAGGTTTCATACACAAATTGCAATAGTTGTAAAGCTAACCTCCTATCAACGAGAGTTGAATAATAGTAAATAGAGAGCTTCTCGACCATAAATGGGGTTTGCATACACACACACACCCAACTGAAATAGATTCCACCAGCTTTCAATTACAATTTCTCTCAGGCCCTAACACATCCATACAGGGCTGTACTAAACAAAGAAATAGCAGGAAAATAGTAAAATCTGCAAAAACAGAGTTTCTTGACAGTAATTTCATTCAAACTTGTCTTCAATTCATCTTCAAAATATTTTCAATACATCTCCAATGCCTTTTCCATGAAGGTTTATGCATATTTATACATGATTTGAGGGAAACCAATAGTCTCCAACTGACTTTTGAGTACTTGACTGTTCATCTTCCATACTTTTGCATTTTTTTTTACATTTTTCATATGACAACTTTGACATATTTACAAAATTTGACAAGATGAAGACTAAATACATGATGAAATGGTTTATCATGACCTTATTAGATTTCAAGCTACTATGCTTGATTAGGGCATATAAGGAATTTTGTCATATTGATTCTATTGATCTAAAACCATTCTCAATGCTAAACATATCATCAATGGACTAAAGAACTATCATCATAATGTATGGCATCATGGGAAGTATCATGACATGCACATAAGGAATTTAAATTATATTGTATATCAAGGTGTATATATATTAAAATCTAGTCCATAATGGTAGACATATACAAAAATTTGGCAAATATGCCAACTCAAAACATTTTTTACAAAATGTGGCATATGCCATGTCTCAAAATCTATATACAATCTACATGCCAAATAGCTACATCAAATACTACAAGTCCACTTGACCCTCAATCTGTGATGGATCCTGAAAAAGTGTCCTCTTTGTACCAAAATGTCTAGTAATTGATGGAGGCGAAGTTTCCTGCATTAACAAGTCAAAACACAAATTTGATTAATCTCTTCAATGGTAAATAAAAATAAGTTTAAGTTAGTAAATAGATTCTTATCTACTAAAATTAAGAACTTTCATTTATTAACATACATCTAAATCACTACAATCAACTAGAAGACCGCTATATAAACTATCAATTATTTAGAAAAATTCAATTCAATTACCTCGACTCTATGTTGTTGTTCGGACAATCGTTCTGCAAATGATTTTCTTTTAAGACGATCAGGTGTCCTAGTGAAGCATGATGGCAAAGGTGGCACATCACTCACATTCTCAAGAGACTATATAAAAGCAAAGTAACATTGAAATAAATTAATATATAATTATTAAACAAAATAGGAAATGCATACTAGAAAACAAGCACATACCACCATCGAGGCCTCCTGCATCAATTGAGAAGGACTCTGAATTATCAAAATGACAAGAATGTAAGACTCTAAATGACTATAATCAAATATTTAAGTTTTCTAAATTATCAATTAAAGTACAATTCAATCAAATTACCTCCACCCTTTGTTGGCGTTGAGAAAGCCGTTCTGCAAATGATAGTCCCTTAGCTCGATCAGGAGTTCGAGAAAAGACTATTGGTAGAGATGCCACATCATTCACATTTTCAATTGACTATATAATAAAATTAACATCAAGATATAAATTAATATATAATTACTCACAAAGAAATAAATGCATAAAAAAAAGTTGATGTGTAGAACAAATTATACCGGCAAGTCCAAGCCAAATTGGATGGCAGACAAAGTTCCATGATGAACTTCTGTCAACTCCTCCTCTGTCATCAATTGTTATCCCACTTAGATACATTAGTACTAATAAATTTGTTTATATATTCAAATGGAATAGACCATAAAATTTAACTTTAAATTTTACCTGCACAAAAGATTGCTCATGCATTTCTCCTCTATGGTTCACTGATCCGGTAGCTTCTACTTTTGTCCTTGACCCCTCAGCATGAGTTCTGGACCCCATTGCCTCATCTCGTGAATGGAGATCGTACTCTGATGTGTTCAACGGTGGCTCACTACTCTCCATAATAGGACCTAAGCATAAATGATTACAAGAAATGCAATGATGGGGCACACATACATGTGTGGATGACGATGGTCTAGTAGAACCAGGTGATCCAATATCATCACCTTCATCATGTGCTTGTGCAAACTGAGATGTCTATATAATCAAATGCTCGGTCAAAGAGTGTATGGCACTAAGGCCCTGTTGTGTTGCATTTGCAACAACGTCTGGGTGCTACATTGGGGGTGGAGAAGGGATAGCAGGAGGGGGACTATAGGGACCTTGTACTTGTCTAATTGCCCCAGGTCTATCTTGAGGCATTCCTTTGCCCACTCCTTGAAACTCTCTAAAATCAAAATAATTAACATGTTGACCCATGACGAACTCTGCATAGAGTTTACGAAGGAAATACAAAGGTACATCTAAATTGTTGTTGGGTGGTTTATCAAAAACCATCCACCAACAATCCCAAAAGTTTTGACTAATGCCCTCATGAATACACCATTTGATTGAAAACTTGGGCTTACAGACATCAACATGCAATCTGGTTTTAGGATTGACAAAGTGTTGGGCTAACATAGTATTTGTAATCTCTAATTCTTTGACTTCATCATATGAAAAACCATTAGCATATTTGGCCTTCTTGGCTTCTCGCCATTGCCTAAATGATTCGTGTTGGGTTGACAAGGTTTGAACATGATTAATGATTCCCTCTAAATTTGATGTCATTGTAGACAGTCGAGGGTGGCGGCAATACATTTTTATGATCCTACTTATATGATCAATATTTCTTTGAATATTCTCTTCTATTGTTGGAGGGGGAGGGTTTGGTGGTGGAGGGTTTGGTGGTGGAGGGTTTGGGTTTTCATTTTGTGCATCCCTTTTACCTAATTAAAAAAGGAAAACATACCCACTTAGCATAAAAAACCAAAAAATTTGCTTGAATATACAAAACAAACAAAAAAAATGCTAAAGATCTTACCTTTTTGGATCGGATATCCGTTCACCTCTGATATCTGTTCTTCAAAGATGCCACTGCGTTTTGCAAGCCGCGGGTTTACAAAAACACAGTGTCTTTTTCGCTTTTTATGTTTTCCAAAATGGATATCCGTTATGAAAACGGATATCCGTTTTCTTTTTCTCAATTATTTTCATTGCTTTTTATTTTAGTATTTTAGTATTTAGGCATTTTAGCTATAAAATACAATCCAAATTTTAGAAAGGTTGTATCATATGAAAGGAGAGATTTTGGACAAACTATCAAAATTTATATAGGATTGTGATATATATATTTGATTTTTATATGATTTACTTATACTAAGGTATCTCATAGTATTTCAAAGGCACTTTTGAATAGATAATTGTCATAAAAAAATTGTAAACACTAAACCCTAAACCTTTAAACCTTAACCCCTAAACCATAAACCCTAAACCCTAAATAATGCCCCTAAACCTTATCCCCTAACCCCTAAACCCTAAACCCTAAACGCGAGAAACCCTAAACCCTATCTCCTATCTCTCCCTTATCTCCCTATCTCTATCATCAAGCTCTACCTCTCAATCCTTCTCCCTATTTCTCTGGACATCTCGCTCATTCTCTATCTCCCTATCTCTCCCTTTGTCACCTCTATCTCTCCCTATCTGTCTCCTCTCTCTTTCTATCTAGCTATCTCCAAAACTGAGAAACCCTAAACCCAGGTACACCCTAAATCCAATCAGCTCTAAACCTATATCTCCCTATCTCTCCCCTATCTCCCTATCTCTATCATCCCTCTACCTCTCTTGATCTCTCTCCCTATGTCCCTGGCCATGTGCCTCACTCTCTATCTCCTTATCTCTCTCCTTGGTCTCCTCTCTCTATCTCCCTATCATTCCTCTCTCTCTATAAACCCTAAATACAAAACCCTAAACCTCTAAACCTAACCCCTAACCCCTAAACAATTTAAATCCTAAACCCTAAATAATGCCCCTAAACCCTAACCCCTAACCCCTAAACTTGAGAAACCCTAAACCCCTAAACCCTAAACCCCAAACCCCTAAACCCTAAACCCAAGTAACCCTAAACCACTATCTCCCTATCTCTCCCCTATCTCCCTACCACCTTTGTCCCTCTACCTCTCAATCTCTCTCCCTATATCTCTGGCCATGTCCCTCACTCTTTATCTCCCTATCTCTCCCCTCAGACTCCTCTATATCTCCCTATCATTCCTCTCTCTATAAACCCTAAATCCAAAACCCTAAACCTCTAAACCTAACCCCTAACCCCTAAACAATAAATCCTAAACCCTAAATTATAATGCCCCTAAACCCTAACCCCTAACCCCTAAACCTGAGAAACCCTAAACCCCAAACCCCTAAACCCTAAACCCAAGTAACCATAAACCACTATCTCCCTATCTCTCCCCTATCTCCCTATCACCTTTGTCCCTCTACCTCTCAATCTCTCTCGCTATGTCTCTTGCCATGTCCCTCACTCTTTATCTCCCTATCTCTCCCCTCGGACTCCTCTATATCTCCCTATTGGTCTGATGCAGAGCACATAGTGGAAGCTCTCAAAACATGGTGAAATACCCATCAAAACCCATAGTTCAAATAGATTAAAGCTTAATCAGCTTTAAGAAACCTTCTCAAAGTCCCAAATAACATCAAATCATATACATTCTTCGTATCGGCAAGATAAACACTATTGGCCGACTCATAAATTCTTATACCGATGCTCCGATCACTCCACTTTTGACGAGCCTTTGAACCTTTCGCTGTGACATATATCCATTGGCCCAACTTTAAACTAGTCTTCTGATCCCCATCTCACACCGAAATGCATAACTACAACTTCGCATATACATAACTTGACTTGCTGTGCCAGTTCTTTCTATTGTTTCTGCTGGTCACTCCTTGTATCATTCGAAATGCACATTTTCAATGTATCTTCACAACATACATTTGCAACATACAAACCCGACATACAATTGCAATATACACATGAAATATACTCACATACAATTGCGATATACACATGAAATGTTCTCAACATACAAATGCAGTATACACATAAAATGCATATTCGCATACATTTGCGATATACACAAGAAATGTTCTTCAACATACATAAGCGATATATACATGAATTGTATACCTGATATACGTTAGCGATATACACACGCGATGTATCTTCTCATACATTTGCAGTATACACATGAAATGCATATTCAGTGACAGAGCATGAGTATAGATGGAACATGTGACTGAATATGCATTTCATGTGTATACTGCAAATGTATGAGAAGATACATCTCGTGTGTATATTGCTAACATATATCAGGTATACAATTCATGTATATATCGCTTATGTGTGTTGAAGAACATTTCTTGTGTATATCACAAATGTATGCGAATATGCATTTTATGTGTATACTGCATTTGTATGTCGAGAACATGAAATAGAGAGTGAGTGAGATGTCTAGAGAGATAGGGATAGAGATTGAGACCTGTGGAGGGATGATAGAGAGAGGGAGATAAGGGAGAGATAGGGAGATAGAGGTGGAGGGATATTAATTTTAATGACCTCCACAATTTCCATAAATTCTTCTCCACTAAACCCTAGACCATCACCCAAATCCTTACTTTCCTAATAAAAGCCCTTCCCCAAACATCATTTGATCATGTGACTCCTTCCATCACTAGACAGGTACCCAGGTTCTTTCCATTATTCATCTAATACTATAATCCCAATGTCATAGCTCACATTCCCACACCTACATTCATAGACTCCATTCCCCCTATTGACACCATCGTTGATAATCATTATATAAGGACACTCCCTTGAATAATAATTAAACCATGGATTATCCCGTATCCCCATCTTACACTTTCCTCACCTTTGAACCCTTAGAAGATGACATTTAGCTATCCCCACCATTACCAATCACACTTTCTAGCAATCCCACATAAGACATCTTACCCATCACTTCACCTAGGTCATCACCAATTAAATCACCTCATTACTCCATTCAACCATACCCATACCACCCATTTCTCACTCCACAACCTGTATTAACACATGATTAAACCTAACCCCTAAACCCTAAACCATAACCCCTAACCCCTATTTCCTAACCCCTAAACCCTAAACTTGAGAAACCATAAACCCCTAAATCCTAAACACTAAACCCAAGAAACCCTAAACCTCTATCTCTCTATCTCCCTATCTCACTATCTCCCTATCACTATCATTCCTCTAGCTCTCAATCTCTCTCCCTATGCTTTGGCCATGTCCCTCACTCTATATCTCCCTATTAGTCCTCTCTCTCTAAACACTAAACCCTAAACCTCTAAACCTTAACCCCTAAACCATAAACCCTAAACCCTGAATAATGCCCCTAAACCTTAACCCCTAACCCCTAAACCCTAAACCCTAAACGTGAGCAACCCTAAACCCTATATCCTATCTCTCCCTTATCTACCTATCTCTATCATCCCTGTACCTCTCAATCCTTCTCCCTATTTCTCTGGACATCTCGCTCACTCTTGATCTCCCTATCTCTCCCCTTTGTCACCTCTATCTCTCCCTATCTGTCTCCTCTCTCTTTCTATCTAGCTATCTCCAAAACTAAGAAACCCTAAACCTAGGTACACCCTAAATCCAATCAACTCTAAACCTATATCTCCCTATCTCTCTCCTATCTCCCTATCTCTATCATCCCTCTACCTCTCTTGATCTCTCTCCCTATGTCCCTAGCCATGCGCCTCACTCTCTATCTCCTTATCTCTCTCCTCGGTCTCCTCTCTCTATCTCCCTATCATTCCTCTCTCTCTATAAACCCTAAATACAAAACCCTAAACCTCTAAACCTAACCCCTAACCCCTAAACAATTTAAATCCTAAACCCTAAATAATGCCCCTAAACACTAACCCCTAACCCCTAAACCTGAGAAACCCTAAACCCCTAAACCCCAAACCCCAAACCCCTAAACCCAAGTAACCCTAAACCACTATCTCCCTATCTCTCCCCTATTTCCCTACCACCTTTGTCCCTTTACCTCTCAATCTCTCTCCCTATGTCTCTGGCCATGTCCCTCACTCTTTATCTCCCTATCTCTCCCCTCAGACTCCTCTATATCTCCCTATCATTCCTCTCTCTCTCTATAAACCCTAAATCCAAAACCCTAAACCTCTAAACCTAACCCCTAACCCCTAAACAATAAATCCTAAAACCTAAATTATAATTCCCCTAAACCCTAACCCCTAACCCCTAAACCTGAGAAACCCTAAACCCCAAACCCCTAAACCCTAAACCCAAGTAACCATAAACCACTATCTCCCTATCTCTCCCCTATCTCCCTATCACCTTTGTCCCTCTACCTCTCAATCTCTCTCGCTATGTCTCTTGCCATGTCCCTCACTCTTTATCTCCTTATCTCTCCCCTCGGACTCCTCTATATCTCCCTATTGGTCCTTTATTTCTCTCTAAACCTAAACCCTAAACCTCTAAACCTTAACCCCTAACCCCAAAACCCTAAACCCTAAATAATGCCCCTAAACCCAAGCAACCCTAAACCTCTATCTCCCTATCTCTATCATCTCTCTACCTCTCAATCTCTCTCTCTCTCTATGTCTCTGGACATGTCTTTCACTCTCTATCTCCCTATCTCTCCCCTCTGTCTCCTCTATCTCTCCCAAACTCTATCAGTCCCCTCTCTCTATCTCTCTTTAAACTGTAACCCCTAAACCCGAGCAACCCTAAACCTCTAAACCCTAAATAATTCCCCTAACCAACCTCTAAACCACTTCTCTATATAGGTGTAACTAATACCACTTTTTCATTGTTTTCCACATTTAATTATATTCTTTTCCATTTTCCAAGTCCTACATGTGTCTAAGTTGTATTGTTTGTCAAGTTTTTAGTCTAATTGTTAGTCCCAGCTCTCATGGTTATTAAAATGTTAGTATAGTTAGGTTTATCCTTCAGTAACATTAATTTACACATTGTTGCACAAACAACCACACTAAAACATAACCTTACCTAATTAAGGTTAACCTTTAAGGTTCTTTCATAAATGGCGAGCTTAACAGATCCAACTAGTTCAATGTTCTTATAGTCCATGCTTACCCTTCCAAGAGAGTTCATGCCATGTTAAATTTGCATTATGTCCTAACATATCACATGAAGGACATCATCATCACAAGGAATAACAATGTCATGAAGGATTAATGAAGGTGTAGCTTCACCACATAAAGTATCATTCATAATTTTATCACTAGAGGGTAAGGGTATATCATGTGTATCCTTCTCAAACCATGTATCATGAATCAAATCATATGAAGGATTGGGTAAAGCAATTTAGGGCATGAAATCCAAAATGCCCCGAAACACATCCCCTGCTGCCCCACCATTCCTATCCCCGAAATATTGGAACATAGTCTAAAAGTGATTATTTCACATGATGAACAAAACTGAATATTTTATTATTGATTATTTGAGTATATCATTAGTGATGATTCTTAGTGTTTAACAAATCCTTATGGATCAATGTTAATTTGTCCTCCTCCTTCACTAGAAACAGTCTTTAAGGAGGTTCATATATTGATGGGAGATCCAAGATTTAAGAGGTATATTTTCAAAAAGAGTAAAAAGCCTTTTTCCCAAATTTTTTTAGAAAATGGATATCCGTTTTGGTTTGGTATCCAAACCAAAATAGATATCCATTTCAAAGTCAAACTTTGCCAAGTCACGAATTTGGCTAAGTAAAAATGCGATTTTTTTTCCTATTGCCACTGTTTGGCCCATGATGGTCTTGCACATACCCGGATAATTATCCCTAAGTTAGAGGCAATGCATGAGGCCTTGACAAATGCTCAGACCACAGCCTGGACCAGTGATCCGGCATATTTAAGAAGGGCAAAAGCATATGCATTTTTGTTGAGTGGTCACATCTCCATTTTGGACAGGATGAAGCAGAGTTGGGCCACAGAGTTTGTACAGTTGAAGGCCACTTTTGCGGATATACTTAAGTATATGTAAGTATAACATTTATATATATACTTATACGGCCATGTATAGGACAATTTTTTGCAAAATTTTGGTATGCGGATTCCATCCTTTGCCATTGATGTCAAAGGGGGAGTGACGAGTAGTGAAAAATGTAGAATCTAGCTAAGGGGGAGCTCTGGTAAAACAATGCAAAAGACAGAGCATCAACCAAGGGGGAGTTTACTGCGACACTTAGCCATTTTTCACTAAGTGTTGCCATCAATGCCAAAGGGGGAGATTGTTGGCAAGAGACACTGTGTGGCTTCATGAGTGTTGTCATTGATGGCAACAAAGTCTCTTCCACACATCCGCAGTACATAGTATGCCTATACCAGAAGTCAGATTGAAGATTGTTTTGGTCTGGTGAACAAGAACAGAGTATGCAACAAGGTCCAACAATCAAGTCTGGATCTCTCAAATGGTGTAACTCAGCAAGTTGCAGACTTGGATAAGTCAAGAGGGGTATCATGACTACTATATTCCAAAGATTTAGCCTTCGGTGATAAAGCATGAAAAAGACATGAGCATCTGAGTGTTGGGTTCTAGACAGGCAGAGCAGATAGAGAAAGAACTGACCGGTAGAACATTAGACTTCAATCCGGATGAGTAAAATGTGTTGATCAAGCTATTTGGGGGATTATACATTGTTGGCCGACATGATTAAAGACTTCTGTGCCCATGTTTTTGATACGCATCACAAATCAAGCATGGATTCTACCGATAGATCAGTAAGTTGCAAATATATTGAAGTGTTCTTGTTGCCGACTAGGAAGTTGATGAGAATCCTTTATGCATATATCTATACCAAATGGATTCTAGTATGTAGGTGTGTGGTGTGAAGTAGGGATGAAATAAAGTGCAAAGAAAAGGAGGGATAAGTGTGAAAGCAACAATTCAAGTCCGGTATGTGACAGAGCAACAACACTAAAACAGAGGAAGAATGAAGTGCATCAGATCAGTGTATTGTGCCTAACCAGAACTGAACTCCTGCATTTGTAGATGCCTTTCATCAGTTCAAACACCTAATTAACTTCTATAAGTAGACAGTGAGTCTCTCGTAGGTAGTGTGCCTCTTGTGAGTAGTGTGCTCAGGCAATGAGCCCTAATTGGCAAGTGCCATTTTGTACTCCATTATTCTTTTAACAGAGAATACAATCTTGGGTTAGTCACCCTGTGGTTTTTCCCTTAACAGGATTTTCCACATAAAAATCCTCGTGTTATGTGTGTTGATTTTATTTCTGTTCTTATGATCACATATGCTTATATGTTTTGATGCTGCACTAATTATTAAAGAAGAAAAGAAAGTTAAAGTAATTTGAGATAACTGATTCACCCCCCCCTCTCAGTTATCTGCCTTGTTTCCAACAGTAAGTGCATGGAAATGGTGTACAAAAAGGGGGTCAAAAGTGGCCACTTTTTTCCTAAAATCAACTAAACCTAAACTTGGATGAGTAATTTGAGATGCATGCACTCAAATTTTGAAGATATGGAAAGAACAAGAATTGTAGTGCTCTGAATCTAGTTTCTAAACTATTAAAGTTTTAAAAAAATAGTTAAGATTAGGAGGGTGAAATATTGTGTTAACACAAAAGTGTTCCTATTTTTCTCACTAAAATATAACTTAGTGTCTGGTGTGTGCCCCCTATTATTGGTTGGATTTAGTATTTTAAACACCGGTTGGCAAAAATGTAGTTTAGAGTGAGTACTAGAAGTTGTGTATTTTTTTGTAATTTCTTATTGGATATTTTTATGTGATTTTTCAAAGTGGATGCATTTTGAAAACTGCATCACTGAGCGTGCACATCACATAACATGCACAAAAATAATTGAAAATGTAATTTTTTTTTAATGTATAAAGAATGAAGCATAGAACAATATTATATATTTTTTTTAAATTTTGATAAGCAGATCAAAAGTTATAAAGAAAACTAAATACATATATGATTAAGAATATGTGGACACTATTCAAATAAAATAAAAATAAATATCTTAAATTATTCAAAATTTTAAAAAAAATATGGTTGGAAAGCTAAGAACTAGCTTGTCGTTTTGGTGTTGGTTTCATCAAATTTTGTTATAAAATATGTAAATCTGACGACGTTGAATTTCAAAAATGTTATTGGCAATCAAAAACATCTCTATAGGAGGTATCATAAAGGTCTAACCCTTAGGTTTGGTTGCCCAAGCCGATTCCAAGCCTAAAAAGGTGGGCTAAAATTTAAAAAAAAAAACTCAAACACGTTTGTGTTTTAGGTTCCACAAAACGTGAGTGCATTTTGTTGAACATAAAAAACACTCAATTTTTAGGTTCTACAAAACATGAGCATGTTTTGTCAAACATAAAATATGATCACGTTTTGTGTTCATGTAAAACATGTTTTTTGTTTAGGATTGAAAGAGGACTAAGTATCATATTTAAGGTTGAGCATGAGGTGATCTCATCTCAATTGATCTTTACCCATACCTAACCATAGCAGATCTAATAGAGCTAATTGTTGATCGCAACTTCTCTACCACTTGCAATGAATCAAGATTTAGATAAAGACCTGGAAGGAACTATAGTAGAAACACTAACTAGGAGGTGCAAGGATGTGATCAGTGCAAGGATGGGAGGTGGTCAAGCACCTATGGTTTACTATGAGGAGGTGGTCGAGCATCTATGGTTTACAATCGTGGCCCCATATTTTCCAAAAGGACTTAAACTTCTCTTAGAAGGGAACAAGCAATAGTGGAATTGAAATCATAATAGGGAGGGGATCTCCCTTGACCAAAGAAGCCCTAATATCTATAAGGGTGTAGATACCCCCTCTCTATAATAAGAGAAGTTCACAAAGGGATAAAAACCTTTAAGAAAGAAATAGAAAGCTTGAACCATAGAAAAGACTACTAGAGAGAGGAATGTGAATCAAGAATGTTGTGTTCCCTCAGCTACTATAGATGGAGTAATGCTCAATTTAGAGTTAAAGAGACCTAAAGGGGATAGAGAATTTAAACTGTTATGGAGTAAAAAGTGGACACATGTCTTTATACCTCCTTGTTTACCTCCTAGGTCCCTGTGAATACATTATAGGTTCTAAATATTCATCTTGATGCAAAATCCCCTGAAAGCAATGTAAATTGGGAACAAGGGGCCCATATTTTACCTTACCTCAAATCAAAAAGGAGCCTCAAGACTTGGGTGCCCAAGCCCAAGTCTTCCTTGATTGATCGGGGAAAATTTAATTACATGTCATCTTAGGAACTTTAAAAAGGTTTCTCCTTGTCAGCTCTTTTGGTTTAATTTGATGAATGTTAGCGGGAAAGCGTATATAAGTGTGTTTTTGAATTCATTATGAACCTAGATAGAAATAGCCAACTTGAAACATCAGAGTAAAGAGCATTCAAAGTAATCATTGTGATTCTAGAGCATATTTGTATTGTAATTGTGTGCATTGTTGCAGGTTTGAATTTATCATCTATCTCTCCTTATGAGTTGAAGAGCATTCATCCTCCTAAGGGTTTCATCACATAGGTGATATCATTGTCATTTATTATCATTTGATTCATCATATTGATTTTGTGTTTAGCCTTTGCCTTGCAAGGGCACACTCTCTTTATCTGTCAATGGTGTTGGGAAACTTGAATATTATCTCAGGATTTGACTGAGGCAAGTACCTAAGCACCATAACCCCCAAACCCCTTCTCTTCTTCTTGTGTACAAGTTACAAGTGTGAGATCCAAGAAAAGTGAAGATACAGGAAGACTGAGTAAGGATTAGGGTTTTAGGATCCAACAACATTTCAGGAATATTCCTTTATGCAGAACTTGGGTGTTTTTGAAATAGTCCTTCTACCTTAATAGACTTTAGATCTAGCATCAAGGCAGTCTTTGTATCATTTTTCCAGATTACAGTTTCTGAATATTCCACCTTTTAGGACTTGGGCACCCCTGAAGTTGTCCTCTGACATCTCTTCTTCCAGGACACGGGTTCTATCATCCTCCTGATCCTTCCTCTACAATCAGTTTCCAGAGATTTGTTGTACATCTTCTGTTGTAATCAGATCTTCATAGAACTAGGGTTTTGTGCATCATTGACCTAGGATTTGATAAAAAGGCTTGATTAAATTTGATATTTCCATAGCACTCTTGAGTACAAGATATGTAGCTAAGTCCACCTCTATTTGGTAGTGATTTGGCTCGGTCTTGTCCTTGAATGTTATTGTGAAAGAGGGTTTGTTCTAGTGTGCATTCTAGCTTTCATCATTCATCTTTTTCACACTTAACATTTTGGTAAACCTGTAGCTTCGAGCATTTACATCTTGTTGATAGTTCAAATCACATCTTGCATTGATTCATTGAATATTTATCAATATTCATTTGAAAATCTTGCATAATTTTTGAAAAAAGTGCATATTTAGGCCTTATAAAGCTTGCATTTTTGTTATATCTTGCATTAGGGTTTTGAAAATTCTCTTGCATGATCATGTTAGTGATAGAAAACATTCATTAAATCTGATTTGGCATGATAATCTTGAATCATTTAACATCATAAATTCTAAAATTATTATGTTTGCAATTACACATTGTGTATTTCAACATAAGCATATATCCTCTCTTTCACATTTTGTAAACAATCTTAAAGAGGTCTATATTTGCCTTTGTGTGCATCACTTTAACATTGGGATCACTTTGTTTGTAGTGACTCAAAAACCCAGTTTCCTCAAACTAGTGCCTTGTTCAAAAGTCTCACATACATGGCATCCAATCAAAACAAGGGTGGTGTGGCTCCTCCCTAATCTAACAAGAAAATGAAGGATCATGAACCTGCCATATCATTCACACCACATGAGGTTACTATTAGAGATATTGATGGCCCTCTTTACATCACAACAAGAATAAGTGGAAATCTTATAAGAGTGGTCGTTATTAATCCTAATTGTATAACAAATGTGATAACTGAAGAATTCTTATACATGCGTGATCTAGCACAAGATACTTATGATCCTACGGATATAATGATTAAAGTACATAATGGTTACTTTCTTCTGGCAATTTGAAGGATAAAACTTTTAATTAAGGTGGTTGAAAAAGCCCTAGAAGCAACATTTGTTATTATTCCCACTTCGGATCTCTTTCGTGTGAAGTTAGGACATCCTTGGTTGAAATCCATGAAAGCAATTCCTTCTACTATTCATAAGTGCTTAAAGTTCCCTTAAATAAAGGTTGAGTGCATGTTATTCATCACAGTGAATGGAAACCATTAGTCACTCATGGAAATTTCAATTTATATTATTTTTGGCCACAACCACTTGAAGCTAATCAACCTCAAGAAGATCAATTATTCCTAGCATATCAAAAGTACAAAGCAAAGAAGATATTTGAATTATCATATGGCAAGAATACTCCTGAACCCTCTTAGTCCTCTAGGGCTACAATTCCTCCTATCCAACAAATAGAGAGTGAAAAGGAGCCCGAGTTGAAGGATTCACCTCGACTAACAACAAAAGAAATTTTTGTCGAGGTTCCTCCTCCTCCATCCTTACAAGGATCAGGAGATAACCTTCAAGAGAAAAGCTATTCATCACAAAATTAGAGAATCAAATTTTTACTAGCTTCCTCTTCAAAAATGTCAAAGAATGTGGAAAATCATGAATTCTCGGTGATAGAGAAAGAAGCTCCCTTGAGTAATATAACAAATAAGACAAGAAGAAATAGGAATGCAAGGGAGATAAGAAGAAAGCAACAAGAATTAGCCAGAAAGATGTCTTTGCAAGAAGAGAACATTCCACTAAATGAAATTGAAACAAAAAAATGTTAAAGGAAGAAGAGCTAAAAGAAGAAATTTCATGTTGGGCTATAGTGCCCTATGTACCACCTTTTAAAATCAAGATTGGGAAGAAGATGACTTGATTAAAGACAACCACTAATGTGGTTCCATTTTTAACACAGGTAAGTATTTCTCATCCATTCAACCACCTTTAATGTATCACCTCTTTGAGTTGCTCTCATGGGTGGCCTCCTCTTATGCGTTGTGTTGTGTTCCCCCATGTTATGTTAAATGCTGTCTAGGTCTCCTTGGATGACCCTTGATACTCTTGTAAGGTCAAGGATATAAGGAGACTACCTCCGTTGTAACACTTCTTCCATTTGTTTCTCTATTCTTCTATTCTCCTCTCTATTATTGCAATTGTTGTGTGTGGTGCCTTGGGGGCATAACATTGTGGAGGATGTCTTTGGGGCATCTTTCCACATTGTGAACCTAAGTCACTTTTGTCTCCTCTCTCATTTTTCATGTTTTCATTCTTTTGTGTCTCTAGTAGTTGGCGGATGATGATAACAAATATAAACTGATACAGACTGTGCATCCCTACAACAAGAATAAACATGGACCTAGTCCATATACGAAGATGGGGTTAATATGTTACTGATGCTTGACTAGTAGAATCACTTTGTGTTGTGATGTGATCATGTATCATGTTGTAAAATTGTTGTAACAAACCTTTACAATACTATAAATTTGCTTCTATGTACTTTGAAATGTTTTGTATCTCACCTTGTAGCTACACTCAGTTCTGAGATACCTGAAGTATATCCTTGAAACTATACTCGGTTCCAAACCCACAAGTATTGACTTGGTTTATTAAGTGGTATGCTACCTTATTTCTGTATCAATTGTTCATGAAGTGATTTGGTTGTTATCTTAGCTTAAGATTTTCTAACCAAAGTTTGTTAATTGTTACAATATAATACTAATGTGTTTCTATTGTGATTGTCGGAAACAATCAGCAATTGCAAGCACATGTCACTGTGGGGCATGAGATTTGCAAAATCCCTTGTTCCCTTGTGTGTTTTCAACTTTACCTTAAACATGATTGCTACTGGAAAGAAGGATCAACCACTTTAAGGTGGGGGCATATATTGTGGTAAATGCTTGGATATTTTAGATATTGTGATAAAGCATGTTTGCGTATGCTTCCTTTTCACTGTAAGGCATCTCCATGATGCAAGTGGGGTTGTATACTTTTTTTTGTGTGTTTATGCTTCCTTTTCACTATAAGGCATCTCTGTGATGCAGGTGGGGTTGTATACTTTGTGCACATGCTTTGTTTTCATTGTAAGGCATCTCTGTGATGCAAGTGGGGTTGTATTTTTTTTAAAGCCCTTCTATGGAAGGTGGGATTGTGTATTCCCTTGAGTGCTTGCACATCCTTTTAAAAAGTCCTTTGCGGAGGTGAGGTTGGATCTTGAGTTATTCACCCTTAAGCATTTCTTTGGCGGTTGTGGTAGCGTAGCTCAACCGTTAGGTGTGTTTGGCATGTGTTAGATGGCAGAACGTAGAGATGAGCTACTCCCCATCACCTGTGTTTGCTTTGTATAAGACTATACTATGTCAATGACATACTTTATGATGCTCATGTATTTCGTGTGTTTTCCATGTCTCTTGCATTTTTTAGTGGTGACACATAGCGATGAACTCCCCCCACATCATGTGTCTTGTGTACTTTTGTGGCAACGCATAGTGATGAGCTCCCCCCCGCTATGTGTTTTATGTGCTTTTGATGGCGGCATGTAGTAATGACCTCCTCCCATCACCTAGTTAGGGTTTTATAATTGTTTGATCATGTCTTCTCTTTGTGTATGCCTTGTGTACTGCGTGATTGTATTCATGCCTTCTTCGTGTATTGTGTGCCTGTTATTTTCTTCTTCATGTATTACATGCTTCCTTACTATATTCACTATGTCTTGTGTGACTGTCATGTGTTTTCTTATGTTTTCCTAAGCTTGGGGGCTAGAAATGGTTCTTCCAAACTTAGGGCATTTCTTTGCTCTAGTGTTTGATGTGCTTTTGACCATACTTTAATGCATGTACTGATTGTAAGATCATACACACATTAAAGTGGGGGCTAAATGTTATGGAGTAAAAAGCGGACACATGTCTTTTTACCTCCTTGTTTAGCTCCTAGGTCCTTGTGAATATATTATAAATTCTAAATATTCATTCTGATGCAAAATCCCCTGAAAGTAATGTAAATTGGGAATAAGGGGCCAATATTTTACCTTTCCCCAGACCAAAAAGGAGCCTCGAGACTTGGGCGCTCGAGCCCAAGTCTTCTTTGATTGGTTGGGGAAAATTTAATTGCATGTCATCTTAGGACCTTTAAAAAGGTTTCTCCTTGTCAACTCTTTTAGTTTAATTTGACGAATGTTAGCGGGAAAGCATATATAATGTGTTTTTGAATTCATTATGAACCTAGATAGAGATAACCAACTTGAAGCATTGGATTATAGAGCATTCAAAACATTCAAATTGTGATTCTAGAGAAGATTTGTATTGTCATTGTGTGTGTTGTTGTAGGTTTGAAGTTATCATCTATCTCTCCTTATGAGTTGAAGAGAATTCATCCTCCTAAGGGTTTCATCACATAGGTGATATTAAATTGTGATTTATCATCATTTGATTCATCATATTGGTTTTGTGTTTAGCCTCTTCCTTGCAAGGGCATGATCTCTTTATCTATCAATGGTGTTGGAGAGCTTGAATGCTATCCCAGGATTTGACTGAGGCAAGTCCCTAAACACCATAACCTCCAAACCCCTTCTCTTCTTCTTATGTCCAGATTATAGGTGCGAGATATGGGAAAAGTGAAGATATAGGAAGACTAAGTAAGGATCAAGGTTTCGGGATCTAACATCATTTTAGAAATATTCCTCTGTGTAGGACTTGGGCAATTTTGAAATAATTCTTTTGCCTCAATAGACTTCAGATCTGGCATCAGGGAAGTCTCTGTATCATTTCTCTAGTTTACAACTTTTAAATATTCTACCTTATAGGACTTGGGTACCCTCGAAATTGTCCTCTGACATCTCTAATTCCAAGACATAGGTTCTATCATCCTCCTAATCTTTCCTATACAATTGGTTTTCAAAGATTTGTTGTACATCTTCTGTTGTAATCAGATCTTCATAGAAATAGGGTTTTGTCAACTTCACTCTCTCATTTTATTCTATCTCTCCAATCACCTCTCTATCTCTCACCTCTCTACCTCTCCCCTCACCTCTCTATCTCTCACCTCTCTACCTCTCCCCTCTCTAGGTCTCTTAGTCATTCCTTGTATGCCTCTTCATCGGTCCTTAGTCATCTAGGTGTCTAACTTAACCTAAACACTAAACCCTATCCCTAAAGCCTCAAGCCTCAACCCTTAAACCTTAAATCCTAAACCCTATCCCTAAACCCTTTACCCTCGACATTATACCTTATACCCTAATTCCTTAACCCTCAGCCCTAAAGCCTCAACCCTCAACCCTTAAACCTTCAACCATAAACCTTGTCTCTAAACCCTCTACACTCGACACTATGCCTTAAACCCTAATCCCTCAACTCTTAAACCCGTAATCCCTCAAACCTTAAACTCTTAAACCCTATATACCCTATACACTTAACCTTGGACACTCAACCTTGAACATTATCCCTCAACCTTCAAACCTCTACCCTATACTTAACCTCCATCTGTCCTTAGCCATCTAGGTCTCTCACTTAACCCTAAACCCTACACCTAAAGCTTCAACACTCAACCCTTAAACCTTAAATCCTAAACCCTATCCCTAAACCCTCAACCCTCAACACTATACCTTAAACCCTAATCCCTTAACCCTAACTTCTAAACCATATCCTTGAAGCCTCAACCCTCAACTCTTAAACCTTAAACCCTAAACCCTCTACCCTCGACACTATACCTTAAACCCTAATCCCTTAACCCTCAGCCCTAAATCCTCAACCCTCAACCCTTAAAGCTTCAACCTTAAACCCTATCCCTAAACCCTCAACCCTTGACACTATGCCTTAAACCCTAATCCCTCAATGCTTAAACCGTTAATCCCTCAAACCCTAAACCCTTAAACCATAAACTCTCAACCCCTAGATACCCTTAAACCCTTAAACCTTAAACCCTAATCCCTCCAGGTCCTAAACCCTAAACCCTAATCCCTCAACCCTCAACCCTAATCCCTCAACCCTCAACCCTAATTTTGATTTTCTTCCATTGCTTCAAGATCATTGTTGTTTTCCCCATCAGAAACCAATTCATTCAGCAACTTGCTGCCCATTGGTTGACTTGAACTGCATACTCTGTTAGAAGAAGGGCATCTTTTATTTGTATCAATGTTGGTATTCATAAGCTAGAGAGCATTGATATTTTTCACACACCCTATTCTTTGAAATATCTTAACCTTAAAATATGACTTGGATATGTACTTGAACACAGCAAAATCTCCAATCTCCAACCCATGATGATTCACAAAATTTTCCCAACCCTACCTAAATTCTAGTTTATTTATTGTATACCCTCAACCCTAATCCCTCATCCCTAAACCCTAAACGCTATCCCTATTCCTAAACCCTCAACTCTCAACATTAAACCCTAATCTATCAACCCTAAACCCTAATCCATCAACCCTAAACCCTATCCCTAAACCCTCAACCCTCAACACTATACCTTAAACCATAATCCCTCAACCCTAAACCCTAATCCCTTAACCCTAAACCCTAAACCCTATCCCTAAACCCAACAAAACTACTTTGCCTTATGTTAGGTTGTTAAACCCATCATTTTTGACACTCTTCTCTTAAAGATATCTGAGTTGCAAGAATATGTCAAAAAAATGGCTATGAACTTTTTTAATGTTAATAATGTTATATGGCATGTTTTTCTAGCCCATCTGGGGTTCATTATGCCAATAGGTGTACACACTATGAGAAAAGCTTTGCGTATGGTACATCCATAGTGAGTAATTAATAGTTGAAATCAAAAGGATGATCATTATGAGAAAAGCTTTGCATTGGGGTACATCCACAGTGGCAATGAATGATTGGAATCAGAAGCCCTGGTCAACATTAAGTGAACATTTTTTTATTAAGATTTTTTTAAAAGATCAGCATACTCTCTCCACCTATTTGCTTGAATTTAAATTGGGGCCATAAAAATGTACACACATCTGCTCCCAATGTATAACCCGGGTGTAATTGAAACCATCAACTAGATAAAATAAACAACTTTGGCCATAAAAATCAATTAGTCTTTTAAAAATAGATATTAGTAACTATACATTTTAGATATCAGTAACTATACATTTTAGTACCATTTCTTTCTTGATTTTGTATTTTTAATTAACTAAATTTTGTTTGTTTTAGACAAAATATTACAATCCTCATGAAGATCTTTTCTTGTATAATTTTCTTCTTTTATCTTTAGCCTGTATTTTCCCTCCTAGAAGTTCTTTTAGAAGGATCCTTATTTTATCTTTTGATCTATATGAACTCGAAACATAAATCTATGTTTCTTGCTGTCCACCGCACACTTAGGGGAGGTATATTGTTATGAAACAGGCAAATAATCTCCCATTGTTTACTGGCTCTATCCATAAGAACTACTGAACTTTTTTCTCTTGGTAATTGTAGAGGACATTCACCTATTTTTGGCAACTCCTGCATTCCCAAACCATTACAAAAACTAAGTTATTTTAACCCAATAAATAGCTGATTGCATTGATTTAATACTCTACTACATTAAAGCTTAGCATTCACACAAATGCAGATGTTCATATTATAGAAGACTACATTATATTAGACTATTAGAGATCCCTCAGAAAAATGTAATAACAAAACTGCTTTGCCTTATGTTAGCTTACAATTAAACCCATTCTTTTTGACACTCTTCTCTTAATAAAGTAAGAGTAATAAGAATAGAAGGTAGAGAATTTGATCTTACTAGTATGCATGGTCGGTTTACATTCTGTGACTTCATTTTCATTGAATAAAAAGGTAAATATCTGATTTGAAAGGTGGGGCAGAGTTCACTGTCATGTGCTTTTCTAGATGATAGGGTCCATAATGTCCATGGTTCTTCAAAGAAAGTCCTGTAACATAATTAAGTTTTTGTTATACCAATCCTCTAGGTAAAGCTACAATTCAAATACCTGCTTTGAAAGTTGAAATAAATTAAATTAGACTTATAATTTTGATTTTCTTCCATTGCTTCAACAACATCATTGTTTTCTTCATCAGAAACCAATTCAAGATCAGCAACTTGCTGCCCATTCGTTGACTTGAATTGCATCCTCTGTTAGAAGAAGGGCATTTTTTATCTGTATCAATGTTGGTATTCATAAGTTGAAGAGCATTGATATTTTTCACACACCCTATTCTTTCAAATATTTTAACCTTAAAATATGACTTGGATATGTACTTGAACACAGCGAAATCTCCAATCTCTAGCCCATAATGATTCACAAAATTTTCCTAACCCTACCTAAATTCTAATTTATTTATGGTACCCCCTAATTGTACATCCCACTCCTGCCCACCTGGGCCTTGCAACACGATATATTCATCTATGTTGTCTATAAACTATGAAACAAATGTAGGAGGAATGCGCTGCCATAAACACATTACACAATTAGATTTTACAAGCTCTTAATAGTGTAAAGGAAATAAAATAATGAAAATAATGTATAGAGAACTACCAGTTTTTGTGTAAAGTCTCCAAGCATAACTTTGAAGAAGGAGGCATGCCCATTAAACTAATTCAATCAGCAACTTGCTGTCCATTGGTTGACTTGAATTGCATCCTCTATTAGACGAAAGGCATCTTTTATCTGTATCAATGTTGGTATTCATAAACTGAAGAACATTGATATTTTTCACACACCCTGTTCTTTGAAATATCTTAACCTTAAAATATGACTTGGATATGTACTTGAACATAGCAAAATCTCAAATCTCCAGCTCATGATGATTCACAAAATTTTCCCAACCCTGCCTAAATTCTAGTTTATTTATGGTACCCCCTAATTGTACATCCCACTCCTGCCCACCTGGGCCTTGCAACAACATATGTTCGTCTTTGTTGTCTATAAACTATGAAACAAATGCAGGAGGAATGTGCTGCCATAAACACATTACACAATTAGATTTTACAAGTTCTTAACAGTGTACAGAAAATAAAAGAATGAAAAATAATGTATAGAGTTACCAGTTTTTGTGTGAAGTCTCCAAGCATAACTTTGAAGGAGGCATGCCCATTAAACCAACTCATTCGACAACTTGTTGCCCATCGGTTGACTTAAACTACATACTCTGTTAGAATAAGGGCACCTTTTATCTATATCAATGTTGGTATTCATAAGCCGAAGAGCATTGATATTTTTCACACACCCCATTCTTTGAAATATCTTAACCTTAAATTATGACTTGGATATGTACTTGAACACAACAAAATCTCTAATCTCCAGCCCATGATGATTCACAAAATTTTCCCAACCCTTCCTAAATTCTAGTTTATTTATGGTACCCCTTAATTGTACATCCCTAAACCCTAATCCCTTAACCCTAAACCCTAATCCCTAGTCCCTAAACCATAAACCCTAATCCCTAATATAATTTATGGTACCCTAATCCCCAAACCCTAAACCCTAATCCCTTATCCCTAAACCATAAACCCTATCCCTAAATCCTTAACCCTCAACACTTAAACCTTAAATCCTAAACCCTATCCCTAAACCCTCAACTCTCAACACTATACCTTAAACCCTAATCCCTCAACCCTAAACTTTCAACCCTAAACCCTATCCCAAATCTCTCTACCCTCAACACTCTACCTTAACCCTAATCCCTTGACCCTTAACCCTAAATGCTATCCCTAAAGCCTCAACCCTAAACCCTAATCCCTCAAGGTCCTAAACTCTAATCCCTTATCCCTAAACTCTAAATCCTATCCCTAAACCATCAAATCTCAACTTTAAACCTTAATCCCTCAACCCTTATCCACCCCTCTCCTCCCCTATCTGTCTCACCCCCATCTCTACCCTCCTCTACCCTCGACACTATACATACATACATACATATAGGCATACATAGATACATACATACATTCATACATACATACATACATACATGATTAATAACCTTGAACATAAAAAAATTCAATGGAGACATAATGTGTGCACGTTATAACGCGCTCACGTTATGTCAAACATGACAAACAATGCACAAACTTTTGTGAAAAAAGGAAAAAATGCAAAGTAAAACATAACGCGAGCGCATTATAACTATCTTGCGTTATGTTTTGCTTTGGTAATCCCAAGCCTTAGGCTTGGGATTTGCTTTGTATTTTCAACCCAAAGGCTTGGAGTGCCTTCCCAATGTCCAGAGACGTGTTTTTGCATATTCTACAGGATTTCACATAATTTTGTTCGTGCTAACCCTCAAATTTGCATGTGTTTCAAGGTTGAACAAATCAAACACCTGGGTAATATTAGGCTTTCTCTTAGCTATTTGACGATGTAATTTTTTTCACATTTTGACAATGTTAAGCCTTTCATCTTTAATTTCTTTTGTTTGTGTGTCTGTTCTTGGGAAAAAATAACTGTTTGGTCTTTTTTTCATTGTAAATTAACCATTCATTGAAATTTCAAAAAAATTACATATTTAGGAACTAGAATCCATTATACACATATTAAAAAAAGAAAAAAATGATTTTCAATTAGTTTTCAAAATTTATAGGGGTTGTACGGCCAAAATTCTATTTTTTAGGATGTGTCCACTTTGAAAATTAGTAAAAAATCAAATATTCATCAAAAAATTATCAGAAAAATAGGGCATAAACTACATGCTGTTAGCTAATTTCTCACTAAAGCGATTTTAAAAATACAAAAAAAAGTTGACCTTTTGAGGGAGCCACAAAACATGCTATGTTATGTTTTTTTGACAGAAACAACACCAATTTATGTGGCTCCCTCTTTTGAACCCCTTAATCTATACCATTTTCAAAAAAAATAGTAGTTTAGAAAGTAGACTCAGAGCACTATGAACATTGTTTTGGTTGCATCTCCAAATTTTGAGTGTAACTATGCTCAATTTCTCATCCAAGGTTGACATTTCCTAATTTTAGAAAAAAAAGTGGCCTCTTAAGACCCCTTTTTGGCCCCCCATCTTTTTGCACTTACCCCACTTTGACTTTCTTTTTAATTATTATATTACCACTCAATAGACCTATCTTCTTTGCTGACATAAGATATAATTTATCCTTCACTTATCTTTTCACACAACCATATCATAGTACCATATATGAGATCCTCTTTCCATGAGAAGAGAGTGATTAGTCAAATTATCCTTTGATTAACTAGATTTTTTGGAAGAGTGGGAGTAATTCAAACCATACCATCAATAAGGGTATAACATATATTGAATGTTTTGTTTTGAGTCCACATCATTCACTTTTTGTGATGAGAAGATTTAGAATATCACATATTTTGGTGAAACTAACATGAAAGGAAAATCCTTCTGGACAAGCCCTCTCATTTTCTTTCTTCCACCTTTCACCCACCTTATCTTCCCATTTTGTTGTGGTACTTATGGCACCTTTTAATATGTCTAGACCAATAACAAAATAGGGACAAGGTCCCTTATTCCTAGCTATCCCTCCATTCAACTGGTACATCCTTCCCAATCCATTAGCACCTATCTCAAATAGGTATGATTATAAAGATGTTAACTTGAATGGTGGACAACAATAACTACATAACTTCATCACTTCTAATAACCTAGTTTGGAACCAAGATACTATGATTCAACCAAACCTAGATCAATTTATAGCACTCAAATGTTCATCTAATAAAAAATCCATCATTAGGGTCATACCATCACAAAATACAAAGACACTACCACTTGAATTGACAATGAGGTGAGACTCTTAGAGAAAGACCTAGAAGAATCTTGTATAGCATGAAAGGCTCCCCATATAGATTATCAACATGAATGAGTGTTAGAATAAATTAAGGTTTAAATTTATTAGTTTAATAAATAAATGTTGGTTTTATAAGTTAGGGAATTAGTTAATCCTGTAGTAGTTTTTAAGAAGTTATTGTGGTTACTTGTACGAGAATATGTGGCTTTATAAGCCAATGCACTCAAATGTAAAATCATCCAAAGACAATTATATATTATTCTATATTTTATGTTTTGTTGTGTAAAATGGTTTGATCTGGTTAACTATGTTTGTACTCACCATATTTCAATATGGTATTAGAGCGTTGAAGATTTTTGTGTGCCTGTGTGTTTGAAGAAGAGACTCTAGAACAATATTCTTGGAGATTCATGGAGGAATGAAGATCAATTTAAAAACTCCATAGGAAGAGAATTAGAAATGGTGCCGACAGTCCTAGAAGACAGATAAAAGAAATTACAGAGGTAACTCGTGTCATTACAGTGAAAGAATAGTGTAGATATTTAGAGAAAAGGATCGGTCTAGGACGAAATCAGTCCTTATTTTTGTTTGGTAATTGCATATAGACTTGTATTAGGTGAGTAGCGGAGAGAAACCCATGTTCTGGACATTGTGAAGCCTCCAAAGGAAAGTTTCTGATGTTCTTTTATTCTTCCACTCCATAAAATAACATTTTTTCCATTGGCTAAACTGTTTTCATCTAGTTTTTAATCTCTGTGTAAAGGAATGGTTTCAAATACATGGAGTATTGGAATGAATAGTTTATTTCATTGAGGAAATATAAATACATTTGCAATTGCTGTGCTTCTGTATGGTTTTGCTAATTACTATAGGATTGTTTGATATAAACTTGGTCATAAAGGAATGCAATGCTGCATTTGAGTTCATGTTTTTGAACCATCTATGAGATTTAATTTCATATTGAGGGTGTTGCAGTGGATAGTGACAGAGGCAGTGATAGTCAAGGATTATGCAGATTTGAGTTTAGGGTTTAATAATTGGAGAAATAAGGGATTTTATAAGAAGTTTGGTTGCTTTGTAAGACGTCTATGGTTTGAAATTTGTTTTGCATCATAGTAATTACATAGAAGGTATAATGAGTTTTAAGGATATATTTGTGTTTATGGAGGTATAAGGTTGATTAGTGTATGGGTCTATCATTGGATCAATTTGACATTATCTTCATGAATGCACATATGTCAAAGATAGCTTATGCTTTCAGGGCCATCTTTTCTATTCCTGATGAGGCCTCAAAAGACTCATCCAAGACATCAGTTGGTTAAAGTGTAACAGGGTCATATTGGAGGTAGGCAGCATTGGAGGATAGAGGATTTTCCATCATCTCAAGTTAGCTTCTCACTTTGAGATGATGCTTTGCATGAGAAGTGTTTTTGGTTTTGGTTGTTTTGCTTTTTTTTGTTGATGTTGACAGATTTGAAGAATGTATGTTTTGTGAAGATTTTGTTTTGGAGACAGGTTTGGGATTTGGTGTTGAGCTCAATATGGATTGTTGTCCAGTGAGCTTCATAGTATATGATCGAGATTTATACCCTTTTGTGGTCACTAGACAATGATAGAGATCTGTCGTATCTCTTAGGGATTGTTGTCGAATAATTCAAGACTCTGTGATTTGAGAGTTCGGGACTAAAGAGCTCAAGAACACAACTCGAAGATATGCCTTTCCGAGGGTAGACGAGACAGCATGATGGAGCCCTACTTGGTTTAGGATTTGTTCTTTGGGAGAAGATCTTCTATAAAATATGTATTCATATTATGTAATCAGCTTTGTTGAGTATATTAGCATTTAGGGGGGGTCCCTTGGTACTATTGCAGGAACAATGTAATAAAGGGGGAATGTTAGTTTTATTACATGTAAACCTTAAAGAGGGGTGTTAGAATAAATTAAGGTTTACATTTATCAGTTTAATAAATAAATGATGGTTTTATAAGTTAGGGAATTACTTATTCCCATAGTAGTTTTTAAGAAATTATTGTGGTTACTTGTACGAGAATATGTGGCTTTATAAGCCAATGCACTAAAATGTAAAATCATCTGAAGATAATTATATATTATTCTATGTTTTATGTTTTGCTGTGTAAAATGGTTTGATCTGGTTATCTGTGTTTATGCTCACCATATTTCAATAATGAGATGAAGCATGCCAAGGGGTACTAGAAATCTTCCTTGAGGAAACAACCAACATGGATACTCAATCCTCACTAAACAAAACCCACCTCATGATGGAGAAATACAAAAAATAGAAGATAGAGAGGGAAACATATATAAATAGAGATAGAGAGGGAAACATAGCCACCATGGTCCAATGGATCAGGATCATTGAAGAGAGAGGTGGGGAGATAGAGAGGGAAACATATATAGATAGAGATAGAGAGGGGGATAGAAGGGGAGATAGAGATTTATAGATAGAGGGAGAGATAGAGATAGAGAGCGATGTGGGGAGATAGAGAGGGAGAGATAGATATATAGATATAAGAGAGGGACAGGGACAGGGACAGGGATAGGGATAGGGACAAGGAGAGATAGAGAGATAGGGATAGATATAGAGAGGGAGAAAAAGAGAGATATAGATGGAGATGGAGAAATAGAGATAGAAAGATATATAGAGAGAGATAGGGAGAGGTCATTCAATGTTTATCTTTCATTTAGTTAATGGGTTCAACGTGTAATATCTAACATTAAGATTTACTAGTTTGTGTTTAATGCTTTAGTGTTGATGTTTAGGGTATATGGTTTTGTGTTTTTGGTTCACATTTAGGCAACTTAGATTTAAAAACAGAGAGAGAGAGAGAGAGAGAGAGAGAGAGAGAGAGAGAGAGAGAGAGAGAGAGAGAGAGAGAGAGAGAGAGAGAGAGAGAGAGAGAGAGAGAGCTTGTTACGATATCTCGATACAAACGAGGCAAACCTAGAGATTGAAGAGGTTCATGATAGTATTTGTAGAGCTCATACCAACAGCCTTGTCCTAGCCAATAAGATCCTTTGCATTTGATATTATTAGCCTACCATGGAGCAAGATACTTTCCAATATATGAGGAAATTCTTATCTTGTCAAAAGAATAGAGATTTGATCCACTTTCTATCTCAAGCCTTGCATCCCATCAGTACTCCTTGGCCCTTTTCCACTCCTCATTGGTAAGATTAATCCTATCTCATCCAATGGCCATATACACATCATCACTACCACTGAATACTTCACAAAGTGGTTTGAGGCTATTCTTCTCACTTATGTGACTGAAAAACAAATATCCAAATCCATCCTTAACCACATCATTTAATGGTATAGTATTCCCACCTCCATCATCACTAATAACAAAAATTCCTTCAAAAAGACTAAAGTGAAGGCCCTTTGTGAAAATTTTCATATCAAACACAAATGGTCGACCCCACATTACCCCCAAGTTAATATCCAAGCTAAGAAATCCAATAAAACCCTTATAAAAATTCCTTAAAAGATTGTCAATGGTGATGGTCATGACTAACACCCCAAAATTCATCCTATTATATGGGCCTACCACATAAGCATCGACACCCCTACAAGAGCACTCCATATTCCCTCATATTTGGAATTAGAGCCACATGAACTATCTGAAAGAATGCCTCAAAGAAATGTGTTCTCATGGAATGCCCTAATTGATGGATATTAACAAAATGGGATCTAAGCCCTTTTTTATATTACTCTTAACATGAACTTAAGTCTGGGCTAGCATGCCCAGACCCCAATTAAATTGGTGGTTATATATTCAAGGTTTAGGTCTAGGTTTGGACTGTCTAGTGTCCATGGTCTTATGTTAAAGTTTTGGTGTCCACGTTTAGGATCTTAGGTTCAAGGTTCAGAGTCATGTATTCAAGGTTTGATGTACAAGTTCCAAGGTCTAGGGTCTAAGGGTCAAATGTAAGGTCTAGGGTTTAAGGTTTGAGGTCTAAGTTTGAATTTTCTAGTGTCTAGAGTTCTAGGTTTGGGTTTAGTGTCCACGGTCTTGGGTTCAAGGTTTTGGATTTTGGGTTAAGCATCCAAGGTCTTGGGTTTAAGGTTTATGGATCCAAGGTCTTGGATTAGAGATTTAGGGTCCAAGGTTTAAAGTACAAGGTAAAGATTTCCTGGTCTACAATCCATAATCTATGGTTTTATGGTTTAGGATTGAAGGTATGGAGTTCATGTTCTACATTATAGGGTCTTAAGTCCATTGTCTAGGGTATAGCATCCAAGTTCGAAGGTCCATGGTTTAATGGTCTAAGGTCTAGAGTTATAGGGATTATTGTTCAAGGGTTGAGGGTCTAAGGTCCATGGTCTAATGCCTGTAAAGAGAGAAAGAAACAAAGAAGAATATAAATAAGGAAAAAATAAAGAGAGAAAGATAGTGATGAAGATAAACATTATAAAAAAGGAAAGATGTAGACAAAAATACAGAGAAAGCTAAAAGTAAAAGAAATATATGAAGAAAGAGGGAGGGATGCATGTAAAACAAAAACAAAGTGATAAATAAATAGAGAATAAGTAAGAAAGAAAAAATTTAAGATATCTAAAACAAAGAAAAAAGATAGAGAAAGAAGGAAATAGAAAAGAATAAAATAAAGAAAATACAAAGAATGAAAAATAAAAATGAAAAAAGAGATAAAAAGAGAAAAAAAAAAGAGTGAAAGAAATAAAAGACGGAAGAGAGAGTAATGGAGAGAATGAGAGAGACAAAGAAAAAGAGGTAGAAAGAAACAAAGAAAAAAGACAATAAAAATGAGGCATAGAGATAAAATATAGATTGAAATAAAGGAAGAAAGAAATATAATGGGAAAGAATGAGAGAAATAAATAAAGAAACAAAAATAAATGGTGAAAGAAAGAAAAAGATTATATTATAGGAAATAAGTATAGAGTGAAATAAAGGCAAAATAAATACAACTGGAAAGAATGAGAGAAATAAAGAAAGACAAAAAAATGGTAAAAGATAGAAATGGAAAGGTTTAGCAAAAAATAAGTGAGAAAGAATAAAACAGAGAGAGAGACAGAGACAAGATGATATCCAAACAAATAAACAAAAAGAGTTGGAGAAATAGAAGAATAGAATGAAAATAGGATACATAAATATAAAGAAAGGCATAAATAAATAATAATGAATAAATTCATGAAAGAAACAAAGATATATAAAAAGAGAGAAAAAGAGAAAAAAATAAAATATTAAAATGGAACATGAGAATGAGAGAGAGAGAGAGAACAAGATAAAATAGAAAGAATGAGACAAAGAGATAAAGAAAGTAACAAAGACTACTTTTCAACTCAGTTTAGGAGAGGGTTAATTTGACTACTTACAACATGATTGTGGATCCCTATGGGACATGGTGGAGCTACGAGATGGGGATTCCATATTAATAGTGGCATGCAATAGTACCACCTCATTTGTGGACATGATCAAGATGGTGGAGGTGCAAATAGTTGATAGGGTGCCTAATAGTTTGAGAAATCCTATATTGTAAACTGCCTCATGTAGAGCCAATATACATAAATCTAAGGGAGATGGGGGACACAATTATGAAAAAGATATAACCAATGCCATTAACTCTGGAGGTCTCCATTACACAATCCCTAAGAGGGGAAATGACATGTAGAGCATAGGGGCAGAAAAAAAAAATAGATGTAGACTAGACCAATCCCACCACCACCACCATGACAAAAAACATATAGTAATAGATGTAGAGGCAATAAAGGGATAGGTGATAAAAGAGAGAGGTGGTGAGATTAAGGAGATGGACTCCTCTAATAGAGTAGATATGAGGGCTATAAGAACCGATCTAAGTTGTTAGTACAATGATTCTTGTTACTTGTATTTGATTATTTTAATTCCTATTATAGAAACTCACATAGATTTTGTAGACTAATAAGGCTTCTATGTGCATGTAGATTATAGTTACTTGTATTTGTAGACTAATTAGGTATTCAACAAGCCTAAATTTGATCACGTTATACCCATTTAAACATAAAGCCAGTGCATTATTGTTAAAATTACTCATTAGCTACGTTTTTGTATACCAACTTGATGCACTTGCCCCCTCTCTATATCTCTATTTATCTATCTAATATGTCAATCTCCCTGATGCAAAGCCAAACACACTGACCTGCATTCCCCCTTGTATATCCACGTTTTACTTGCCTATCGGCAAGATTATGCACTATCGGCTGACCAAAATACCTTTCCCCCGATCGCATATCTCATACCGATTCACTATCGGCAAAACATTCCCTATCAACTTACTCAGGAATTCTCCCGCCGATCTGCATCTCTCTCTGTGAGGCCTACACTTTTTCATTTTTGTACATGTGACTATTTAACTTACTGTTGTTAGTATTTTTATATGGGATTGTTGTTCCCAGATTTTCAACCTATTAAAATCTTATTATGTTAAAGGAAAACTAATTGGGTGATGTTAGATAGAAAATTGTCATGTGATTTCATTATGTTTATAAGAACTGTGGTATGCTTTAGAAATGCATGTATTTTAATTGCTTCAGCTATGATATCTTTATGAGTTATTGACTTCGAGTTTGAGTGTGCAGGTATTACTAACGAAACCACATATACAGGAGATCATCCCATACCTATGTTGTATCCCTTGTGAGCCGATCTAGTTCCATGAGGAACTAAGATCAACCTCGTGTTTTGAAAAAATATTGTAATGTTTTAATGTGTTAATGTTGCATGAGGTCAAGGGAATAAGGGCTATCTTCTGATTTACTTTTATTATGATAAGTGTTGTAAGAAATGTTGTTTTAAATCTTGTTTAAATTTTATTTCTTTTTGACCCTCTTCTTGTGTTTTTACTTGACTCTGGGAGTCCTAACTAGGTTTAAAACAACCCTAGGTTATACCCCATGGGTCTAGGGACCTTTTTGACTAGGATAACCTTGGAATAACCTCCATATGGTCACTTCAACTTCAGGGTGAAGTTAAGTGACGAATTTAGAAGCATGGAGACAATGGGATGAGTGGAATCCATATTCAGGCCCACTTCCAAGTCATGGAGCAACTCCATGATCCCCTAATAATGGAGTGCTTGTCTCCTTGTGCCTCTTTTTTGGTGGGGTTTCCTTTAATGAGGGTGGTGTGTCACCCACTCTCTTTTATTTTAGTTTACTTATTGTATTTTATTTCTACATGTGGGTTATAATGGGGGGCCTTTTGAGTGGGGTTAATTGTTTTAAGTCCATTAGGGATAATAGATAATGAGTGGGTTTATTTTATTAATTCCACTTGGGATAGTGAGGATATTTTTTAATTCCACTGGGGATAGTGGGGATATTTTATTAATTCCACTTGGGATAGTGGGGATATTTTATTAATTCCACTTGGGATAGTGGGGTTATTTAAATATTACAATCTTTAAAAAAATAAATTTTTAATTCATCCATTATGAATTTAAAATTCACAAATAATGTGAGCCCTTGATCTCAACTCTTGATCCTCACCTTCCATTCCCTTCTCCGAAAATCTATAAATGAGACCCTTCTCTAAGCAATTAGGAAGACAGGAATTTTGCAGGGGACTTCATTTTTTTTGCAGGTGAACTTCATTCTTGCAGAAGAAGACTTCATTCTTGTAGGGGGACTTCATTCTTGCATCCTCATCATGCCCAATTTCCTCTAAGAATTCTTCTTCTGGCATCCTCATAATTCTTAATTCTTTCTCTATTCTTCTCTTCATAGCCTCATAATGCCAAAATTATTCTAGCCATTCTATATCCTCCATACATTATCCCTTGCTTGTAATCATAGAGAAATTATTTTTGGGGTTGAATCTTGGAGGAAAAAAGAAGGAGATTTTGGAGAAGAAAGTAGAGAGGAGCTCTTCATCAGATTCTTCCATAATTGGGCTTTGGAAGGTTGGTGAACAAATTCTATCCTCTTGTGTGATCTAGTGTTTGATATGCATGTTTATATCTTGGTTGTTGAAAGAGTCTTGCAATGTCTTCTTTGAGCTTTTCTGTTTATTTTTGGGTTTTGTTTTGGGGTGTAGAGAGAGCTCCTTCCAGTTGGAAGGCAATGCTCATCATGTTTAGGGAGGGGAGGTGTGACCCTCCTCGGGTGTCATCCTGGTTCTGGTTACATGATATGCCTTGAGGGCAGTTTAGTACTATTTTTAGCCTTGAGGGCTTATTGGCTTTGAGAGCCTAATTGGATATCTTTGGTTACATGATATGCCTTGAGGGCAATTTGGTATTGTTTCTAGCCTTGAGGGCTTATTAGCTTTGAGAGCCTGTTTGGTTATCTTTGGTTACATGATTCATTGGAAGGCTTGAGGCCTTGTGGAAGTTTATACTTTTGGCTTGAAGCCTTGTGATATATTGTGAAAGGATGACACCTAGAGGTAGAGATTGTCTACTCCCCTACCCTCCTGAACTCACCTAAGTTGGTTCATTGTAATGTGAGTATACCATGGGTGTGTGTGTGTGTTATTTGATTTGTTGTTGTTATTCAATGTTGTGATGTGTTTAAGTCTATTCTACTCTGGGTATGTGGATGGTCTCCCTAGCTCGGGGTGACCCACTTGCGGGTCTACAGTAGGGAGGCGAGCAGCTTGTGTGGTGTTTCTTTCTTTGTGTGTTATGCATGTATTCTTGGAGCTTATTGTGAAGCTTGGAGAAGATTATTGGATCTTAAAAAATATTCTATTTTCCTTAAGTCTTAAGGAGAGCCTGATCTTTTAATAGCTCCTTCCTTGTCGATTTTTTTAAAAGGAGAAAATTATCTCCGTATTGTTGTATAAATTGTTATTTTTGGAGTTGTGAGGAAATTCTCTCTTTTCTTGGGCTGATAGTTGTAATTTTCTTGTTCATTAAGTTTTACCATTTAGAATTAAGAAAAGGAAAAGAAAATTTGTTTTTAAAAGGATATTAAAATTATCTAGTTCCTTCTTCTTCTACTTGCAACGTTGTGAGTTAGTTGATGTTTTAATTAAGTTTGTAAAAGTGTTAAAAAAATATCCCCACCTTGAAATAAATAAAATTTAGGTTGCAGTATTGCTTTTGAAATTTCTGCCACCTTGAGGGTCTCTTCCTAGGATGGGAACCTTTTCACTTTTACTATGCTATTCACTATTCATTGTCACTATTCACTTTTACTATACACTTTTCACTATTTACTATTCACTATTCACTTTTCACTATTCACTATTCACTATTCACTTTTTACCATTATTATTCACTTTTCACTATTCATTTGAAGGCAACTATATGTAGTTTAAAACATTTGACTTGAAATAGAAATCTTAAATCAAGGAAAGTGGGATTTATTTATGTATATTGTATAATACAAATTGAATAGATGCTTAAACTCAGAGTTGCAATTCGGAAATACAATGTTTATATTTGCAAAAACAAAATTAACTCATTGCTCTGTTTTTTCATGAATTATTCTATACTTTCTTTATAGTTAAGGAACTTATTAATGAAATTGAGAGTTAAAGTGAACTGAGTCAAGTGAAGTTAACCAATCCTGTGTAAGTGATTTGGTTTACCAAGAAATTAGGAATAATGTAAAGGATGTAGTGTTATTGTTGTTCGATAAAGAACATGAAGAAAAATATTAGGATACAAAATAAGAAGATCTTGCACAACGGGATGGGAAATGAGATAGAAATACAATCAAAACTAAATTTCAAGAAAAGGAAGAGAGGGCAAATGAACAGATGATCGTGCTTTGTTGAAAAATAATCTATTACCTAAAACAACTTTGTTTAAATATAATTCATGAGATTTACCTAAGTTAGGGAACCACGCGTTTCCTTGTCTAGGGTGTGCGCAAATGTATTTGGTACGCCGCCGTCAACTGTATTGCTTTCGCCTTAAGCGTGCACCACCGAGCACGCTTATGCGTGCGAGGGGGTTTTCAGAGTAGTAAGGAAAAAATTTTGATAGTTCGTATCATGACCACATGGCGCATGTGGACATGACACGTGTGTAATGCGTGTTATAACCACATGGAAAAGTGGGCATGACATTTGGTATCAGAGCACATGTTTCAACATTGGGAGCTCTGGGGTTTGCATGTTGTTTAGACCGACATGGCGTGTGTTGAGCATAGTTTGACCCTTGTCCTACTACATGTAGCTGCGAGAGAGTGAGGTTGTGGTTTGTCAACTAACCTTCACCTTGGAGGAATACCCATCCTCTTGTTTTGTCATCATGATGGCCTTGTCATATGAGTATCGAAGTCTTCCGCTTGTGTTTTGTGGTGGTTGTGATCCTCTTGGTCGATTGTTCTCTTGAGTTAGTTGGTCTAGGTGGTGAGGGTTGTGTTGGACTCTTCCTCGCCCTTGTGTATCTTGTGGAGTGTAGTGATGTAATGTGCACTTTCTTGGATTGCGATTATTTCTTTCGGTTGTTTGGTGACCTTTTTGTATCATACTTTAAAATATTATGAGTTCCTTTTATCCTCACCTCTTCGATGACTTCCAGGAGGAAGTACAGTCTTAGGGGGGGAGTATGTGAGGCCTACACTTTCTCATTTCCGTACATGTGACTATTTAACTTACTATTGTTGGTATTTTTATATGGGACTGTTGTTCCCAGATTTTCAACCTATTGAAATCTTATTATGTTAAAGGAAAACTAATTGGGTGATGTTAGATAGAAAATTGTCATGTGATTTCATTATGTTTATAAGAACTGTGGTATGCTTTAGAAATGCATGTATTTTAATTGCTTCGGCTATGATATCTTTATGAGTTATTGACTTCGAGTTTGAGTGTGCAGGTATTACTAATGAAACCACATATACAGGTGATCATCCCATACCTATGTTGTATCCCTTGTGAGCCGATCTAGTTCCATGAGGAACTAAGATCAACCTCGTGTTTTAGAAAAATATTGTAATGTTTTAATGTGTTAATGTTGCATGAGGTCAAAGGAATAAGGGCTATCTTCTAATTTACTTTTATTATGATAAGTGTTGTAAGAAATGTTGTTTTAAATCTTGTTTAAATTTTATTTCTTTTTGACCCTCTTCTTGTATTTTTACTTGACTCTGGGAGTCCTAACTAGGTTTAAAACAACCCTAGGTTATAGCCCATGGGTCTAGGGACCTTTTTGACTAGGATAACCTTGGGATAACCTCCATATGGTCACTTCAATTTCAGGGTGAAGTTAAGTGACGAATTTGGAAACATGGGGACAATGAGATGAGTGGAATCCACATTCAAGCCCACTTCTAAGTCATGGAGCAACTCCATGATCCCCTAATAATGGAGTGCTTGTCTCTTTGTGCCTCTCTTTTGGTGGGGTTTCCCTTAATGAGGGTGGTGTGTCACCCACTCTCTTTTATTTTAGTTTACTTATTATATTTTATTTCTACATGTGGGCTATAATGGGGGACCTCTTGAGTGGGGTTAATTATTTTAAGTCCATTAGGGATAATGGATAATGAGTGGGTTTATTTTATTAATTCCACTTGGGATAGTGAGGATATTTTTTAATTCCACTTGGGATAGTGGGGATATTTTATTAATTCCACTTGGGATAGTGGGGTTATTTAAATATTACAATCTTTAAAAAAATAAATTTTTAATTCATCCATTATAAATTTAAAATTTACAAATAATGTGAGCCCTTGATCTCAACTCTTGATCCTCACCTTCCATTCCCTTCTCTGAAAATCTATAAATGAGACCCTTCTCTAAGCAATTAGGAAGACAGGAATTTTGCAGGGGACTTCATTTTTTTTGTAGGTGAACTTCATTCTTGCAGGGGGACTTCATTCTTGCATCCTCATCATGCCCAATTTCCTCTAAGAATTCTTCTTCTGGCATCCTCATAATTCTCAATTCTTTCTCTATTCTTCTCTTCATAGCCTCATAATGCCAAAATTATTCTAGCCATTCTATATCCTCCATACATTATCCCTTGCTTGTGATCATAGAGAAATTATTTTTGGGGTTGAATCTTGGAGGAAAAAAGGAGATTTTGGAGAAGAAAGTAGAGAGGAGCTCTTCATCAGATTCTTCCATAATTGGGCTTTGGAAGGTTGGTGAACAAATTCTATCCTCTTGTGTGATCTAATGTTTGATATGCATGTTTATATCTTGGTTGTTGAAAGAGTCTTGCAATGTCTTCTTTGAGCTTTTCTGTTTATTTTTGGGTTTTGTTTTGCGGTGTAGAGAGAGCTCCTTCCAATTGGAAGGTAATGCTCATCATGTTTAGGGAGGGGAGGTGTGACCCTCCTCGGGTGTCATCTTGGTTCTGGTTACCTGATATGCCTTGAGGGCAGTTTGGTACTATTTTAGCCTTGAGGGCTTATTGGCTTTGAGAGCCTGATTGGATATCTTTGGTTACATGATATGCCTTAAGGGCAATTTGGTACTATTTCTAGCCTTGAGGGCTTATTGGCTTTGAGAGTCTGTTTGGTTATCTTTGGTTACATGATTCATTGGAAGGCTTGAGGCCTTGTGGAAGTTTATACTTTTGGCTTGAAGCCTTGTGATATATTGTGAAAGGATGACACCTAGAGGTAGAGATTGTCTACTCCCCTACCCTCCTGAACTCACCTAAGCTGGTTCATTGTAATGTGAGTATACCATGGGTGTGTGTGTGTGTTATTTGATTTGTTGTTGTTATTCAATGTTGTGATGTGTTTAAGTCTATTCTACCCTGGGTATGTGGATGGTCTCCCTAGCTCGGGGGTGACCCACTTGCGGGTCTATGGTAGGGAGGAGAGCAGCTTGTGTGGTGTTTCTTTCTTTGTGTGTTATGCAGGTATTCTTGGAGCTTATTATGAAGCTTGGAGAAGATTATTGGATCTTAAAAAATATTCTATTTTGCTTAAGTCTTAAGGAGAGCCTGATCTTTTAATAGCTCCTTCCTTGTCGATTTTTCCAAAAGGAGAAAATTATCTCCCTATTGTTGTATAAATTGTTATTTTTGGAGTTGTGAGGAAATTCTCTCTTTTCTTGGGCTGATAGTTGTAATTTTTTTGTTCATTAAGTTTTACCATTTAAAATTAAGAAAAGGAAAAGAAAATTTGTTTTTAAAAGGATATTAAAATTATCTAGTTCCTTCTTCTTCTACTTGCAACGTTGTGAGTTAGTTGATGTTTTAATTAAGTTTGTAAAAGTGTTAAAAAAATATCCCCACCTTGAAATAAATGAAATTTGGGTTGCAATATTGCTTTTGAAATTACTGCCACCTTGAGGGTCTCTTCCTAGGATGGGAACCTTTTCACTTTTACTATGCTATTCACTATTCATTGTCACTATTCACTTTTACTATACACTTTTCACTATTTACTATTCACTATTCACTTTTCACTATTCACTATTCACTATTCACTTTTTACCATTATTATTCACTTTTCACTATTCATTTGAAGGCAACTATATGTAGTTTAAAACATTTGACTTGAAATAGAAATCTTAAATCAAGGAAAGTGGGATTTATTTATGTATATTGTATAATACAAATTGAATAGATGCTTAAACTCAGAGTTGCAATTCGGAAATACAATGTTTATATTTGCAAAAACAAAATTAACTCATTGCTCTGTTTTTTCATGAATTATTCTATACTTTCTTTATAGTTAAGGAATTTATTAATGAAATTGAGAGTTAAAGTGAACTGAGTCAAGTGAAGTTAACCAATCCTGTGTAAGTGATTTGGTTTACCAAGAAATTAGGAATAATGTAAAGGATGTAGTGTTATTGTTGTTCGATAAAGAACATGAAGAAAAATATTAGGATACAAAAAAAGAAGATCTTGCACAACGGGATGGGAAATGAGATAGAAATACAATCAAAACTAAATTTTAAGCAAAGGAAGAGAGGGCAAATGAACAGATGATCGTGCTTTGTTGAAAAATGATTTATTACCTAAAACAACTTTGTTCAAATATAATTCGTGAGATTTACCTAAGTCAGGGAACCACGCATTTCCTTGTCTAGGGTGTGCGCACATGTATTTGGTATGCTGCCGTCAACTGTATTGCTTTCGCCTTAAGCGTGCACCACCAAGCACGCTTATGCGTGCGAGGGGGTTTTCAGAGTAGTAAGGGAAATTTTTTGATAGTTCGTATCATGACCACATGACGCATGTGGACATGACACGTGTGTAATGTGTGTTATAACCACATGGAAAAAGTGGGCATGACACTCTCCAATGTCTCATTACTCCGATACAACCAACGAATACATACATGATGTGACCTGCGAACACCGGTTTCCTCCACCATTGCTACCGGTCGACACTTGTATCAAAGACAATGTATGTTTCAACATACAATTGCAATATGCAATCGTAACATACAATCGACAACCCGATCGGTGAGACTATCTACTGCCGACTCAACACAACTTCATTCACCCGATGACTCTCTTTACTCCGATGACCCAATGTATCTTCTACTTGTATCTTCACAACATACAATCACAAGATGCATTCAAAACATGCATTTGAAAGGTTTGACCATTGAGCTTCCTTGTATACAACCCAATGTACTTTCACATTGTACATTCGTAACATGCATTTGCAACATGCATTCAAATCCGATATGCTTTGCGACATACACACTCAACAGACTCTTACGATATATACACAAAATGTATATCTGACATGCATTTGCGATATACACACAAAATGTATCTTCAGTGAAACAATACGAATCTTCATTGTTTTGAACCTCCGCAAACCCTGCGATTACCCAGATCTATTCCTTCGCCAATCTAACATAGATCTTCACCCTGCCAACCTAGCATATGACAATGCTAGGGGTCTATCAATGCATCCTGTATGCGACCCTGCAAACATGAACATGAACAAACAGAAAACACAAATCAAACTATACAACCATTCCACCGATTTTGAAGAAATCTAACCAGTGGAATGGGCTAAGAACCCATCTCGATCTCAGAACAGAAAATTGATTTGCATAGAGAAAACCAGATGAATTTGAATGACATTGATGCACAAATAGGATTTGTTTATTATGCTTTCCAGAAATGCGAATACACACAGATGCTCTGTTTACAATTGTACAACTCAACTGATTACAACTGATCACATTCGATGATCTTGGGGTATTTATCTACTCATGGTGAGTAGTACCAACTTGACTCCAGGTGGCTGGGAGATCATTCCAAGCGGCTGGGAGATCTAATAACCTCCAATGGCCTAACAACCCTCGTGAATACAAATTTGCCAAGTGTCCCGTGGGACTTATAAACCTAGATGCAAACTACAATGACATGCATTGGTCAAACATACCTTATTACATGGATGGTCAGCTTAGGACCTTATTGAAAATAGCAAAATGAACATAAAACAGTTAAATGCCTTAAGGAGGCCACTATGGATTAGGTGCCCCTGCACCACTCCCCCTCTCTAATTCTCTTGCCATCTCTCTCCATCTCTATCTCTGTGTCTCTCAACCACTCCCTCTCCCCCTCTCTATATCTATGTCTCTCAATCACTCCCTCTCCCCCTCTCTATCTCTATCTATCTATCTCTCCCTCTCTATCTCCCCACCTCTCTCCGTCTCCATATAGATCTCTCTCACTCTCTCACTCTCTATATCTTTATATATCTCTCCATCTCCATATAGATCTCTCTCTATCTCTCTCTCTCTAACAGTTCAAGTGACAACCACTTCAAATTCCACACCTCAAATCAAAACCATAGTCTACCACTAGGAACTCCTTCCTTGTGAAGTGATGGATTTGGTGACATGACTTCCATTCCACACAACCATATCACTACCATCTATGAGATCCTCTTGCCATGAGACAAGAGTGATTAGCCAAATTCTCCTTTGCTTAGCTACATTTTTTTTGGAAGAGTGGGAGTAATTCAATCTACCATCAATATGGGTGTAGCACATATTGCATGTTCTATTTTGAGTCCACCTCATTCACTTTTTGTGATGAGAATATTTAGAATATCACATACTTCGGTGAAACTAACATGAAAGGAAAATCCTTCTAGACAAGTCTTCTCATTTTATTTCTTCCACCTTTCACCCACCTTGTCTTCCTATTTTTTGTGGTACTTATGGTACCCTTAAATATGACTAAGATGATTAAAACAATAAAGACAAGGTCCCTTAGACCTAGCTAGCCCTCCTTCATTTAACTGGTACATCCTTTCCAATCAATGTTAGCACCTATCTCAAATAGGTATGATTATAAAGATGTTAACTCAAATGGTGGACAACAATGACTGCATAACTTCATCACTTCTGATAACCTAGTTTGGAACCAAGATACTATGATTCAACCAAACTTAGATCAAATTAGATCACTCAAGTGCTCATCTGATCAAAATCCATCATTAGGGTCATCATATCATAAACTACAAAGACACTACCACTTGAATAAAAAATGAGGTGAGACTCTTAGAGAAAGACCTAGAAGAATCTTGTATAGCACATGAGAGGCTCCCCATATATCTTATCAACATTAATGAGATGAAGCATGCCAAGGGGTACTAGAAAGCTTCCTTGTGGAAAGAACCAACATGACTACTCAACCCTCGCTTACTAAATAAAACCCACCTCATGATGGAGAAATACAAAACATAGGAGATTCTACCTCAGGAGCTCTCATAGCCACCATGATCCAATAGATCAAGATCCTTGAAGCTAGGATCCTTGAAGAGGAGGTGGGGAGATAGAGAAGGAAACATAGATAGAGATAGAGATGGGGAGAGAAGGGGAGAGAGGGGGGAGATTAGGAGATATAGATAAAGAGAGGGAGAGAGGGAGGGAGGGAGAGATAAAGAGAGGGATGGAGGGAGAGATAGAGAGGGATGGAGGGAGAGGGACTAATATAGAGAGATTGAAGATAGAGACACTGAGAGAGAGATGGAGGAGATAGAAATATATATATAGAGCGGGGTTACATAGGGGGAGATTGAAGGATATGGATAGAGAGGGGATAGAGAGAGGCAAAAGAGATGGACGACCAAGACATTGAGAGAGGGGGGAGATAGATGGGCTCAGATTGAGGGATATAGATAGAGAGTGGGAGAGAGGGGGATTTAGGGAAATGGATAGAGAGGGAGAGAGAGTGGGGAGGGATAGAGGGAGAGTGACAATGAGAGATAGATATAGTGAGAGGGAGAGATAGATATAGAGATGCAAAATGTGGAAGCATAGATAAGGCACGTGAACTATTTGACAGAATGCCTCAAACAAATGTATTCTCATGGAATTCCCTAATTTTAGGATACTAACAAAATGGATTTGTTGAAAAGTCTATAGAAACTTTCAACCAGATACAATGTGTAGGAGTAAGCTCACGTTTTGTGTTCAACAAAATGTATAAAGTCTTTAGAAACTTTCAACCAAATACAATGGGCAGGTGTGCTCGTGTTTTGTGGTCCACAAAATGTGCTCATGTTTTGTGGTCCACAAAACGCGCTCGTGTTTTGTGGACCATAAAACACTCATGTTTTGTGGACCACAAAATGTGCTCGTGTTTTGTAGCACATTTTGTGGACCGAAAAATGCAATCATGTGTTATGGCTTGGTATTCACCAAGCCATAACATGAGTGCATTATGGCCATTTAAACATAACACGAGTGCGTTATTGTGAAAATTACTCATCTAGCCACATTTTTGTATTCCAACTTGGTGCACTTACCCATACACTTAAACTCCTTAAATTAATTAAAGAATTTATATTTAGTTCTCAAGAAATACACCCATGTATGTTTAGAAAATCCATTTATAAAAGATACCTAGTACAAAGAATTAGAAATCAAAGGAACATTAATAGGTCCAAATACATCTAAATGAGTCAAGTCCAACACTCTATAATATTAATGAGAACTAGACTAAAATTGAATGTGGTTCTCTTTTCCATACACATAATGTTCATAGAAATCAAATTTAAGAGTACATTTATTCATCCCCTCAACAAGATTTTTGTTTTTATGGTCATTAGACCCTTCTCACCTATATAGCCCATTCTCTAGTGCCATAACATTGTCTTCTCTATAGGTAGCTTGTTCTCTAAAGAAAGAGCTCACCTAGGTACTTATTAATCATGGACATCAAAAGTAGAAACAACACTCCTCTTTTTTGTTAGTTCCAATGGTGAAGATGCAAATTCTATAGATCTCTTCACGACAAGAATAGAAGAAATATTGCACTATATGGTGGATGTATCTAGATAAAATAAAGTTCCCACATAAACAACCTTAGTGAGTGACATAGCTTCTCACACCATCTTAGACCCTCTACTATAGAAAACAACCTACACAACCACATCATTGAGTTTGCTAATAGATAATGACATCTGTGTCAAATTAGGGATGTACAACACAATATTGATCACCTTCACTTATCCATTTGGGAATCAAATATGGACTCTACTATGAATAGATATGCTCAAGTGAAAGTTGTCACTAAGGTACGCCTTCCTTCCATCATATTCCTTATACTTTAAAAACCACTCCCAATGGGAGTTCATATGGAAGGAAGCTCTAGAGTTTATTAACCATGCACCTTTTGATGCATGAGTTTCTAAGGCTATGACAAAGGAATATGCATCATCTTGAGAAGACTTTTCAAACTCATCATCTAAATCATTTTTATTTTCCTTCTCCTCTTAGTAGCTCTAAGGAAGTGCCCATGCTTGTCATAGTTCCAACACTTAGCCTTAGACTTTCGAGGAGATTTGGATCTCCTATGTGATTTGGATCTAGACTTTTCTTTATTCTCATCCTTATTCTTTCCTTTCTCCTTTAATCTTCCACAAATAGTAAGTGACTTAGTAGATTTAGAATCCTTTCACCACTTCTCAAAGAGTAACACAACCACTACTTCATCCATTTTGAGTTTCAAGGTAGTTTTTTTAATTAACATCACCATGTGATCCCATAAGTCTAAGAAAGAACATAAAAGTGTCATGCAATCACCCCCCTCCATTTATCAGTCTATCAGAGTGCAACTAGTTCACAATCATATTCAACATGTTGAAATGCTTGGCAATAAAACCACAATCATCCATTCTCAAGGTGTACAACTTCTTTCCTAGGAAAATTTTGTTAAAAAAGCATTTATCTTGGTACAGTTCTCCCAACATCTTCTAAAGAGCTTGTGAGGTGGCTTCTTCATGTATATTCAAAGAAACAAAATTTTCCAAGAAGATCCTAGTGAGGACCTTCACTTTTCAATCCAATAAATTCTAGTCATCTTGTGGAATTATGGTGGGTTTGGATATAGATATAACATGCCATAGATCTCTATGTACAAGTATATCCTCCATCTTAATCTTCCATAGCTCAAAGTTAGTGCATGTAGATCTTCCCATCTTTATTCTAAATGTGCTCACTATTTTTCTATAACAAGATCTCCTATGCAAGCTCCCACTCAATCCAATATTAGTACAAAAAACCTTGTCCCTAACACCTTGGACCTGATGTGATCAAGATTTAATACCAAATTCAAGGAAGTGGAGGTGTAGAACATGTTTCTTATACTAATGTATACAAGTTGGTATGTGTAAATATTAAATTAGCCATATAGTTATGATGAGATAAACATAAAAGCAATATACCATAAACACAATGATTTACATGGGGAAAACCATTCTCAGAGAAAAAAATCCACACTCCAAAGAAACTTGATGTATTATTTAGTAATCAATTGTTACAGGACACTTGTAGAGTCTAATCCTTTCTAGGAGTATCACCAAGAAGAGATCTAGAGCAATTTTGGCAATATAACAACACCTACAAAACTCACTATTAAACCCCCATCTCAAGTACCTAATAAATAAGATTTAAGATATACATGAAAACATCAAATGGTAATTGGGAAAAAAATGAGCTAAAACCACCCAAAATGTGGTACCCAAATCCCTAGTAAAAATCTATTGCCCAAATCCCAAGATAAGTCCATAGGATAAAATAACATATTTTTTACATATGTCATAAGAATGGCATAATCATCTTCCCAACTTGGGCACTCTAGTTTATATCCATTTTGTCCATTCAAAGATGCCTTATGGCATGTCATAACATGTGTCATAAGTTGGTCACCAAATGTAATTCCCTCTTACAACTCTCTTATTCATCATAGATGCTCTTACATTTTTCATTTGGGAGGCCCAACTTCTAGAGGCCATAAATTTTGATTCAGGAAGTCGATTCAACCCCCCCTTTTCCTTGAATTAAATATCTTAAAGAGATCCATGTCACTATAATGTGCTTGTTCTAGCTAAGGTCTATTTTGACATTCTAGGGCCAAAATCAACCTCTAAAGCCTTAAAATTTACATTTTTATGTTCTATAGCCCAAAATAATATGTTCTTAACATTAGGATGAAAGGTTGAGATACCTTTCATAACATTCTTCAACTTATCAAACACCTTGCAAGATAAAATGGGTTACCAACACTATTAACTACCAATAAGGGGCTAAGAGGCCCATAGAGTCACTGCACCACCTGAACTTCTCTATGTTGACTAGCTTCATCAATACATCTACAACATTCTACAAAGTGTAAAATTTCTCTAGCATCACCATCTTATCCTCTCCCATGTTCTGAAAAAAATGTACCAAACATCTATGATCTTTGTTCTTGCACACAATGTTGGGTTCTTTGCAAGACATATGGCACTTTAACTTTCACAAAGAACTTTGATAGGTTTTTGACTCAACCCCACATTTGATCACAAAATATTAAGGTTCAGATGGCCTACTTATGGGCATGAGTATCTACCATGTACTCAACCTTTTTAGTGGAAAAAGAAATCATATTCTACCACTTACTCATCCAGCTAATAGAACCACCAACCAAACTAAACACATATCCATTGGTGGATCTTCTAATATTGACATCTACCCAATTTGAATCCATGAATATTCAATAAATGTTGGTCCCTTGTGGAATCATCATGATAACAAAAAAATACTTAGAGGTAATGCACAAATATTTGAAGACCCTCTTAACTACATCCCAATGATCTCATCTATTAAGATTAGCTATGAATTAACTAAGGACTCCCACTACTTGGGAAATGTCTCATCTTGTATAGACCATAGCATACACCAAACTTCCAACAATACTAGCATAAGGCATATAATCCATGTGCAAATGACACTACTCTACAAATAACATGGTTCCCATCAAAATAGGAATGCTAATGGTTTACAAACTGACATGTTTTATCTCTCCAACACATAGTTCACATACTTACTTTGCCCCAACCAAATATTTCTATTTTCTCTATCTCTTATAATCTCCATACCCAAGATATACTTAGAAACCCCCAAGTCCTTATGTCAAACTATACTAAAAACCAAGGCTTCAAATCACAAATCACATCCTTACTTACCAAAAAACAACATACCATCTACATGGAGGACGAATTAACCCTTCCAGATGAGGAGAAATGTGCGATCCAAAAAAAGAAGAATCCATGCAGATATTAGTTGATGGAGGAGGGGATGTAGATAAAGAAGGCCAATAACCTAAACCCCTAGTATAAAGGCACAATGTAGGTTGCATACGGACCTTAACTCCTTGTTTTGTGGGCCCAATACTATTTCCATTATACCCATATTTAGAAAGAATTTTTAATACAACCCCATAATGTGTTTTTAATTAGTATATATGATTTAAGTATGCCAATAATAATAAAGTCATGAATTTATTCTCAATTTTATTTAGAATATAGTAAATTCCCATCCTTCACTTAAGTTAGAAAGTGGATGGTGAGAAGTTGGAACTATGAACAAAATAAAACATTATTGGATTAAATGTGTGGAGATTCATAATATAATTAGATTCATATGATATTGAGAATGAGATTCCATGTCAAATATATTAACAAACATAATTATTAAGGGAAGGAAAATGTTGCTCTTCCTTCTAGGAAATGACCCTTAGTGTATTCTTTGGTTTTGCTTTTATTATTGTTAAACTACATGCTTCAAAAAATAGAGTAATAGAAAAAATGTATCAGTTAATGGCTCCTCCAAATAATTCTCCGAACTTTGTTCTAAAGTGTTTCACAATGTATGTCTTCTAAAATCCCATTGGATATAGTTTTACCTATTCCTAATTTTGGTAGTGCTTATAAATGGCTTCAAATAATTACTTTAGTTAGTTATTTTTTCAGGATGAGTCCCTTTGAAAGCATGCTCAACAAGGCATGGGTGCCTCACAGGGTCTACCTTGATGCAAGCCAAAACATCACTAAATAGGGTTCCTTTTAAATTTGTGAAGCCTAGCCACATAGAAGCCATCCTTAAGCATGACCTTTCATAAATGCATAGCTCGTTGTTATTCTTTACACCATCAACCCTTGACTTTGTCATTTCTCAGGAGAGATCTATGCAGTTCTCTATCTGGGTTAACTTCCTTGGCCTTACTTTGCTCTATTGGATTTTCCTTTACTATATTACAGCCTCTCTAGGCCATGTCATTTACATTGAGCCCAACAATTTTTCTCTGCCTACCCATAAAAATGCATTTACATTGAGATTGACATTTTGAAAGTTTTGAAGGAGTTGACAGACATTCAAATCAACCAGATACATCACAACCAAAGGGTGATGTACCTTAATTTTCCCAACACTTTTTATATGTGTCAATCCTCTAAACATAAGATCAAGGATTGTCCCCTTGTTATTTCAAGAGCCAAACATGGGTAGAAGCCTTTAAGTTATATTCATCCTCCCCAAAATGAAGAGGGGTGGTTGATAGCAGGTAGTCACAAAAATAATAGGAATAATGGCCAAAAACTCCAACTTGTAGGTCTCAAAAACGCAGGTCGTTAACCCTAAGAGGTTGCCAGACTCTCTTGACGTTTTTGGCTAACTGACACGGGGTAGATATGGCTAAACCCCCTTCACTTTAGGTTCTGCCAGACCTAGGCGAGTAAACCTCTAATTAATAAAGAAGATAAAAAGATGATCACTACTTTAATCAGAATTAATCTAACTATTGATAATGGCATAAATTATAAAACAGATGAAAAGACAACAAATTAATTCTAAATGATCTAAATTGTAATGCTAAAACAATAATGCAATCTTTAAATTAAGTAAATCTGAAATGAATTTGTATAAGTGATAATGAAAACACTAGACCAGTGCCTTGTTGAATATAGAGTCAATATGATCATGAAATAGATAACTGTTTGTTTGGTAAAAACTCGAACTATCTGGCATGAAAGAATAGGTATGTAGCTTGTACAACCCTGCAAGGAAATAGTTAATATTCCATACTTATATATATCCAATTAACAAAATCAAATTACCTGCATTCATCTAAAAGGATTTAATCCCTCTTTGAGAGAACCTATCAGAATAATACTGCAATCGTAACAGATTTATCAGAAAACTGGAGACAGAATACAAACCCTAACTATATGACTCTTCTTACAGATCCATGACAATGTCTTCACAGTTACTATGATAGATTTAAAGGATTTAATTCTGAAAGCAGAAACTAGTTAATCTTATCACACTATAATAGCAAATGTGTATAGACAACTTGAAGATATACTTGATAACTCAAATTGAATAACAAAGAAAACCTTGAAAGGAGACAGTCATATAATTGAATAAATTAAACAGATAGTTGATACCGAAATCTGCAGTTACTGCTTCATGTTCACAGACTTGACTTCATCAGAGAATGCTTGCACATGGTCTACCAAAAATAAAATATATTAAAAGTGAACTAGCATTGCTGTTCAAATCTAATCTATAGTATCCCCTGTTCTATTCTGTAATCTCTCCCTATTTTCTAATTTTCTAATCCATTCTATCCCCTCATCCTGGTCTTGGTCATCTCTTATAAAGAGAGGCATACAAGCTTCAGACCAGTTACAATAGTTGTGACGGTTGATAACCGAAATCAGTATTTGTTCTAATAAAACAGATTCAGGAAATTTAATACTCGCCACTAATCATCAAATGGATAACCATTTCAGGGTCAAACAAAATCTTTAGTTGTAATTCTGCTTAATATCCTTCGAGGGTTTCTTTATTATTCTGCCCTTATCGATAATTTATCAGTTGCTCAAGATCCTTTCATGGGTATTTATATAACTTGATCCCTGCTGTGTATATCCTACAAAAACCCATATTTCAAATGTTAGAAAAATATCTTAGCCATTCGGATTTTAATGTCATTTTAGGGTTTCTATTTTTGTATAAGTTACTCTGTGTTTGCATGGTGGTAGAGTATCGGCGTAAGGTGCATTTTGTTTCACCGAAGGTGTAATGCAAATGTATCTTTAAGAATGTATGTTCAAAACATACATACAAAGCACGGAATATACAAGCATTTAACTCTTTTAAATAACCTTTCGGTTCTGCCACTTGTATATAATGCAATGTATATCAGCATGTATCTAAGATACATACAACATACAAACATACAACGAATGTTTCAACTTTAATAAACCTTTGGTTCTGCGGCTTGTATGAAATGCATTGTATATCGGCAATGTATGTCAGATACATACAAACATACAACAAATGTTTCAACTTTAATAAACCTTTGGTTCCGCGGCTTGTATGAAATGCATTGTATATCAGCAATGTATGTCAGATAGATACAAAGCATAAACATACAGTGAATTTTCCTTATTTCACAAACTTTTCGGGTCCGGTTATGCATATCGCCTTGTATGTACCACATTGTATACCGCAACATACATACAAAGCGCAAACATACAAAGACTTAACGTCAATTCATAATTGTTTCGGTTTCGGGCAATGTATATTGTGTTGTATGTATCGCGTTGTATGTTGCGTTCTGCCAAACATGCAAACATAACATACAAGCAACGGACCCAACAGAAAATACATTTCAACGTTTAACCTCGTTGGGTCCACCTTGTATGTAACAATAAAGCGTTGGCCAAAGGCATACAAGTAAACAATGCATCAACCCGATGACTCCTTTATGCGACCATACCAGGACTTGATATACAAGGGGCTTTGCATATGCATCATACAATGACACAACATACAAACCACTTTGTATATGAGAGACTTTGTATAGACAAATGACTTTGTATATACAAACATACAAACCCATACCACAATGCATTTTACCAAAAACACACATAACTTGCAAAATACAGGGAATTTTTAGATGGTTCAAAAAGCAACCCCTATTCATTTTCGACAAGGAATTCACCCATATTCAGCTCTGGTATTTAATGCCATTTTTCCTTTATTTTCAACAAGGTTTGTAACTTTTCACTTCCTTGTTTACGGTTCATCTTTAATGAGCACTTCAACCATGTTATATTAAGTCTTTAGGAATCAGAATAGATCAAATCCAAATATTTCTATCAACTCAATTGTTAATTTCTTCTTGAAAACAATTGTGGATCTTTCCATATATGCTCACATACTGAAATCTTTGGATGGTTAAAACTAAATATTTGCCAAAAAGTAGCTTGGGAATTTCAGTCCCAACAAGGTGCCTTCAAAATCTCTGGCTAGCACAATTTCAAAACCACTGGGAAAGGGGAAAGAAATTATCCCTCCTCAGGGAGAGTATTTCTAGGAGGATAACAAGCCTAAGTTGATCTATACTCCTCTTCTGGAACTAGTGTTTATATCCTCTCTGACTAAGAGTTGAGTTCATTCTCCTCCTCCTCCTAGGATTGTTGGTAGACACTCATTCAATTTCACTAAAATTCTAAAGGATAAATAATATGTGCCAAATAAACTAAGAAATATCACACTAGTTATTCAATTGGGAAGTTTCAACTTATCCTCGAAGGGAGATTTTTTGTAGAATAGTTATGCATCTCTAGATGAACTTGATAGCAACAACATGCCCTTTAGAAGAATTTCTCTCGATCTTGGAATGTTTGAGATCTATCAAACCTCACAATAAAATATATAATGCAAGTTGTTTGATATATATGTGTGAAGCTAGATATTCTTTGTTTCCAAGAGGTTAAAATTTTAGATTTTTTCTATTATTTGCCATATCATATCGCCCTTGAGTCATTTTTCATGTAGTAACCATGACGTATGTTATGGTGGAGTAGTTACCTTTCTCTCTTCTAAATAGTAGATACATTTAGTGGATCGAGGATTTGACCCAACTAACAAGGCATTATGGGCTCTCTCAAATGTCGATAATCATTCTTTTGGGATAGTAAATGTTTATGCTTCCAATGATGTTGTTAAACAATCTACTCTTTTCTAGTGGATTGTTAACTCATTGCCTCTATCTACATGGATCATATGTGGGATTTTAACATGGTAAGGGATGCCTCTAACAAGTGTGATACTATGTCTATGCACTAGATAGCTAGCAAAATAGAAGCTTGGTTTTTCATGTATTGTAAACTAGGCCCTTTTTATCCCAACATTAGCTACTACCATAACCAAGTTGTGTTGTATAAGTGGATTAACCTATATTTGAATTTTTAATAGTTTCTTAAAGGCCTTCATAGGACCGTGATGTTAACTCAATCTTTTTCTCTTTTTCTAACTACTTTTCCTTAGTTTAACCTTTGCCAAAAATTATCCTTTCAAATTATTTTTCTATTAAACTTTATATTGAATGGTATAATACTACACTAAAACCTGAAAAAGTGTGATCCTTTGTTAATACCTCTTTATTGAGTCATCAACCTACCATGGCCCATATCCCATGTGTCTAGAATTTGAACCCACATCTCTATCTTTAGATTGATTGGATTGATTGGTGGAATGATGCAATCAAATGCACCTCTTGGTTTTTATGCATCTGTAGGTACTAGTTGGCTAGGTTTTATTGTCAGGATTATGAATATACCACCACTAAGCTCCATTAGGCCACCATTCAGCTTGAAACATAGCCTTTTGCTCTTACTCTACAACTTCATATTGCAAAACTCTATCAACAAAAATAGATTGTAGATAACCAATTTGTTAGAGGAAATCAAATCAAGGCTCACATGCATAATCTCAAAGTTGGAGATAGAGTTTTCAAGTAATTATTTCCTCTTTAAGGGCTCTCCATTCTTTTCAGGTAATCTAACACATCAAAGAAAGATCTTAGCTCCTACAGGAACTTATTGCTATCATCCAAGATTTCATTCAACATTTAGAAAAATGTATTCAAAGCTTAAGAGTCATTCTTGGAGTCATCAAATGCTCTTTGAACAATGGATTTAGGTAGAGCCCTAAATTTTTTCACCATCTCACATAGACTCATTTGTGCGAACATATTCTCTCTCAAGAATTTCTTCGTAAGGCTACCTTTTCCATGGCTAATGATAAAGCCCCTGAATGTGATTGATTTCCATGTAAATTATACAAAGTCCTATAGGATATAGTTGGTAATTTTATATTTAGAGATTATATCTAGAATTATCTTATAATTCAAAATCCTTAAGAAATATCATTAATAAAGTAAATATTAAGTTCATACCTAAGTCTACAAATTTAGAGGATATCTACAATTGGTGGCCAATCACCTTTTTGATTGTTTGGACTACAAGATTATTGAAAAGGCTCTTGCTTTCAAGATATAAAATCTTCTTCCTTTGATTGTTAGGCCAAAGTAAACTAGGTTTATAAAGTCTAGATATATTCTTGATAACATCATTGTTGTTTGGGAGGGAATGGTGTGGGCCAAATGTTCTCAACAATAAACCATGTTTGTGAAAATTGATTTTTTCAAAGCTTACGATCATATGGAATGGCCCTTCATGCTCACCATGCTTTAGACTTTTGGTTTTGGTCCCAAATTCATAAGGTCTGCTGAAATGATTTTTTTCTAATTCTTCTCCTTGTATCAATGTCAATGACCATCAATCTGCCTCTTTTGGGTTTTTCTACTCCATATGGAAAGGATGTCCTCTTGCTATAGCCTTATATATTTTTCTACTAAAGGCTTTAGATATCTTATGGCTTATTCTATTTCATGAAATCTAGTCAAAGGTACTACTCTTTCTAATTGTTATCAATATCTTGTCAATGGTTATTTTGCTTATGACTCTTTTCTCACACTTAGATAGAGGATGAGAATAATGTGAATCAATCTCTTCAATGCCTAGATACTTTTTGACAAGTCTCTAGTTTAAGTATTCAATGGAAAAATTTTAATGTTATAGGTAATCTTTCTTTCCTAAACCATAATGGTTTAACTCTTTTGGTTGGAAGTGGATTGATCATGGAGAGGTCTTCATGTTCCTAAGATTTCTATTTACCTTTCAAGCTTCTTCATCTACTCTACGACAAGTCATTATTAGTCAAGTGGAAAAAAATGACTTATTTAATTACTAAGCCTCTATCTCTTACAAGTAAATTCTAGGTTTGGTCTAAAGTTCTAGAAGCCACCCAAGTGTATTACTCCTCATTTTGGGTGCCTTCCAAGGATTTTTATCAAAAGATAGAAAAACTCCTTAGAGATTTCTTATGGGCTTCTTAGAATAAGGCAAAGGCTTCCATTCACTTGCTTGGGAATTTTGTTGTCTCCCTCATGATTCTAGAGGGCTTGGTCTTATTGACAAGCAATTATAGCCTGATATATCCTTATGTGAGCTAAATGAATAATCAGAACCCTTAAGGGTGATGAAGCTTGGAAATTTTTGTTTTGCCATTGTATTTCTACTTGTGCGTCCATGAATGCAAGGCTCGGAGAGATCCTAGTCAAATCTAGGGTACCTTTGTCATTAAATTCATACAGAAAGCTTGATAAACTATTAAGCCATGAATTTTATGGAATGGAAATAGATTTAGAATTGGTTTATTCATCAATCAATAGTCTCTTTAGTGGTCTCCTATGATCACTTGTTAGGATAAACCTCTAGCTAACGTTCCTTAGGTTCATGCTTTGAACTTTTCTAACAAAGGTATTAAAACCCTTTTAGATCTTTTTCTAAAAAACACCAAGAATCTTCTTTCATGGCTTGAAGCCAAAGTGAAATATAGACTCACTAATCCCAATTTTGAATCCTTCCAAACTATTATTGATTCCATTCTTATGGAAATGTTGCACAAAATTGGAGTTAGAAGTTTAAAACCATGGTGGAAAGATTAGAAATAGTATCTTGATACACGTTTTGTAACTATAAGTGTTGCAAAGGCTATGCTTAGCTTTCACCTCGTTTGCATATGGTGCAAGAGCTTAATGACAAAGGGCTCTTCAATCCTTAATTGGCACATGGCAACACATATTTTATATTATTTTACATGCTATCATTGAGTCAAAGCTTCCACATTTTACCTTGTGCATTTTTAACTAGGGTCTTCCTACTAGCTCCAAATTGAGTCATTTGGGAGTATCCAATCCTTGTTTCCCTTTTTGTGGGCACTAAGAAACTTCAAACACCTTTTTTGTTTTTTCCTTAGAGCCCAAGTAGCTTGGTACTAGATTCATGACTTCTTAGAGCCGTTTAGATCGTAGACTTTTTCTTGACATATGATGTTCCTAGGAGATCATCCCAAAATCCTACTATATTCACTTAGATATAGCATGTTTTCAAAGTGGAAATCCTCTTTAGCATTTGGAAAAATAGGAATTCTACTTTTTTCTTATATGTATTATTGATAAAATTTCATGTATTCTAAATTTATGATATGTTTGAATGCGTTGTGCAAATACAGGTTCAAGCCAATAATGTTGCACATGAAGTAGCCCACCTATAGGTTCTTCTTGATCATTGGGGTACTTCTCCTTGTACAGTTGCTAGAGCACCACCAACTTCCCCTTCTGCTTCAAATAGGGGCCAATCCCCTCAATAAGGGTGTCAACATGGTAGAAGTCAAAATACTCATAGGCATGATGATTCCCATGCTTCCCAACATAAATCCCATGGTCAAAGTGTTCATGGATGGTCTCATTCATATCGCCAATGTTCAACTTCTCATTAACAATGCACTGAAGGAGCTCTTAGATGACAAAGCAATGACAAATTACCTCAGCTCACCCTAACCATTTCTTATATCAAGGATGCTAGTCAACCCCTTAAGGAAGTGAAAACTAATGAGGATTAGGCAATTAATGACACTCCTGCTAGTTGGTGGCCATTCTTGATGGTTGGGATAATTCAAATGTGTGAAAACAAAAAATGTTCATGACGTGCCTCTTATGATTTGTTCAATAGCTCTTCTTACTTAGCAACATTATTTTTTGTTTGGATGCGATGTTAAGTATTTTTATTGTTTAAACTTTGAAGTGTCACTATTTCCACCCACCTTTTCTTATGATTTAGTATATTTTAAATTACTTTTATAATAAATATAAATACATATTTCATCAAAAAAACTTAAATAATCTATTATATAGACTTTAAACATTATAAGCAATAGTTATATAAACTCTAAACATTATAGACAATAGTTACATATGTGCAAGACCACACCATTATACCATTATGTGGCAGCTCAATGAATGTATAACACAAGGTGAAGGAAATTTTGTAAGCTTAAAGAATGAAAAAAAAAATAATAATAATAAATAAAAATATTTTTCAAATTTAAGAATCTATACTACAAACAAATTTTGTTTAACAATGAACTATAAGTAGCTGCTTCATTATTCCATTATTGGAAATACTTATTTCTTAAGATGGCTTATTAATATTTTTTTAAAGATTAGTGGTGACTAATTTAACCTCGTGTGTTCTCACATAAATTCTTGGTCTATTTCATTCATTACTTCGATAAGTTGTCTTGCTTCCCCTTTAATTATTTGGGTTGTGTACCTCCCCTTATATTTATGAATCAACTTTGGTGCAAAATATTAGTGGCGAAGACCATGTAGTAAATGGTATATGGCATGGCCAATCAAATTTTGCTAAAACTAATAGGAAAGATGATGGTCTAAAAACATAGGTCCCCTGCCATATAGGAATGAGAGGAAGCCCTCTCCTAAGTGTCCACCATCATATATATATATATACTCCTTCCTTTTAAATAACAAGGGCTGCGATGCAGCTGCAGTCCCTGCCTTCCATTGCAAAAGAAATAAGGGGCTGAAACTCAAAATATATGTTGATGCAGGGTGAGCATATTATGCTAGAATCATCCACTACCTTGTATTTTTATATTAGGTGTACAATCTTGATAACTATATTGAAATTGATTTAAGGAAAAACACAACAGGAGGAAAATGAAACTCAAAATATATGTTGATGCAGGGTGAGCATATTATGCTAGAATCATCCACTACCCTGTATTTTTATATTAGGTGTACAATCTTGATAACTATATTGAAATTGTATTTTTATATTAGGTGTACAATCTTGATAACTATATTGAAATTGATTTAAGGGAAAACAGAACAGGAGGAAAAATGAGTGCTGCATTCGGAAAACACCATGTTGCTTTATTTTTGAAAAAACAGTTTTTGAAATTCATCTCATTAGAATTGTAATTGACATAGATATGTAAATATTTGTCCAAGTTACAAAACTAAGTAATCTTCTGCCCACAAAAGACTGTTCATAGGCTTCCTCCAATGTTAAGGAAAGTAAGATTGTCTAGGAAATAGCAAGTTTTGTCTAGAGTTTTCCACAATAGAAAGTTAGGATTTCTCTAGAATTTTCCATAAAACTAATAGAACATTCCAATTTTTCTAGAATTAAAATATAGAATAATCTAGAAAGATGGAAGCTTTCAGGCTTCAAGTGTTTTGTAATTATATATATGATTGTACAAAGCTATTGTATATGACTTTTGGATGAAATATAATTCAAGTCAGATAAATGTTTTTCTGAGTCTATTAACTCTATTTTGCCCTGTTTTTATTTGCTGTTATGTTATGTTGTTTATTGGGCCTGTTCTTTCATCCAACACTTACATCTAGGCAGCCTAGGCAATTTTCCAATGCTCAGAAGGGCATTTTTACATGTTACTCTAGATCTATTCAAATGGATCTTATATGTGATCTGCCACAACTTTGCAGAGCAATGGTTTGTCAATTCACATGCAAGTTGTTATGATTCATCGAGTTGAGATTACCTAATTTTTATTCTGCTTTATGATGATAAAGTCTTCACAGATACAGTTTATTGAAACTTTTATGTAATAATTTGTAAGTTCCGACGAATTTTTTTTCTCATGGAAGTTAAAAGTAGAATTTAAATATGTGATGGGTTTGTTTCTTTTATGTAAGTCTTAAAGAGTTTTATCGATTGTTAATTTTTCCTTGAAGAATTGTCTCTAATTTGATAGAAATTCAAGTGCATGACTTTGCGATAGGTAATGGACTGTAATACTCCATTGAACAAAAGCAATTTGACACACATTTTTGTTTAGATTAGGATGTATGCACTAACTGTTGAACTTCGGATCAAGGAGCATTTTAGATGGAAAACTAATACTATTAGCCAGTTTTGTGGTTAATTATTTTATACATAGCTTAAGAAATAGATGGATGATATTTTAGATTAGTTACTGAAAAAAAAATTAAAAATTTAAGGAGATTTGGTTAAGAGATTAATTTAGTTAAGAGAATTGAAGAAGTAATTAGCGATTGGGATTTTTATTTAATTTCAGGTAAATCATTTTTCGCTGAAGGCTGCCCAAATCAGACCATATACTCAGTTATCACACCACAAAAATAAATTCTATGTGGAACCCAAATGATTTATATGACTAACTTGCTGGAGCAAGATGTTTATTGACTGACAAAGAATTGCTATGCCGTTTCAAATGACTCTGCATTGTATGTGGCACTTCTGGATATGACTACTAAGATGCACATAAATTTTAACAAACTCCCAGACGAGGTCTCAAAGAAGAAAAGTAGGAAAATGTATACACCTTTTGGAAGAAAAGTAGGAAAATGTATACACCTTTTGAATTTGAGCTGGTCAGGCTCAGAGCTCAAACTTGAAACCACACTTATTAGGATACCTTATTTCAATTCTCTACCACACAGAATATATAGAGGCTAATAGAGCTATACACCAAATTTTCTAGAGTATGAATTTGAACTAGAACTAGTCTTAAGAGTTTTGAGCATCCTTATTTTTGACAACAGGACTTGCATAATTAACATGAACTAGGTACGGGACTATACAAACTTATCTTAATCTCTCAGTATGTTATGAGTTCGAGCGGAGTTTGGCCTAATAGGCAGTGTTTGCCAATTGGTGGACACAAACATCAAACTAGAGCTAGGGAAGCAATTTTGATTTTGATGCCATAAGATTTGAACACTTAGGCCTCAACCATGGAGGGACAGCTTCAGGTGTCCTTATTACTTGTTTATACAATGCAGCTAGGTAAAGTTTACGGGCATGTCCTTACTACTTGTTTATACAATGCAGCTAGGTAAAGTTTATGGGCATTTCTTCACTATGTTGTCATTTGATGTGTATAACTATAAACAAATGTTCGTGCCATGTTTGGAGTGTGCTAGACCATGGGAACCATTCTCCAGAGCATCAATCATGAGAGAACATGTTTGAAGCAAGTTTGATCTCTGCATTTCCCTTACAAGTATTTTTTCTTGAAGCCACCCTTTCAGCTTTGGCTCTTTTGAGATATGACCATGACAAACTGCTTATTATATGGCATGCAAGTATGGTGACTTGGGGTTTGTTACAACTATATAGAGGGAAAGATCTTAAATCTAATGGAGTTTGCATGATGCTCACAACATAAATTGTAATTCAAAAAGTGGATTTTACCAATAAGATGGGCTTTTAATGTATCTCTATGTTTATGTCTTTGTCACTTCAAGTACTTTAAAGGATTAACTAAGGTTCAAGAGGAACAGTGGATCAACTATAACTAACTTGGATTAGATATGTAGAAATTCTAGTATTTTCTGTCTGTTTTTACCTTGCATTTCTTTAGTAACTACCAATCTATTTTGCTATTTCTATCATGAACCAAATGGTTATAAAATGTAGATAAAACACAGTACCCAGCACTAGATATTTTTATACATTTTGTTACAATGCACTCACAATATGAACTAACACAATAAGTTCTCATTGAACCAAGCTAAGGTCTAAACCCTAAAACAAGAAAGCTGCAACCTTTTACCCCCACCCACTAAAATTGGACCCAAAATGTAAAATTTATTGCCTCTGCAATTTAGTATCCATATGATGTTGCAAATCCACCACCTCTTACCCTGAAAAAACAAATTAAAACATAATCTATGGAATTCAGATCATACATATTGCAGCTCACCCATAAAGTTTTCAGAGGAGAATTATGGCAAGGTATTTCTGAGATGAGATCCGTCCAAGACCACCACTTTGTCATTTGCCATCGTCTATCAAAAGAAGAAAACAACCATCTCAATGGAGGCCAAAGACGCCTGTTGCCATGTGGGGTAAACATCTTGCATTGAGAAGGCATGCGTCAGCAATCAAAAACTAGAAAAAAAACATTACAAACAATCAAATCCTCAATCGGCTGAATTTAGCAAGATTTAAAAGAAAAAGCATTAGGAAAAGCTTTATTTTTACCAGCGCATGGTGCGAGGTAGATTAATAGATGGAGGCAAAAACAACACGCTTCCTTCCTGTGAGTAGCTCGAGGGGAACGACCCCAAATGCATAGATTTTTTACAGTATTGACACATTGAATTGAATTGAAAGGAATGGAATCAGTAAACCAAATATTTTTGCTTTACCCAAATGTTACCTTCACTGTCTTACACAAGAATGGTACGCACAACTATACCACAATACATCACAAGCGTAGGCAGTCAATACTTGTTGAAGAAAATGAGTTTCTGAATAAAAATTGCTTACAGAATTTTGAATTCATCGAAACTAAAAATTGCTTATAGAGTTTTGAATTCATCCAAACAGGGGAAAACAGAAAGTCACAATTTAGGGCGAGAGTAAAATGCGAGAACAAATTTTCTATTTCTGTAGTTAACTTGCAAAATCTTCCTCGCCACACATGAAATGCAACCATCCTGGCAATCTGAATAAACCCAACTGCAACCGACGGGGATAGGTAAGCGCATATGACTATCATTCTCTAGCCGCATCAGTCCTTAAGCCAGAAAACTTCAATCAACCCTTGGGTTAGATACATAAATTTTTCACACAAATTTGCACTGTTCACACAACCTATGCACTGCCATTATTAATACTACTAAAAGCAGAAAAAACAATCTAGTTGAGCTTAGAAGGTTCTTTCTATGTTTTATCATTTCATTAAATTATAAAACTTCACCCAATTTTAGCGTTTCGTTCACTCACCAATGCACTTGTTTTTGTCCAGAGATACAATGGTTCGATCTCCTCTGTTCCGCATAAACCACCTTTGCTTATGGAATGTGATTAAATGTGAAAGCATACAGGAAGATTTATAGCAGCAGGGGAATGAAAAAGTGATGATTATATTTCCAGCTGCTGTCAAAGATAGGATACTATGCAGCTCCTGTTTCTTCGACGGAAATTTGGCATGTATGCAACATGTGGAAGCCAAACCAAACATCTGTTGAGCCTAGAGCGTGAAATTGTTCACACGTGTCCAACTCCAGAAAATAAAACAAAACATTAACACTAGAAACACAAAATCTAGTCGCTCCAAAATCAAATTTTTGCCTTCCCAAAGCCTGGAGGGAGGACTAATGTCTGCAGGAAAACATTAGAAAGAGTAAATTTACTAACTGCGGAAAATCAAAAGATTTTTAGAATGGAAAAAACACTGCCAATGGGCTAAAATTGAATCCTCAAATGAAAAAATGAGAATCGCTGATTTTTGAGAGACAAAAATTCGCTGGGAAAAAAAAACCTTAGGATAAACTGAAATTTTTGTGATTGCATGGTTTTCAAAGCAGATTAATAGTTTGAAGATGAAAACAACAGTTACCCTGCCTACGGCAGGGACTAAAAGTAAGTTTTTTTTTTTTTTTATATTGAAATATGCAAAATACTAAAAATAAGTTTTTATGTCATACCTAGTCTTTATCTCCTCACCTCCGAAAGCAAATCTTTGCTTCCCACATATAATCCTCCTCCGTATCTTTTGAATCTCCCTTTGTTTTAATGCAACTTGACCATCATATGGGCACTCACATGGGTTTGGTACTTAAATTCTTCACTTCCTTCCATACGCCAAACCCATATTCTTTTTCATTTTTTAAAGGGGTTTATTTGCTATATTTAGTGGCTAGTCTTTATCAATCATGTATTCACTATTATGAAGGCATTTTATCCGAGTCAATTTGATCTTTGACATGTACGCCTATCCCATGTCCATGTGATTTTGTACTTTTTTTCAGCAACGAGTCTTCACCTTATTAGTGCGTACGTTTTTCCTCTCGATTGTTTTATGGAGAGGGATTTTCTCTTAAATCGTGTTTACTTTGGCCTCTCACTTCCATTTGATTCGATAGGTACTAGAGCATATACAGTCACATTTTTTTACAAAGTTTAAGTGATCGATCCAATACAGTCACGGTACGTGCAGATGCTCAAAATTATTATTACTGACATATCTAAAATAGCAGATTTTATCCTGTTCTAAAAATTAAAAATAACAAATATTCAGCTTAAAAGCAGGAGAGTGCGCTTGGAATCTGTGCTGTTTTGCATAGAATAAGCTAAAATAATATTAAATGTCGGTACAACGAATCTAATAAGGTGTCGTGTGTTTGTGTGGAAACCCTTATCTTGATGTCTCTGCTTTGTAGAAATCACATGTAAAATGGCGATTTTGTTCGAGTAGTTAGATTTCCCAGCGGTGCACATTCAATTGATTTTGAGCAATGGCAGCCCAAGATATTTGAAGGTTGAGCGAGTTAGCAGAAAGCTTACTCTGCTCTAACATCCTCCCCTGCCTTCCCCTCACTGATGCCGTACGCTTCTCTCTTCTCTGCAGTAAATGGCGATACCTTTGGACTGAAATTCCCCATCTTAATTTTTCTGCTGACTTTTTTAGCCATCTGTTCGATCGAGAAGCAGAAAATGTTATAAGCATCAACGGGGCAATGGAGCATATTCTTATGCACCACAATGCCCCTCTTGAGAGTTTTGATTTTCATATTTCTAGGAGGTCTCCCAACGGTAGGATATCTAAAAGTATCTTGGAGCAAATTGACATTGAGAGATGCATTTTGTATGCAGCCGAAAGAGGAGTGAAAAAGACGCTTCTTAAAGTTGATGCTGATTTCAGAGGCATGAAAATGGATCTACCTCTTACAGTTTTTGGTTGCACCGCCCTCCTGTACTTGGAACTCTCCCGCTTGGTAATTCCAGAAATTCCTAGGCCTACCGTCTCTGAGAATTTTTCAGACCTGAAAACTTGTTGTTTATGTAATATTAAGAATCTGACTGACAAAAGTCTGTGCAGGCTCCTAGAGTTATGTCCGGTTCTCTTCAAGTTGGTGCTCGTAAATTGTAGGGAGTTAGTACATTCGAAATTCCAAGCTGTCAATCTCAATTGTTTGATTTTAGTAGATTGTTCTAACGTAAAATCCTTGACAGCAGACTGTCCGCAGTTGTGTCAAGTCAAAATAAGATGTTGTTGCAGCTTGGCTAAAGTGCAGGTTAATTCTCATAGTTTGGTTGAGAGCAAAGTAAAGTATTGCTCCGAATTATCTACAATGCAGCTAAATACTTGTGTGTTCCTAAATAAGCTTGGATCGCTTGAAGCACCGTCAATTGGAGGACATTCAAATGTGGAATCGTTGAAAAAATTAACCCTTGGAAGATTTCCATCAGAAAGACGGAGGCTACCTCGTTCCACCCTCGTAGGCGTCTTTCCTGACCTTGAAGAACTTAAAGTGTCAATGGTGACTTTTTTCTTCGTTTATTCTTTTGAGATCCAAAGTTCTGTTTGAGTAAGATGTTGGGCTTGGCATGTCAGTCAGCCATTTTCTTTTAATTTTCTGACAGGACACTGTAATGATAAGGGGGGAGGTGATATCAGACTTCATCTTTCCAAATCTGAAGAAAGCATATCTGTGGTGTAGTTCTCGCAGATTCTCTTAATTGAAGATATAGCCGTGGTGGGTTTCATTCTCAGAAATTCTCCTTCATTGAACACTATAACGCTAAATCTATGGTGGTGCATATATTATTTTGATAAGCAGGAGGTCAATCAATTACTAGGTCTAAAACGGGCATCTGCAGAGGTGGAAATAAAAATGTTAAATGAGAGAGATGATGATGAAGACGATCGCTACTGGGAAGCCGAGGATAGTGATGGCCCCGCGTCTGAGAATGATGAGGAAGATTGTGAGGAAGATTGGGAGGATCGTTGTTCTTTTGAGAGGGGTGACTCTTTTGATGAATCGGAGTTGGATGATAGGGAGTGGGACTATAGTGGGAGTTCGATTCGTAAGCATCAGGATGACCATGACTATGAATCTTCCCGTGGTTCGAGTTGGTGGTGATATCTTTAGCTGATAGGCTTTTCTGAGTGCTGGAACCGAACCCAAAGATTCTTCAGCCGCCGGAAATGTTGTCTGTGTTTTGAATCTCTTGGTCTGATGACAGTTTTGGCTTTGAGCACAGTCCTTTGAAGACAGTTTTGTATGGGTGTTGTTATGGTGTATTATTTAGCAGGTGCTTTGTTTGTATGTATGTCTGGTTTTTCCCTCTTTCCAGCCTCTCTCTGCAGAGCTTTACGTAATCTTCTGTAAATCTGCTTTGGTCGATACAAAAAACACTATTAGGTACTATTCATTACCATGTATTTGTAATGCTCGTCACAAATGAATATATCTCGTGGTATATATCTTTTACTTCACATCATAGACTTTATTATGTACAGAGCACATCCGCTTCCATGATGGTACCTCTGCCTTGGTGTCGTTAGTATGTGATTTCTAGCTATGTCCATATGAATGAATATGAATATATTGATCTTAAAAAAAAGTGATCTTATTAAATGTTTTCTTCTATTATTAATTTTTAAGTTATTTAATTCACTAAATTATGTTAGAATTACTTTACAGTCCTTGGCAGCAAGAGATTACTGTCTTATCCCTATAAATCATTACAAAAATATAATCTTGAAAATTATAGTTTACCAAAAATTGATAGTTTTAAACAAAAATAATCAACCAATATCTAATTCCTTGGCATGTGTATTTGCCTTCCTTTTCGAAACGTTTTGAAATCTATTTTCTCTAATACGAAGATTGAACTAGTAGACATCATTGTTGTAAAAGGCACAAGACAACAAAGTTATAAGATTAACATGCATACATAATCTTATGCATCAAGAAATCATAAAAGTAAGCAATAACAATGAAAAAATTAGATTTTAAAATTAAACTTTGACGCTTGATAATGGCCTTAATGACATGCTTTGAGAATTTGAAGCTTGAGAGGCATCAATTACATTTGAGGAAGTCATTCATGAAGAAGTGAAGGGGTTGAATTTTGGTACTTCACTCTATGCAGAGACACGTCCAATACAAATTTCTTGGATGCGGGGATGATATTCTCCCTACCAACATTGTGGCTTTACAGAGTGGACGACGACAAAGTTAGTATTGAATGAAGAAATACAAGGCTCAAGCAAAAGTTGGAGGCAGTGGTATGACAAGATAGATGGGGGCGGAACATTGCAAAAAAGTTGTACTTGCAAGTGTTGGGTGAAAGAGAGTGTGAATGCATATTAGATGGTCGCTATTAAGTGGCAATGAATCTGTGGTGGTTATCTTTACCAAGAAATAAATGTTCTCCTTATATGCACTCATAATATCACCATATCCTAAATATTTACACCACTCAATACACCAACTATTCCATCAAGGAATTTAAATAGCCTAACCTTCAAAATTTACTATTTAATCTCATTTACCTTGGGAGGTACAATTAAAAATCATATTAAACAAAAAAATCATGTAAAACATAAAAAAAAAACTCTAATCCCATGTTGAAGTGGAAAGTTTTTATTTGTGGTTTGCATTTAGCAAGTTGAGATTTTCTTTTTTTCACCAGGTCAATGAAGATTATAGTTGTTAGAACTGACCTTGACCCAAGTTTGATTCATTCTAGGCACAACTTTGACTAACATAGTTGAAGATGAGTTTGCTCTTAGAGTAAATATTTGTTAAATATTGATAAGAAATGATTTGTTAAAAAATAGTCTTTGCAGATCGAATGGTTGATTTTGAGTTCATAGCCAAACTGTAGTTGAAGTTGAGTTTGTCAAAATCAAAATTGTAACATTTTTACTTCGAATTAATATTATAGTATTATCTCAATTAATACATTATTTAAATTATGTGTACAACATTATTATACTTATTATAATATAATATAAACACAATATTGAGAATATGGATTAATAAAATTTGATAAACTAGTATAGATATCTTAAATACATTAAGAGATCAATTTCGAGTTACTTTAATTTTTTTTTTTGGCTTTGTAAGAGTTATTTATATTAATATAAAAAAGGATTACATCTTCTACAAGCAGATTTCAAAATACAGTTTAAACTACCCACAGCCAACCTTATACAAACCCTAACAACCTTCCTTAACCTTGTAAAATGACAGTTTCAGGGCATGAAACCATACTTTATACAACTTTCAACCTGGACAGACCCTACACTAACCTAACATAACATATTTAAATTTTACATAGATATCACCTTGTTATATGAATAGAAAACAGAGGACCAAAATCCAAAACTAGAGATCACCTCTTTTCAGATGATGCCTAGGGTATGTGCGTAGGCTTGAAACTCAGTAATCAATTCAAAATGACCTCCCATCAGCTCCATCTGCAATAGTTTCTTCAAGAAATTCACACCTACTCTTGCCTGCTCCCTCTGCTCTACCAATACTAGACCTTTGATGTCAAATAGAAACGGGTATAGCTTAATTAGCTCCCCAGGATCCTGTAGAAGGTGAAAATCTCTTGGTCGAGGGATGCCAACCCCCGAAGAAGTTGCGTGGAGGATATCCTTCAAGCCCACCAACAAATCCGCTTTGAAGAGCTTCCTCATCAGTGTCTCAGCTATGGCTTTAGGGGGCCAATATCCAATACAACTGCCAAGAAGCGCGACACAATATTAGAAACGACCCTGTAGGATTCATTGTCTTCCAAGAAACCATTAGTAAAGAGTATTTTGATTTACTTTAGAACTTTTTACGAATTATTTTATTTTATTTACTGTGTTTACATTATTTTTATTTGAAGAACTATTTAGGTTTATTTAAGAGTTATTTTATTATTTTTATTCATTTAAAAAAAGTTTATTACACTAAGAGCCTTCCTAAGTAGACAACAAGGTACATGAGAATGAGATATATTTTTAAAAAAACTAAAACTATAAATAACTATAAAGTGAATAAGATATTAAGTAAATAAAAATAACTCAAGATAAAATAAAAATAGAGTAAAAAAGGTAAATAAAATAAAATAATTATTAAATAGTTCTAAAGTAAAATAAAATAGCCATTTAGTAAATAAAATAAATCTAAAGCAAAAAAAATAACGATTTAATAGTTCTAAAGTAAAATAAAATAACCCTTTAGTAAATAAAATAAATCTAAAGCAAAAAAAATAACGATTTAATAGTTCTAAAGTAAAATAAAATAACCCTTTAGTAAATAAAATAAATCTAAAGTTAAAAAAATAACCCAGGATTATATTTATAAGCATTTTTTAAATAAATGATAGTTATTTTATTGTATTTTATTTTTGAACTATTTAAGAATTATATTATTTTATTTTATTTTACAGTTATTTAAGATTTTTTTAAATATAATTTACATTGCTCAATTTATTTATTTTTTATTTAATAATTGAAAAAAATTAATCAAGCTTTGAATCAATTTAATAATAGTGTACATATTTAAATACATCACATTATAACTCTTTTATTTGTGATATACATGATTTTTGTTAATTATTTAATTATTTAAAGTTCATATCTTGCCCATCAAATTTTCAACTAAATTAATAAATAAAAAAAATCTCAAATTAACAAATCAAATTTAAACTTTTTATTTATTATTACACTACATTTTATTCAAACCTAAAACATGTATAAAATTTTGTTGAAATTGTAGATAAAAGGATATATCCAAATATGATGGAGAAAACCTAAAACATGTATAAAATTTTGTTGAAATTGTAGATAAAAGGATATATCCAAATATGATGGAGAAGTGAATAGTGTTGATGATGGCACATCTTTATTTTACCTCCTTATTTTGGAAATATCATGTTTATTATTAAATATTAATATTTTATTTTATTATTTTTATATAAATTTTAAAGAGAGGTTAATTTGAAGTTATTTTATTTACGTTTAATTATTTTATTTTACTTCAAATTGATATTTCTGCACATTTTTTTTTTCACTCAACTCTATGTCCATCAATTTCTAAACTATAATTAACAAATTAAAAAAAATCTCAAATTAATAAATCGAAATATTTTCTTTCTTAATCCATAAACTTTTTTAACACTTTTGAAAATGAGAAGAATGTTAAGAAATCAAAATATTTTCTTTCTTAATCCATAATTTTTTTTTAACACTTTTGAAAATGAGAAGAATGGTAGACATGATATTTCCACAGTCCATGATATTGTTTTAGAGCTTATGGGAAAAACTGTATGATATTTCCAAAATTGTCCATACTACTTATTTTAGATTTATAATATTTATCATTAAATATTAATAATTTGACATGTAAATGACCGTCAATTTTAAAGTAAAAGGTAAGTGTTTTTTAACACGTTCATGCCATAACATCTCACCCTACCATTTTAGAATGCCTCTCAGCATTAATAAATTTTACATACAAATCAGTTAGATTTTTATGTTATAATTAACTTATAATATAACATTTTCTTTTTAAAGAAAAACACAACATAGAAAATTTTTCTTCAAATTAAATAGTAATAATATAAAACGGTAAAGACCATTAAAAAGTTGCACATAAAACATGATTATAAAGGATGGCTCCCAATAAAAATAAATCTTAAATTTAATCTATTTATTTGAAATTTATGACACTTAACTATTAAAGTTATCTTTCACAAGAACGATAGAAAAATAAATATTTACCTATAATTTACAATTTCCTACGAGATTTCTTAAAATCTGCTATTGTAGACATGTGAGTAATAATAATTTTGAGCTACGACTGGGAGAGTGTTGCAGCATCTGCACAAAAAGAAGAAAAGACCGCAATCCAATCAGTATGAACACGTTACACCACCAAAACAAGAAAATTTGAGCTGTTATTCAAAGGTGCTCACTAAAGGACTGTCGGAGCTTTAGGTGCATGTATATCGTCCCTACAGTAGTCTTGATACATAATGTGAGCCTCTTTAAGGCAAATCTTCTTGTAAAGAACTCTCTTCTATATTACATCTTTACACCTTTACTCTAGGGTATTTTGTATAGATGTCAAAAATATAGTCTTAGAATTTAATTTAATTTGTTTAATCTAATGATTTATATTTATTCTTAAATTTATTAGCCAAAATTTTTTAAGGAATGTAAATTTTTATTTTGACTATTTTCTTAGTTATGATTAAGTTGTGGACTAGATTGTATGGTGTGGTTTGGTATTTTTATTTTAAATATTCTTTTTAATTGTTAATTTTTAAAAAAGTTTGACAATTATTTCATCCATTCATGCATCAAAATTTTTGAGTTGAACATCTAAGAACATGTATTTAAGGACATTTCTTAGGATGTTAATATCATCAATTATCAAGAGATAAAGTAAATAAAAACATTATTATGCAATCTTAAGTACATTATTCTAAATTTCAGTCATAAAATATTCTCATTATATCAATTACATTAACATTATTTTTGTCTTAATGTGTTCAGATTAGTCTCGATTCTATCAATTAAGTTAACATTATTTTTCACTTAGCATGTTTTACATCTTTGTACAACTTTAAGGGGCTTGACTACTTATCTTCTTTAGAGAACTATTACACCTACCAAAGGTTCTGTTAGGAATGAAGTTAAGAGAACATTGAAAAACAACATTGAGTATGATTTTACACATCAATTGGCAAGATGTAACATCCAACTGGAATATTAAATAACATTAAACACAAATAATGCAAAAATCACATTTCTCTTTTTTAGAAAATAAATCCAACAATAATGTATTTGCAATTTCCAAAGTTTAATAGGTAATTTTAATTTATGGACACTTGACATGTGACTTACAAATTTTACATATTTGTCAAGTATAAATACAAATGGTCACTTTTTTTGTGACTACAACATGTTTCAATTTCTATTTACGTAATAACTAATGTTTCTTGTTCACAAGTTTTTGGCAGTAAACTGTAGGAGAGAGAGAGCATCACCCTAGTGCTTTTTTCCAACCACAGACCGGCGGTCTCCCGCACACCTTCCTTCTAGAAGTGGCCCTTCCCTTCGTGAGTGTATAGATAATGAGAATCAATTGATTCTTTGTGCCATCTGAGAACTAGTGTAGTGTCCTAGCTAAAATCAATCGGGTTTAGAAGTCTAGTCTAGCTCTAGCTATGTATAACCCACTCTAACTGTTTAGCTAATTGACCAGTACACAGTGAATCGACAATGCAAGCAGCGATTTTTGCATTACTTTGGCCAAAGTTTCATATAAATAATTCATATGTTCACACACTCTTTTCTCGACTTGGATACAACATTCTTATATTTTAGTAAATAGTATATCAGCTTTATTTGACTTTGTTTAATCAAATATTAATCATAAAAGACTTAAAATATAACCTTTGTATAAATCAACAAGACATGTAGAAGATAAGAGCTCAGTTGACTTAAAGCATGCATTGAGCCCCACCTTGCATCCTTTCAATCTCAGGTCTATGACGTCCTGTCATCTGCTCAAAGGCTTGTTGATGCATTTTCGTGCTTTTTAATAAAATTAATTTTCAATTGTTAAGATTTACTTGGCTTCGACATTAAGTTGTTATTATTGGCGATTAAAGACTCTAAGTTCTTACCACTAAGGTCTATCTGTCTTAATCTAGGAATATATATTTGACCTATACTTGTCAAAAAAAAAAAAACAATACACTTTACTTTCCATTAATTTGGATAAATTTTTATTTGTATTACAAAAAAGAGTATTCCAAGTGAAAGATAGTTCTAGAAACAATAAAGACTATCCGTAATACTATTGAAGTAGGGTATATGCATACAAAGACAAATTTAACTAGATACATATATCTTCATAACTATTGTCTTCATACGAGTTCATCGACCTTCCTTAAATTATAAACTTATGTAGACATGTTTGAGAAATGATATCTTACCTCTATTGAACTATTACAAGTTCCAATATAAAATAATTCAATCTTAACACTAATTTTGACCTTCTCAAGGTAAAAGGGAATGCAACCCTACAATAGTACTACTGTCCCATAATAACATTCTCTGATGAATATCAAACAGAAATATACACTAGTCTTCGCCCTTAAATAATGTATGAGATCTTGTAATGCTCGCACCTAAAACGTGCTCACAAAGACGAGATATATATATATATTTAACAATCCAAAATTTAACTTGTCAATATAATGCTCACAACTATTCACTTAGATAATTGATAGGACACATAGCCAGATTTAGATGACAATGCATTTTAATTAATTTCATGGGCTTAGTTAAATTCTCAGGATCTCATCAACACTTCTTAATTAATATTGCTTATAATTATTTTAAATAATAAAAGACCTTTCTACAATATATCAATCCTCAACTAGTTGTTAATTCATTCCCCTCATAATAATCCTTATGACTTTCTCATAACAATTTTAATCTTTAAAACAAATGGACCTCATAATATTGAGGAGGATCTAGTCCTCTAGCTCTGATCTTAAAAAGATTTCTATATTTACCTCTAAGGTCTAAGAGCATAGAGTTCATTTCTTATATACTACGAATGGTTGGGGAAAGGTAAGGTAATTCTCTAACTCATAACTAATATAGAAAATTAATTAAATCTTCTAATTCACAAGAAAATGAAAGAAAACATTTGTTTAATCCACAAATCTCATACCCAAGTAAAGTTAAGGCTTGAACTAACAATAATTTAATTCTTAATACTTACTGTCATATTTAAATGGTCTACAAAAAGGCATGCCAAATTCCACTACTAATCCTAAGAAAAGTTCTAGGGAATTAATACAATATAGACTAGAATTTATTTTCCCCTTTTTAAACAATTTGTCTTATTTTCATAAAAGAAATCTGATTGAACCAACTTTTGATTATGTACTTTTTTTTTCCTTCTGTATTGAAAAAATGGGATTACAATACTAAGTACAGTCAAAAGACTGCAAGGAACAGACTAATAAACACCTAATAACAAGAGACAACTTCAATACAAGAAAAACCTTTGCAAAGGCACCCAGACACAAAAAGAAATAGAACTGATTCAACAACGAAAGATCAAACAATAGCTACAGAAAAAAGGTTGATAAAAAATAGCTACTGCAGAAATTGTAACAGCACCATTCAGAATTGGGAACAAACCTTCCTTAAACCACTGAACAGTCAATTGAATCTGTCCCAGCCAAGGACACAAAAAATGCCTTAACAAACTTCCCAATCAGCAAACCTATAGCCTTTAGAAATGAAGCAAATACCATTCATAATATCCTTACTTAACATTCTTAAGCTTTTTTTTACTTAAAGCAAAGGAACAATCCATAGTTTAGGGATGTTGACCACATTTATATAATTAAATTTCTTTCCTGATAGCACTATTTTAAAATGCTCAAAAAAACTTACTTAGTCTAAGGGAAGGAGTTATTCAAGGCCGGCTTAAAAATAATCTTGCTTCTATTTTAAGACACTACTCCCTTTAAATACTTGTGAGATACTACATGGACTCACACTCATAAAATCTATACTTTATTATGAAGATAGGAGATCTCACTTAGAACTAATTCTATCGTTGCTTAAAATAGGTATTAAGGTAAATAGATTTTACTTTCTTATAAGAATATGCTCAATTTAAAAGTTTCCACACTATGATGGACACTATTCAGATACTCCATGTCCGCACTCTAACATATTATGATGTCATGAATTAATCACAGCTCTACAATAAGAGGAAACGACCTCAACTAAACTCAATAAATACTACCGCTGGCACCCATAGGAACGACACCCTGCCCTACGTGAATTCTGAAAACTTTCTGAAGAAATTATAAAATTTGTTAGATATTTTACTAAACTCAATAAATACTACCGCTGGCACCCATAGCTGGCACCCATAGGAACAACACCCTGCCCTGTGTGAATTCTGAAAACTTTCTGAAGAAATTATAAAATTTGTTAGATATTTTTTATTATTTATTAATTTATAAGTTATTTAATCCACAAAATTATTTTATCAATTCTTTTTGAAATTTCATCACATTAACTATTTCTTCTTTGACTTATATTAGTAAAATTTACATTACATATTGAGATGAACATTCTGAAAACTTTCTGAAGAAATTATAAAATTTGTTAGATATTTTTTATTATTTATTAATTTATAAGTTATTTAATCCACAAAATTATTTTATCAATTCTTTTTGAAATTTCCTCACATTAACTATTTCTTCTTTGACTTATATTAGTAAAATTTACATTACATATTGAGATGAACAAATATAGTTGGGTAAAATTATTATATCAATTTCTTACCAGGTAAATATTTATATTTTTTAAGTTATCATTACTTTACATTCACTTCCTTTGGAGATCACTTATCCTATAGATTATTTAAAAAATATAATTTTGAAAATTATAATTCACTTTCTAAGTAACTTGTCTATATTGTATATATGTAGTAAATTAATTGAATCGGTTATTGATTTTTATATAATCCCCCATAAAAACAAATGTATATTTAATCATATAAGTATTTTAAAAATAATTCTGTAGGTACAATAGATTTATTTCTACAACTTATATCGAAAATTATGCACATAAGACATAACTATATTTTTCTATTTGATATATAAACTTATATAACTTCATGATATATAATCAACAATACTACCCTAACTAAGTATAACTATATCATATATTATGGTTTTTTCATATTATATTACTATTATATATATTATATATTATTAATATTATATTAGTATGTAATACATTACGAAGTGTATAAATATAATACATTTCAATAACTTAATACCCTCTATATAGAAATTTATCCTCTATATATGCATTTAAAAATTCTAAACATATAACTATAGTTTTATTATAGTAAAGAAATGTGATTATAGTTTGCAATATTCATTTAAAATATTTCAGAGGGATATAGTCTAACTTAAATATTTGTTTTTCATAAAAATTGTCTTTATGCACTTTAGTAGAATATTCATTTATTGAACTACTATTATGATATTGTTCAAACCTATGTATACACTAATCAGGGCTTAAATTTGACAGTCCACCTTGCCTGTCAAGAATTTTTTTTCCTATAGTTTAGTCTTCATTATTGTCTTTCGCATGACAATTAATTTTTTTAAATGCAAGTCAAATTTTATAAAAAAATATAAAAAAAAAAATTACAAATAGTTTTAATGTATTCATACAAAAGTATTTCAAATAATGTATGCATTCAAGTTCTTTCTATTTTTTATAACTGTGAGACCCTTATCCTTCAATGCAAAATTTAATTATTTGATGTGTTGGAAAAGACAAATAAATATGAAAAATTCTATTAAAAACTTAAAAAGTATTAAAAACTCCTAAAAAAACCTAAAAAATAATAGAAGTTTCTATTAACGAATTATATATATATATATAAACTTTAAGAATATTGGTAACTTTTTAAAATAATAAAAATTTCTATTAAAAAATAGAAGAAGTTTCTATTAAAAAATTAAAAATAATAATATGACTATATATATACACACAGTCAAATTTTCATATTAATTGTTTTTTCTACAGTTTTTAAAATAAATTACATATATGGTAATACAGTTAAATATTTATTTTAATTGTATTTTACAACTAAAATATTTAAATACAGCTATACAACTATCAAATTTAAGCCTTGACACTAATTTAAGAGTTTTTGAAATCTAAATTAAAACTTAGTGGAATATTCCTTTATTGAACTATTATTATGATATTGTTCAAACTAGGTATACACTAATCTAAGAGTTTTTGAAATCTAAATTAAAACTCATAATCTTCTCACAATCCCCAAACTATTATTTTAACCACCTATAATTTTATTTTTCATAGTTAATTTTTAGTTATTAAATTTTACTTTAGAATTATTCTATAAACACATAAATTTTAATTTTTTAAAAAGATTTTTTGTTTATATATCTATATATTGTTTACTTTATTTTAACTTTTTTTTCAATCCCCAAACTATTATTTTAACCACCTATAATTTTATTTTTCATAATTAATTTTTAGTTATTAAATTTTACTTTAGAATTATTCTATAAACACATAAATTTTAATTTTTTAAAAAGATTTTTTGTTTATATATCTATATATTGTTTACTTTATTTTAACTTTTTTTTTAATAATAAAGGTGTTTTACTATTGTATTATATTTAGAAAAGTCACTCATATATTTTTTTACTTTTTTATTTTTAAAAATATAAATGCTCTTAACCAATGTAACAGTGGTTAAAAATAAATCTAATTAGATCCCAGTAAGCAAAGAAAATTTTAATATTTTTTCCTATTTTGATATTTTTCTCAGTAAGTAAGAAAAATAATAAAATTATAATATTCTTTACTATTTTGATTTAATAAGAAAGTTTTTAAAAAACCTTATATCACTTGTAACACCTACCTTTTTTAATTGCTTACTTATACTTCGTATTTTCTTCTTCTTCTCACAATCCCCAAACTATTATTTTAACCATCAAATATAATTTTATTTTTCATAATTAATTTTTAGTTATTTAATTTTAATTTAGAACTATTTTATTACTATAAACACATAAATTTTAATTTTTTAAAAGTTTTTTGTTTATATATCTATATATTGTTTACTTTATTTTTATTCAAATTTTTTTTCAGTAATAGAGGTGTTTTACTATTGTATTACATTTAGAAAAGCCATTCACTCATTTTTTTTACTTTATTTTTATTCAAATTTTTTTTCAGTAATAGAGGTGTTTTACTATTGTATTACATTTAGAAAAGCCATTCACTCATTTTTTTTGTTTGTTTTAATTTTTATAAATATAAAGTGTGTGACAGGGTTGCTTGAAATAAAGCCTAAAATATTTATTGAGCACATCATTCAAAACTAAAACATCATTCAAAACTAAAACATGTTTAAAAATTTTAAACCTTACTTTCCATCATAAAAACCAAATAACCTAATTAAAATTTTAATATTTTAAAAATAAATTTAACGGTCCATAATTTTCGTCTACTATTACAACATGAAATATTTCTAAGGAAACCTCATGTCAATAATTTAAACCAATCCCATGCAAACATTATCATAGAACATTGTTTTTATAGCAATATTTTGTCTACTATTGAAATGTAGGAGGTGGCAGAAAGCGTTCATGTATTATACATTTATATTTATCGTGACATAAATTATAGAGATTATCCTCCAGAGAGGATAAATCAGATTTTTATTTTGCTTCTAGAAAACTTGAGTTGTCACTCTAAATTAATTGCAATATATTTAGGAAGGTATTAAAGTTTGAGAATTTTTTTTTGTCAAATATGTTGTACGGAACAGTGTACATGCACTCAGGGCTCCTTTAGAATGGACAGAATAAGAAAAATATAGTTAACTTTTTTTACAGCGTATACCCAAGTTTTGATTAATCACAATTAAAAAGACGTTAAAAAAGATAAAATCGAAAGGACAATTGTGTATTTTTAGAGCTGATCCACAGCTTAGATATATCAAAACTCAATTAATTTATGATTTGTTGTGTCCTTGGCACTTGAAAAATTTTACTTAAAAATGATTTTGGAAAATTTGAGTTACGTTCACACTTGTTTTCTTTCCCACAACTTCATAAATATATTAATTACAGTCAGGATTGTAGAACGATTTCACAAAAATTACATTCTTCTGAGTTCACACTTGTTTTCTTTCCAACAACTTCATAAATATATTAATTACAGTCAGGGTTGTAGAATGATTTCACAAAAATTACATTCTTCTGATTTCAGATTAGTCTAAATAGTTGGTAATCATCCATATTTTGACGAATATGGAGCTAAGTCTGCCTATCAACATATTGAAAGAAACCACCATTTTTAACCGACAGTATTAATGTGAAGTGCTTATGCAAACGGAGTTTCAAATCCATGGAAAAACATCTATTGAACATTAATCCATGGTCTTCGCTTCAAAGAGGGATGGCCTTTAGCATAAAAATCTTAAACAAATAAACTCCAGCATGCCAATTAAACTGTTGTAATTAGTGTGTAATATTACATGTAGATGCAACATGTTATATAATACAAGCAATATTTGTTCAGTCATAGATGGCAGTGGAAACCAGATAGGGAGAACGCATAGGAAAAGACTAAGCACCGACAAATCTGATATTTTGCAATAATGTGGGGTGCGTTTATGAAAGGTTAATGTCGGCATGCAGTGGTAGGTTGTTACGGGCAATCAACAAGTCGTGTGAGCGTAGGAAATATCCAGCCAGAAAAATCTTCAAGCACTCATTTCACACTTAAAGCGGAAGAAGCATTTATTAAAGTGTTCATATTTCAAACGCTTTAAGTTGGAGATTCTATGGAGTGCATTGGAGAGACCTTCGAAGTGGATTCACCCCGTCACTTAAAAAATTATACGGGAAAATTTAAAGATAAAATTAAAGTAATAATAAATGCAAGGTCAAGAGATTTTTTTTGTTCTTAGTATTTATGACATTCTTTCTAAAAATTTAGAGCCAAGATTTGATGGTAGTTCATTTATTAATTCTTTCAATTTTGTTGTTTTTTTTTCAAATGAATGGTTGAGATGTATTCTATGGTAGTCTTTTTAATCTAGACCATTTGTCTATTGTATTTGAGGTAGTGCTGCCCACTAAGAGAAAGCTTCAGCGTAAATATAGAATGGTATAAATCTGCCTGTTCATAGCTGTTCATAGCTATTCGTAAGAATATGACAGATAGAGGGGTGATTTACAACCACCTCAAATTGGAAACAACCACATACAAGTTAATACATACCCCCTTTATTTATGAAAGTGATAGCAATAACAATAATATCAACAATGAATATGTTATGGATCCAAACATAAAATGGAACGCTGATTATTATTATTCTATCAGCGTGAGACAATTCCCAGCACTGTAATACTCTCATGTAAGACCTTACGGATACTAACAATGAATACAATTCTGTATTTGCTATCCCAATGCGGCTCCTATCTTTAATCATATTCTGTTAGGAATTTTGGAATTGCTCTTAGGGTTAAATTCACCCCCTCGGGGAGGGTCAATAAAAATGGTGATAGCAATTTTCATTTTTAGTAATTTCGTTTATAAAATAGTAATAAGTCATAACAAGAGTTTGCAAATACATTATAATTTGTTTAAAAACAAAGACACACATACACAACAAAAAACAGTTTCTTCTAGATGACTCCAGCAGCCCAAACCCTAAACAACCTTGCCCTAATTCTTATGCCTCCCATCAACCCTAAAAGAAAAGAAAGATAGATGGGCAAAGTCTAGAGGCTTCCATGCCTCTTCTCTGTTCCTGGCCGCCATGTATTTGCTCCTCCACAGACGCTGTAAGCACCCAACAAGGACCAGTGGCTCAACCTATTCACAGAAGCACATCGTACTTCCATAACACCCAGTGTTGTTACAACTTGTGAAGGTTTAGAATCTAGTATTCAATGAGTTTAATGTGTTAATCGTTAACAGGATTTCTGGGACTTAATCTATACAGTACATCCACTTGGGAGTCAGTTAGCTAAGATCCGCATTGTTTAATTCTATTGTTGTTGACTATCTTTCAATCTTAAGAATTTTCTAACTGCAACTTTGAATGGGAATCATGCAGGGTTAAAAGATTTTAGAACGTTTCGTGTGACCCATCATGTTTTACCTAGTTATTAAAAAGGTATCTCACTCAAAATGTTGGATGGAATTGTATAAAGGTGATCCTGAGGAGTATCAGCAGCAGCAGTGTTGTGTTAAGATACGCACGCATATACCATGAAGTTGATTTTTTTTTTTTTTGTTTTAGACCCCTCCTTAACCCATTAATTGGTACAGATATTGAGCTCTTAATGGTTACACCCATTATCTGAGCTCTCATGTAGATAAGTAGAGTAGCTTTCTGTTAGAGTGTGTTTGACACTATGAACAATTCAGCTTAGATATCTTATGAGTTACAACACCTGCCAGCTAGTCTGGTTTCTTTGTAGCCAGACATAACCAACAAGTTATGTTCATTAGAGCTAATTACAGCTTACAGTTAGTGTTGCTTTGGAGCACCTATTTTTTTTTTCTTGGGTTTTCTCAACATGCTCTGCAGTGTGTAGCTTTTACTAATGGTCTCTAATTTAGTGAAGCCTATTCTTAGAGGTCTTCAAATGGTGCTCACACATCTAGAAAAATTCTGTGAATGCTTATCTAGGGGGTATGGTGGCATGCAGACATTGTAGTGGAACACCAATAGATATTGTAGTGCTTGTCCAAAGTTACATTTTTCTTTTTTTTGTCCAATATTGAATGTCATGGATTATAACTGATCACATAATGAAAATACAGCTATATCAAAAGGAATGAGAATTTCAGAAAAGAGATTTAATTTTTTTTTTCTTCTGATACTGAATTTAGAAACCTCTAGAAATAAAGCTCCAATCTTGAAGAATTCTATTTACTGATAAGTAACCAATGATTCCATCAGGACACCATTGATATGTATATCTATATATATTTTACATAAACAATTTATTTATGACAAAGATAGTCTGTTGCAAAGCTAATTTGTTTCTACATAACTGATTTATAAATTATATCCCTGAATATGATAAATTCCTACCCTACAAGCTAGGCCTTATGAAAAATTATTTATTGAACTCCCTTTTTGTTCTTTGCAGGATTACCATGTTCCACTAAAGAGGGCAGCAAACTAGAAGGCTAGATCCTTTGGCACGAGGGAGAGCACTAGCTAGGATCATATATTTTGAATTTTGTTTCTGTTTTAGAGGGCCAGGAGTCTTGAATGCTTCTTGCTCTTCTCCACATTAGCAATAATGGTTCATTTGTTTATTGACAACTAGATATATCTTTTGTGCTCCTCAGAATAAAACATTGGGTGCTCTGCATACAAATAAAAAAAAAAACACTTGATGCCAATGACAATGGGAGCTCACCTCCTAGCCATAGGACTGAAAATTAGTCCACCCCCAAGCTTGGAGGGCACATGGTAACCCAGGTAAGAAAGTCACAACACAGACAACACCACACACCAAACCATCTCAAGGAAGAACAAATAAACAGGGCACCAAGAATAGCCCACACAAAACATAATTGCATTATTAATCTTATTTCTTCACTTTTCATTCAAAAGATCTCTCCATAGTCTAAGAAACTCCATTCACCCCAAACAACCATATGACAGGATGGTGACATACATTCAACCCTTACTAAAGCACATAAGGACACAACACATATAGACTTTACAATCAAATAGTATTCCCATAGAATTCTGAATTAAACACACAACTTGAAGATAAATACAACTTACAGATAAATAGTTATTTTCCAGTTCACTAGTCCCAAAAATTACAGTCAAACAGAAAATTTTAAGCAATAACAGATTATACCACAATATGAACAGGTTACAGACCCTACCTTCAGCACCATCAGATCTTCCCCTTAGCACTCGAAGAAAAAAAAACTCCCCCACCCCGCCTTTTTTTTACAACTTATGGAGGAGACCAGTGCCCTCTCCCTCTCATCTAGAATTGACACCTCTCTTGCCATCCTTTCCAAATGTCCTCAACTGGGCCATAAGCAAAAGAGGGGGCCTCCATGTGTCTTCACCCATGGTGAGTCATGGGCCCCCAACTACAACTAGAGGATGGGATGAGGTGGTGATACCTCACCCATCTTCCCAAATATTTGAATTTTCATCACTAAGGAAAAAGGCATTTTAAGATTTTTTTTTTGTTTTAAAACTAATTTTTATACTTCAAAATGCCCCCAGGAGAAACTTTGTGACAGAACTTTTAAAATTGCAAATACACATGAAAATGCTCTTTTTTTTTGGGGGCCACTTAAACCTAGAAAAAAATAATTAAATCAATAAATAAATAAACCAATCCTTAACAAGGCCTTCCTAAAGAACGCACTAAGCATGACCATACCAAACATACTCATACCAAGAATGATCATACCAAACATACTCATACTAAGAATCAACTTCATGACATGATAGGATGCATTACAAATCACACTAGACCTTAATCCCTCTATATGGATTAAGGTCAGTTTTACGGGTTATACACAACAAGGTTTACCATGTGACCTAGGTTTACCATGTGACGTCCAAATCCCATTGTCATTGGGATCTCCCTGCATTCTCAGTTACAATTGTTAGTCCATCATGTACATGCATATCCATAGCCGAAGCAAAATAAAAATAACATAGCCAAAGTGAATAAAAATTAAGATTTTCATCATGTAATTTCACAACATAATTATTCATAGTTCATTATTCATCATACTCATGTTTAGTTTCTCAAGGTGGAATTACACTCCTAAGCACCAATCCTTCGTTTCAAAGAATATTTAAATGCATCATGATAAGATAGAACATATGTCTATAACATTCATCAACATTGCATAAAAGGAAGGTGAAATCACATGTTAGTTATATATGTATGTATTATAAACCATATCATCCGTAACCAAACTTAACCATATCACCAGTTAAGTCATTAATAGGAATCGTAAGATCCACATCATGTAATAAGTCATATGAGGAAACTATACAAAAGTCAACTCATACGATCCTAGATCAACACAAAATAATATGGTTGGTAATTACTAAGGGTGGGTCTCACTGTCATGTCCCAACATTAAGACATCATTTGTCATCATCAAATTGGACGATAATTATGTATATAATAATACTTAATAAACATATATAATATTATTATGTAATATTATAATATATTTATTGTACTTATATATAATAAATATAAAGACAATTATAATATTATATATGATATATATATTATATAAATATAAATATGTATATTAATATTAATATAAATATAAATAAATGTTATTATAATATAATTATCATATAATATATATAAGACAAATGTCTTATAATATATAAATATAAATAAGAAATATTATTATAATCATTTATAATATAATAAATATAAATATTAATATTAATATTATTATTATATAATAATTATAATTATCAATGTAAATATTAAATCAAATATTAGTATAAAGTATGATCATTATAAATATAATATTATAAATATATATAAAATTAATATTAACTAATATCCTTGGAAGATATTAATAAAGATAGACCAAGTTTATTAAAAGACAAAGTTTATTAAAACAAAGATAAATGCAACAATTATGTTAGACGAAGCAAGTTAGATTATTAGTAAATAAAAGAGGTGCATATTAATTAAAGGTTATTTTCTATAAGACACATCCCTTCATTAAAGGAGGGTATAAAGATGGAAAGAAGATAACATAAAGGGAAGGAGAAAAAAGGAATGAGAAATATATATATATATATATATATATATATATATATATATATATATATATATATATATATCTGGAGAGGGTAAGGAAAATAGAAAAGAATACACAAGGAATATAATTCTGATTTATAAATATAACAGCAAGAAGGATATAATATAGAATTTTTAGAAATGGTAAATATATTCATGGCATATTTAAATCTGCAATATATAAGGAATAATATATTTTGCGTTGTAATATACCATTTCAGAGATACTTATGTACACTAGCAGCCTTATAAGAACATCAGATATATCTGAGATATAATATATATGGTTTAAGTTAAAGAAAAGAAATATATTAAAAGGGAATAATTCTCTTTATGAAGTGTTGCCTCTCTTGGCAATAGTTGCAGCCATACACCATTGAAAATATAAAAAGGAAGTGTGAAGTAAAAAAGATCATATAGTAATATAAATCACCAGACAACAGATTGGTCTTCCATTAAATACAACTATTAGATCGGCACAAGGTATTATATCAACAAGCATTACTAAGAGAAATCGATCATACAAGAAGTAAAATTGTGTGCAGGATTAATAAATTTTATTCTTCCTAAAAAGGGGACATTACAAGTGGTATCAGAGCAGTGTATCCTGCCATCCTGTGAAACAATCTTATGCAAGCATACACTAAGGAAAATTTTGAACCAAAAGAGAAGAAAAAGAAATATAATGAAGAAGAAAGTTTATAATTGCCCGAGTATGAACAAACCAAGTCAAGACACGATAGGTAGGGAGAATGTCCTCCATCATGCTCTTGTTTAATTATGTTAAGAGGATGATAGGTAGGGAGAATGTCCTCCATCATATCTCAACAAGACACAATAGGTAGGGAGAATGTCCTCCATCGTGCTCTTGTCTAATTATGTTAAGAGGATGATAGGTAGGGAGAATGTCCTCCATCATACCTCAACAAGACACGATAGGTAGGGAGAATGTCCTCCATCGTGCTCTTGTCTAATTATGTTAAGAGGATGATAGGTAGGGAGAATGTCCTCCATCATACCTCAACAAGACATGATAGGTAGGGAGAATGTCCTCCATTGTGCTCTTGTCTAATTATTTTAAGAGGATGATAGGTAGGGAGAATGTTCTCCATCGTGCTCTCATCAAATTATGTTAAAGGGATGATAGGTAGGAAGAATGCCCTCCATCATCAAGACATGATAGGTAGGAAGTATGCCCTCCATCATGCTCTTGTCAAGATGTGATAGGTAGGAAGTGTGCCCTCCATCACACTCTTGATCCTTAATGTTAAAGAGATGATAGGTAGGAAGAATGCCCTCCATCATGCTCTCATCAAATTATGTTAAAGGGATGATAGGTAGGAAGAATGCCCTCCATCATCAAGATATGATAGGAAGGAAGTGTGCCCTCCATCATGTTCTTGTCAAGATGTGATAGGTAGGAGGTGTGCCCTCCATCACACTCTTGATCCGTAATGTTATAGAGGTGATAGGTAGGAAGTGTGCCCTCCATCACACTCTAAATTGCAAGTATTTCTATGGATTCTATCAAAGGATCAATTTGAGGTATGGATAACTATATGTTGAAATTGAATGTTATTTATGTTATATCATTAATTATATTATGATGTATTGATTTCATTACTGATTTATTGATCTTTAATATTGCTAATGTCCCTTTCAAGAGTTATTCTTGTGTGCAGGTGAAGAAATCAGTATAACCTACAAGTGGACATTGGAGAAGTATAGAACATAAAAGTTAATTTTATTAATCACAAAGACCCATAAACCAAATTCATCTTAGATCAATTCTTCCAACCTCCTTGAGTTCTTCTCTTGAAACCGATACTAAGTTATATTATGGGCCCATAACCCACAAATTCCCAGGATCATTTTTCATAATCATCTATAACACTTATATTTCATCAAGCACATCGCTATTTAAATAAAAGCTTACCAAATCTTCTTTGATCATAAAATTTCTCTCCATGACATCATATAAGCAATTACTCCTTCAAAATATGACTCTTCTCAATTTTGAGGTCAATAACATATGATAAGTATAAGACCAAATCTCGTAATCAAAGATCAAGATATCTTCATCATTGATTGGAATCTTGGAATCGCAATGCTCCCAAAATCTTCTTTAGCATTGAAAATATTTTCATTGCCTAATGTCTTCATCTATGATACTTGCATCACTTTATTATTAAAAACATCAAACAAATGCTTACCTAAACATTTGTCTTCATTAAACATTTCAAGTATTCTTTGGTCACAAATTCTCTTTCATGAATCACAATAATTTTCTCTTCACCAAAGCATGTTCATTCTGAATAAAAACTATGACTTTGTCTCAACACATCAGAAAGTAGCGCAAAGTAATGAAAGAACTCACTGTGATTGCTTGAGGACAAGCAATTTCAAGTGGGGAGGGCTGTCATGTCCCAACATTAAGACATTATTTGTCATCATCAAATTGGACGATAATTATGTATATAATAATACTTAATAAACATATATAATATTATTATGTAATATTATAATATATTTATTGTACTTATATATAATAAATATAAAGACAATTATAATATTATATATGATATATATATTATATAAATATAAATATGTATATTAATATTAATATAAATATAAATAAATGTTATTATAATATAATTATCATATAATATATATAAGACAAATGTCTTATAATATATACATATAAATAAGAAATATTATTATAATCATTTATAATATAATAAATATAAATATTAATATTAATATTATTATTATATAATAATTATAATTATCAATGTAAATATTAAATCAAATATTAGTATAAAGTATGATCATTATAAATGTAATATTATAAATATATATAAAATTAATATTAACTAATATCCTTGGAAGATATTAATAAAGATAGACCAAGTTTATTAAAAGACAAAGTTTATTAAAAAAAAGATAAATGCAACAATTATGTTAGACGAAGCAAGTTGGATTATTAGTAAATAAAAGAGGTGCATATTAATTAAAGGTTATTTTCTATAAGACACATCCCTTCATTAAAGGAGGGTATAAAGATGGGAAGAAGATAACATAAAGGGAAGGAGAAAAAAGGAATGATATATATATATATATATATATATATATATATATATATATATATATATATATATATATATATATATATATATATATATATATATATATATATGGAGAGGGTAAGGAAAATAGAAAAGAATACACAAGGAATATAATTCTGATTTATAAATATAACAGTAAGAAGGATATAATATAGAATTTTTAGAAATGGTAAATATATTCATGGCATATTTAAATCTGCAATATATAAGGAATAATATATTTTGAGTTGTAATATACCATTTCAGAGATACTTATGTACACTAGCAGCCTTATAAGAACATCAAATATATCTGAGATATAATATATATGGTTTGAGTTAAAGAAAAGAAATATATTAAAAGGGAATAATTCTCTTTATGAAGTGTTGCCTCTCTTGGCAATAGTTGTAGCCATACACCATTGAAGATATAAAAAGGAAGTGTGAAGTAAAAAAGATCATATAGTAATATAAATCACCAGACAACAGATTGGTCTTCCATTAAATACAACTATTAAATCAGCACAAGGTATTATATCAACAAGCATTACTAAGAGCAATCGATCATACAAGAAGTAAAATTGTGTGCAGGATTAATAAATTTTGTTCTTCCTAAAAAGGGGACATTACACTCACATCACAAAAATATTGTTCAATAAAAGTACTTCGGGGATAGCTCAAACATAAACATAGATTAGATAAACATAATGTCATGCACTATAATCACATAACCTCTAATAGATGTCATCACATAGAGAACAAGAAGTTTGTAAATATTCTCCAATCAAGTCCTATCATAACAACATTACTAGAGAAAAGTTCCAGTGGGTCTACCCATGACCTTTCAGATCTCCAGAATTACAGCCTCATTAAGCTTCTAATACATTGATACACTTAACAAAAGCTTTCATAAAAGAAACATATGGAAATCAACTGAAAAACAACTCAAATCCTTGGCCATTATTATCAGTTGGCCTTCTTTCACAGGTTAAGGATTTTAAGGATAATTGCTAACAGTATTATTATGAGTTTTCCATATGGCTTTTATACTCAGATAATTCGGTCTTATACATACCATAAAACTATAAGACTCTACGAAGAGTATATTAGTAATAACTATAGCTCATCCTTCTGGTTATACACTTTAAAACATGTTACGATAACGTTAATATATATCAATATTATGTATCATGCTTTGGTTTAAATGTTTTCTCTTAGTTTTAAGGATTTCATCCTTTAATACTAGCTTTTTCGAAACTAAAGTATGGTCCAACAACAAATATAAACCTCTATCGAAGGTATTTATACCGAGTAGTCAATACTCTCTACAAATAACTATTATCTTATGATGCCTGTGGCCTCTTAAGGCTCACAATAGAATAGATAATATTGATAACTACTATACTAGTTATTTCTTATAACAATACGACTTACATGTTCATAGTATATTGAAGATTGAGATCATACTTGCAACTCTCAAATTCTTCTTCAAACAGAATCGATATTCTTCTCCTACCGTGCTTTTCTTCTCCCTTCACACTCTTCTTTCTTGCTATAAAATCTCCTTCCTTCTACGCTGTGCTTTCTAGCACGAAGAATACCTTTTAATTTCCAATACTCTCCACTTAATTATGCACTACATAGTAAATGCATTCCACTACTCTCCCCAGTCATCTGCGGCCCTTGCATGTAGAAAAATAAGGAAAGTATGGAGCTACTACTCCTTCCCCACTCCCCAAGTATCTAGAGAGAACACCTTGGGTGAAAAAGACTTTACCTCTTTACTAGATATTATACTTAGACCAAAATTAAGGTCTTAAGAGAATAATTTAAAATAAACACAGTACACCTACCATATGGATGCCACTTAATAAATTCCTTCGAATGCTCTAATTATGCTTATTTTTTAGCATAATTTTTGATAATGGAGACTCACAAAGTCGACTTAATCCTAATCAAAAAAATTGGACTTAACTGGTTGATTACTTATGTCGACTCAACATTCAAAGATGTACACAACCTTATTGATTGTCGACGTAAAATATTTAGTCATCGACATGAAAATGACAATATAAATCAAGTATGGAATGATCACAATGTTAAAATATTATCAAGGCGACCAACAACATAGAGATTAAGACTTAACCTCTAATGTGAGTGTGTGTATGTTTCTAGATAGCACAAGGATCATTGTATTCATAAGATCTAGCACCCTCTCCATAGTGATACTCTCTCTCCTCATCTTGGAGGGGGGAAAACACTATTCCTGCATCCATATCAGTCACACAAAGGTAGTTAGTCCATGACATTATTTAATCACATGCATATTAATAACGTCATAGACAATTATTTTTTGCATATATAAAATATTATAAATCAAATGCATTTTCTATTCTAACATAACATTACTTTCCTCATATTAATTTCACTGACTATCTATCTATCTTCTTGAAATAAAATGATAAGTATGTTAGTTTATAAATGGGGTGTGACACAAGAACACTCATATAATAAGAATTTCCTATTTTAGTGGCATTTATTTTGAAGATATTTTTAGTCACATAAGTTTTAAGTTCGTACAAGCACAAGAGCATTAACAACTCATAGGGGAAAAAGTGTACTAACTAGAAATTGCAGTTTGGTGTGCAATGGGTAAGCTGAAGAGCTGTGTAAGTTCAATTGCAATGTATTTATATGAATGATGATTGTCTTATATCATTATGGACCATTTCATTTTTTGGTTCTCTCGAGTATTGTGAATCAATTTGGATAATCTTAATGGATTTCAAAATCTAAGTGTTTTCCTTAGTTTCTACTTAAAATTTGTGAGCTTTCGTGTTTGGTGTGTAGCCTTTATTTGCATGCACCTCCTTTCTTGATTCTTGTTCATGCACCACACTAGGGTTCACCTACATTCCATTAGTTGTAACCTATGCATGTATTACTTGAAGCGCGTATGTTTGTTTATCACAAACCTCATATTTCATATCTTGACACCTACATTTAATAGGCATTCTCTAGTAAATATAAGCACACACATCATGTTTAGTTGCCATCTTGCCTAGCATCATTTATCCTCTTATGGGATGTCACATACAAAGTTTAGTCAAACTCAGTGATCACCATTGCTTTTATAATTTCACACCATTGCATCATTTGGAGCTCAAATAGATTAAAATAAAATCTATGCATTCTATAATTTTAGATTGAGAACTTCTAATTCTCCAAAAATATTAAATTTTGTAAGGAAAAAGTTTTCATTTGTTTGAATTTGTAGATGATATGGGAATGATTTCGAGACCTCAAAAATGGTACACATTCTATGTCATGGGAGCCCATTGTGTTGAATCTTGGTTTTTTAAAATTTTTGTAAAAGGAACATGATTATTAGTCACAAAGAGGGCCACCATCCAAGGAACAAATATCTATAGAGAAGGAAAAAATGTATTTAAAAAATATCTTCCCAAAATTTGTATTTTATCAAATAAAAAATGTATATATAAGCATGTGCTATATTTAAGAAAGGTAGGGAGAGTGGTTTAATACTAAGTGCCATCTCTCTCGCTCTCTTTATCCCTCTATCTCTATCTATATCCCTCTCTCTGCTTCTCTCTTCCTCTCTTTCTCTATCTCTCTGATTATCTCTTTCTTGGACTCTCCCTCTTTATCTCTCTATATCTCTATCTCTCTTCGTCTCCCTTTCTATCTATCCATTTATCTTTATCTCTCTTGGTCTTTATCTCCCTCTCTCTATATTCCTCTGTCTCTATCTCCCCTTATTTCTTCCTCTCTCTCACCCTCTCTCTCTTTCTCTCTTTGTCCCTCTCTCTCTCCTCTCTCTCTCTCCTCTCTCCCTAGTAAATTGAGTGAGGTGGAAGATGTGCATAATTTGACAAAATAAAGACTTGATGAAATGATTAATTAAATTAGAGGTTTTGATATAATAGTAGGTGGAAGAATTCCTCTATTTTGTATGAATTTCCATGGATTGTGAATTATGTAAGGCATGCAATGTATTCAAGTGTAACTTGACAAAATAACTAAACCTTCATTTTGTACTAATTTGGACTTCAGGACCATCTTCTTGCATCACATGTCCCTAGTTAGGAGTTTCATCATCAATGTCTACCAATGGATCTAGACATGTACGATGCAAATTCCATGGATGGTAACTATTTGAAAGGAGCTTTTCCAATGGGTTGTAATAACTTGAACTAATGGACCAATAACATTGTGAATGTTGTAGCCCATGTGTTAACACTTTAATAGCATGTTGATATTTAGGCCCAAACTAAAATCCTACAAATCCCTACAATACAATCCAAATGATATCAAAAGACTATGTCAAGGGTTATATTTATAAAAAAATCCATCGTATAAACCACTTGTCATTTCAACAAAACCCAAGCTAATTTTGACACCCCTCATGAGAAGTGAACAATTCAAAAAAGAAATATAACCCTTAATGTGTAAGATTCCACCTTTGAATCAACCATCATCCTCATCATGCAATGAAAACAAAATATATGGCAAATAAATGAATTCTTATATGATGAGAAGAATGACAAAATGATTGATTGCTTCAAAGTAAGAATAAACTTATGCATACAAATAGATAGAGAAGCAATCAATATGAAAGAGAATACATGACTCAATCTCTAGCTTGCTCAATCACTAGGGTTTATGAGGAGAGAATGAAAAGAAAGGAAAATTGTTAAGTGGAATGACATGACTTAGGGTCTAGTTTATTCTATTTTTAGGAGTCATGAAAGTAGCTAGTGGAAAAATCACTTAGACTAGCATAATTTGTTGCTAGGTGGTAGGAAAAAGGTGTTGTACACCTTGTAGAAGAAAATAATTATTTTAATTATGTAAAATAAATATTTATTTGTGGTGTGTCTAGGAGATGTGTTTAGCCACATTAAATATTTATTTAGGTACACTTGTAAAGCTGTATTGTAACATTGGTTAGATATTTTATGTGTGATTAGATAGAGGTCAATGGTTTTATTCTCTTATGGTTTTGAGACACATGGTTTTGCCAATACCACAAGTTTTATTTGTGTGAGATTAAGTCTATAAAAGAAAGTACATGATTAGTGGTTTGGGTTGGCTAGTTGAGTGGGTTGACATTTGTATTGAACTTCCTTGTGAGTGCATATGTGAAGCATGGCATGGGATGTGTGGTTACTTTCTTGGACACATGGAGCATGCATTGGAGGATCTTGATTTTTTAGAAATATTCATGGAAACTCTATAAACGTATTGTAATGTTTCATTGTTGAATGATACATTGAGTGTGGATGCTTTTGGAGATTGGGTTTTTCCATCTTTAGGTTTTTCCCAAGGTATATCTTCTATTATCTTGTGGTATTTCTTTTGATCTTTCCATTATGGTTATTCTATAAGCTTGTATGCATCATTTTTTCCCATAGGGTTATGTAGGAAATGGTTTGATCAACTTGGTGATTTCCTAATACTAGGCGATTCAAACACATTAGGATCAATTGGACTAGCATATTATACTTCTATGTGTTCCAAACAATAATGGCTAATCAAGTGCATCTCATTGACTAGTCACCATGCTCGTTCTTGAATTTGGAAAGCATGTTGAAAGTGTGTGTTTGCACATGTGATTAAAATAGATTCCCCCTTGAAATATTTACATGTATGATATGTGAATATTTTAAGTTAGCATGAAGGGGAAGAAAGAAGATATGTGATCCTTAGGAAGGGTGTGTGACCCTAGGATGAGTTGTCCATGCCCCCTAGAATGTAGGCAAGGACAAAAAATATAGAAATGGTTGTGTTGTTACAAAAGAAAAGAGATTATGGTTGCATCAGAAATTTTACCCCTATAGTATGAAAACACATGCACAAGTGTCACATAGTGGTTAACAACACAATGGATGGAGACATGCCTAAAGACCTCATGAGAAAATAGAAGAGAGAAAGATAGAGTTAGTCTCAATATCATGTACTAGTGATCGAAATGGTAGAGATAATCTCAATGTGATGATAGAGGTAATGTCAATTACATAACAAAGGTATCCCCAATGTTGTGGTATCTATGGTTCTCATATTGGGATAGAGGTGATCTCAATGTCATCTATCATGTGAAGAAGAGAAGGGTGCATTAGTAGGAGGAATAGTGATGACACATATATCAAGAAGGTTTTAGATTTTATCTTGCAAGACTGACATTCATTAGTGGAATAGATAAGCACTCGATGATATGCACAGGAAGGAAGTGTTGATTGGATGTGTTTGGGAAATTTATTGCACGTGGGAGGAGGAAGAGTGATCAAGTGGGGTTCTAAGAGGGTAGGTGGGATATGCATAGGAGGATGATAAAGTTGCACACAAGAGTTATTTTATTGTTTAGATGGAATAAGGGAGGTTGAATGCTTTAAATGGGTTCAAAAGAAGTAGATGGAGGAAGAATTAATCCTTCCAAATGAGGAGAAACGTGCAATCCAAAAAAAGAAGAATCCATGGAGATATTAGCTAATGGAGGAGGGGATGTAGATAAAGAAGGCTGATAATCTAAACCCCTAGTAGAAAGGTGCAGTGTAGGTTGCATAAGGACCTTAACTCCTTGTTCTATGGGCCCAAGAATATTTCCATTGTATCCATATTTATAAAGAATTTTGATAATAGACCCATAATGTGTTTCTAATTAGCATATATGATTTAATTATGTCACTAACAATGAAGTCATGAATTGATTCTCAATTTTATTTAGAACATACTAAATTCCCATCCCTCACTTAAGTTAGAAAGTGGATGGTGAGAAGTAGGAAATATGAATAAAATAAAACACTATTGGATTAAATGTGTGGAGATTCATAATATAATTAGATTGATATGATCTTGAGAATGAGATTCCATGTTAAATATAATAACAAACATAATTATAAGGGAAGGAAAATGTTGCTCTACCTTCTAGGAAATGACCCTTAGTGTATTCTTTTGTTTTTCTTTTATTATTGTTAAACTACATGCTTCAAAAAATAGAGTAATAGAAAAATTTTAAGCGTTAATGGATCCCCCAAATAATTCTTTGAACTTTGTTCTAAAAGTGTTTCACAAGGCATGTCTTCTAAAACCCCATTTTATATAGTTTTCCCTATTCCTAAATTTGGTAGTGCTTATAAATGGCTTCAAAACTTTACTTTAGTTGGCTATTTTTTCAAGGTGATTCCCTTTAAAAGCATGCTTAAAGAATGGGTCAACAAGGCATCGGTGCCTCATAGGGTCTACCTTGGTGTAATCCAAAACATCACTAAATAGGGTTTTCCTTTCTAAATTCATGAAGCCTAGCCACATAGAAGCCATCCTTAAGCATTCAACCTTTGATAAAAGCATAGCTTGTTATTATTCTTTACACCATCAACCCATGAATTTGTCATCTCTAAGGAGAGATATTTGCAATTCCCTATCTGGGTTAACTTCCTTGGCCTTCCTTTTCTCTATTGGCTTTTCCTCGACTATATTGCAGCCTCTCTAGGCCATGTCACTTACATTGAGCCCAAAATTTTTTTTCCACCTGCCCATAAAAATACAAATACATTGAGATTGACATTTTGAAAGTTTTGAAGGAGTTGATAGACATTCAAATCAATGAGATACAACACACCCAAATGGTGATGTACCTTAATTTTCCCAACACTTTTTATATGTGTCAATCCTCTAAACATAAGATTAAGAATTGTACCCTTGTTATTTCAAGAGCCAAACCTAGGTAGAAGCCTTTAGGTTAAACCCATCCTCCAAAAAATGAAGAGGGTTGGTTGATAGCTAGTAGTCACAAAAATAATAGGAATAATAGCTAAAAACTCCAACCTATCAATAGTGGGGTGCCTTCAAAATCTCTAGCTAACACAATTTCAAAACCACTAGAAAAGGGGAAAAAAATATCCCTCCTCAGGGAGAGTCTTTCTAGGAGGATAACAAGCCTAAGTTCATCTATACTCCTCTTCCAACTAGAGTTATATCCTCTCTAACTAAGATTTGAGTTCATTCTCCTCCTCCTAGGATTGTTGCTAGACACTCATGCAATTTCACTAGAAGTCTAGAGGATGAAGAATATGTGCCAAATAAACTAAGAAATATCACACTAGTTATGAACAATTGGGAAGTTTAAACTTATCCTTGAAGGGAGATTTTTTGTAGAATAGCTATGCATCTCTGCACAAACTTGATAGCAACAACATGTCCTTTAAAAGAATTTTTCTCTCATGGAATGTTTGAGATCTATCAAACCTTATAATAAAATATATATTACAAGCTATTTGATATAGATTTGTGAACCTATATATTCTTTGTTTCTAAGAGGTTAAAATTTTAGATTTTTTTCTATTATTTGCCATATCATATGGCCCTTGAGTCATTTTTCATGGAGTAACCATGACGTAGGTTATGATGGAATGGTTACCGTTCTCTCTTCTAAATAGTAGATACATTTAGTGGATCAAGAATTTGACCCCACTAACAAGGCATTATGGGCTCTTTCAAATGTTGATAATCATTCTTTTGGGATAGTAAATGTTTTTTCTTCCAATGATGTTAAACAATCTACTATTTTCTAGTGGATTATTAACTCATTGCCTCTAACTACATGGATCATATGTGGGATTTTAATATGGTAAGCGAGGCCTCTAACAAGTGTGATACTCTATCTATGCACTAGATAGCTAGCAAAATAGAAGCTTGGTTTTTCATGTATTGTAAATTGGGCCTTTTTTATCCCAACATTAGCTACTGTCATAACCAAGTTGTGTTGTATAAATGGAGTAACCTATATTTGAATTTTAAATGGTTTCTTAAAGGCCTTCATAGGACCATGATGTTAACTCAATCTTTTTCTAACTACTTTTCCTTAGTTTAATCTTTGTCAAACATTATCCTTTCAAATTATTTTTCTATTAAATTTTTAATTGAATAGTAGAATATTACACTAAAACCCAAAAAAGTGTGATTCTTTGTTAATACCTCTTTATTGAGTCATCAACCTACCATGGCCCATATCCCACATGTCTAGAATTTGAACCCACATCCCTATCTTTAGATAGTTTGGATTGATTAGTGGAATGATGCAATAAAATGTATCTCTTGGTTTTTATGCATCTATGGGTGCTAGTGGGCTAGGTTTTATTGTCAAGATTATGAATATACCACCAATAAGCTCCATTAGGCCACCATTCAACTTGAAGCATAGCCGTTTGCTCTTGCTCTAGAACTTCATATTGCAAAACTCTATCAACAAAAATAGATTGTAGATAACCAATTTACTAGAGGAGCTCAAATCAAGGCTCACATGCATAAGCTCAAAGTTGGAGATAGAGTTTTCAAATAGTTATTTTCTCTTTAAGGGCTCTCCGTCCTTTTCAGGTAATCATACACATCAAATAAAGATCTTAGCTCCTATAGGAACTTCTTGCTATCATCCAGGATTTCATTCAACATTTAGAAAAAGGTTTTCAAAGGTTAAGAGCGATTCTTGGAGTGATCAAATGCTCTTTGAACAATGGATTTAGGTGGACCCCTAAAAGTTTTCACCTTCTCACATAGACTCATTTTTGTGAACAGATTCTCTCTCAAGAATTTCTTTGTGAGGCTAGCTTTTCCATGGCTAATGGTAAAGCCCCTAAATGTGATTGATTTCTATGTAAATTCTACAAAGCCATATAGGATATGGTTGGTAATGATATTTAGAGATTATATCTAGAATTATCTTATAATTCAAAATCCTTAAGAAATATCATTTATAAAGTAAATATTAAGTGCATACCTAAGTCTACAGATTTAGAGGATATCCACAATTGGTGGCCAATCAACTTTCTGATTGTTTCCTACAAGATTATTGAAAAGGCTCTTGCTCTCAAGCTATGAAGTCTGCTTTCTTTGATTGTTAGGCCAAAGTAAACTAGGTTTATAAATTCTAGATATATTCTTGATAACATCATAGGGAATGGTGTGGGCCAAATGTTCTCAACAATAAACCATGTTTGTGAAAATTGATTTTTCCAAAGCTTACAATCATATAGAATGGCTCTTCATGCTCACCATGCTTTAGGATTTTGGTTTTGGTCCTAAATTCATGAGGTTTTTTGGGTCCCAAAATAGCTTGTCCTAATCTCTAAAACATTCTTCAATCTTTGAGGCCAGTGATGTCATCAAGGAGATAGAGAAGAGGTTCATTGATAGGATAAGGATGATTTTGGCCAACTGACAAGAGTGGGTATGCTCCTCTACACTCCAGGATCACCTAGACCTATGAGGGACATTCCTAGAGGCATGAAATAGAACACAAACAAACAAGTTCATAGCCATACCCAATGTATGCTTGACCCCCAAAGCTATCACTAGGTCAAGAGAAACTAGTTGCATAGGCATCCGATTAAGTTGATTATTGCACTGTGCATTTACACCCAATCATAACAATTTAGATTACTTGAGATGACTCTACTTAACTTTGCATACACGACATACATAATGTAGACATGCATGTACATGATTCCAAAAGATTAAAATGATTTTGTAGCACTTCAAATCTATCCCTGGTTATTACACTGAATCATGAACAACATATAGAACCCTAAACTAAACCTAGTCCTACTCCTATAGCTAACCGAACGAGGGTTTGATTAAAAGGGTGATTGATCATCCCCAATATGGACTGGTGCCTACTCCATTGGGCAACCGAGTCATAGAGTGCAAGGAGGAGAGAAAATATATAGCAGAGGATTAATGAAACCAAACATATATTCACATACCTATCATAAATAGACCTTCATGCGATCATAAACATACTTAATATAATCCAAGAAAGAACTGCAATGATTCATATGAAACAAGAGGAATGACAAATACAAAACCTGGTATTAACTTCAATGTTACCACACACCTCCAAACCTTGGTTATAATTATGCTAACAAGTGTGGCAAGGGAAATTATATAACTGCAACTATACATTTTCCAAAATAATTACAAATTCCCATGGAGACATGCCATTATATGCAAATCTACTTTACACATCCTTCCTACACCATGTTGAATATATCCCTTCACTTGTAGACCAAAACAACATAATTTGATGCCATAAAGTCAACTTGAGGCACTCATAGACCAGACAATTTGTTCAATGACCAGCCCTTAGAATAAATTTCAATCTTGCCTTTACAACCTTCACAACTCAGATTTGAGGATGAAATAGGTAGGAAAACCCCCAACAACTCCACCAATTGCAATAAAAACATAAATTTCAACTACCCAATTCACATTAATGGTGATCCTAGAAGTTGTCAACACCTTTTCCCACATTTATTGGTGGTGGAAGAAGCAGGGAAGGCAAAACAGCCGGGCCCCGACAAATCAAGCTTCCTCCTAAGCAATTGACTTTTGAAAAGGTGAAGAAGGAACTCCCAATCTCTAAAGTCTAAAAGGAACAAAGGGAAACAATCAGGCTTTAGAGATCGGGCCTTCACCATACATTGTTTATTTTGGAACAGAAGAAAAGAACTGTCTGATCTCGAAACACTTAGAAGAAATTTTGAAGCTTGCTGGACTTTGATGATCGGACCTTCCACCTTCCATCTATGAAAACAAAAGAGGAAGAGAAACCCCTTGTTGACGATGATCGCAACACTTAGAAACCTTATGAAACCTTATGAAACCTTGGTGGATTTCAATGATCAGGCCTTCCATCTTCTTCCTGCAAAAATAAAAGAAGAGAAACCTCTCACTTACTGATGCTCACAAGACTTAGAAGAATATGAGCTTCGTTAGACTTTGATTGTTGGACCCTCACCTTTCCACATGCCTGGAAGAAGATAATAGGCCACCACCCTGACCTTCAAGATCCATAGTATCTTAGAAATTTTTTTAAACCTTGGTGGACTTTAACGATCGAGCCTTCCCATTAACGCATGCTCGGAAGAAGACGAAAGGCCACAAGCCTGACCTATGATGCACAAAACACTTAGGCAAATTTTTTATTATCAAGGAAGATTTTAGAGCTGATAGGAATGCCACAACAAGAACCCTGAAACTTTGAAACTTTGGAAAAGGCAAAAACACAAGGAAAACACCAAGAATCTCTTGGACTTATCCATTTTTTCAAGGTTTCTTCCTTGCATTTCAAAATGAAAACACTTGGAAACTTCATGGAGGGAACCAATTCAAAATAGTCTCAGATCAGATATAAATGATGGGTTCAACAACAAAGGTAAAAAGTGTTAGAAACTTGATTGTGTTGTCATTGATGTCAACTTCTAGCAGATGATTCCCTTGGTTTCCAAGTGCTTTTGAGAAAATGTGATAAATAGGTGTGTAGAATGATAGAGGTACCCTCAGTATTATGCTCTACATTTCGTCCTAATTGAATATATGCTTGTGTGGTTTGGAAGTATTGATCAGAGGTGTTCAAAGGTATTATATCTAGAGTTTCAGGTTCTTGATCATGCAGAAGCAGAAGATGTGTTTAACAAAGTGTTTGACTATGAAGAAGATTGTCTGGGAGAAATGAGATTGCTCCACATTTCTCCACATTGAGGTTTCTTGTCCTACGGATCTGGGGGTGTGCTTATACAGTCTACATCTACCTTCCCTTGAAGTTTCTAGTGATGGGTTTCTCTGCAAGTTTAGTTCTTATGTTGGTGTTTAGTGGCAGTGCATCTTGATGTGCATAATGAAGATATTTTTAGGTTTAGGCAGTTGCAGCAGTGTTACAAAGGATTTTGATGATGTTGAATGATCTAGGAAGGTGTATGAATGCTATGGAGTGTCTTTCTCTGGTCTGCATGATGTTTTTGGACTTGGAGAAGCGTGGAGGTGATCGTTATCTCAGGTTTGGCTGACCTGGCATGCTAATGCTATTTACGGACTTACGTCGTGGATTGTGGATGTGATGAGCATCTTGGTGACATAGATTTAAGTCCTGGTTAACCCTTAACATGGTCTACTTTTATTTCTTTCCACTGTGGAAGTGTTTAGTGCCGACCTAAGCAATGTTGCATATGTGTAATGCATATGCTTCATTAGGACTGACCTAATTAGATAGGTCTTGGTTATAGATGGTAAATACAAGATGAAGTTGAATGGAGCAATGTAGAGAAGTGGATGCAAATTTGAATCAAGGGTAGTGAAGTTGTGTGAGAGCTTAAATTCTTATGACTCCAGAATGTAGTGAGCAGAAGGTGTCTACATTTCAATGTGCCAGAAGTTGTTGGAGATAGTGAGGCAAAGGTTGCAGATGGGAAAGAATGGTAGTGGTGGATCTCTCCTATTGCTTTGAGCTAGTGAATCTCTTTGTGATAGTCCTCTTCTTTCTTCTCTTTTCTAGGCAATGAGCCCTTGGAAGTGAGCCTTTCTTTGGCAGCGATCCTTTCTTTGGTAGTGAACCTTTCTTCTAGGCAGTGAGCCTATTGATTTTTGGTGTTGTTATTCATATATATTGTGAGCTAATCCTCACCATGGTTTTCCTTTATTGGGTTTTCCATGTAAATCTAGTGTTCTATATGTTTGGATGTTTTCGCATTGATGTTTCACATGCTTATATTCTGTTAATGCATTATAAGTGGTTGATGTCTTGAGGGTTTAAAGTTTTAACATACAACTGATTCACCCCCCTCTCAGTTGTCCTGTGCATTCCAACAATTGGTATCAGAGCCAAGTTCCTTGAAGAAGCTTAACCAATTGGGGTAGACCCAGATGGTGTACAAGAAAGGTATGGAGGTCCCAATGTTTGATGGAACAACTTTGCTTTTTGGAAAACTAGGATGGAAATCTTTCTTGTCTCACTAGGATATGGTGTATGGAAGATAGTTGATAAAAAGTATACCATATCTAAAGATGGTCCATGAAGATGAGATTAAAGAATTTGAAAAAAATGGAAAGGTAAGGAGTGCTCTTTTGAATAGTCTTTCTGATTCTGAATGAGTGAAGGTGATGAGTTACAAAACTACTCATGATCTATATGGAAGAAGCTAGAAATTACCTATGAAGGAGATGACAAGGTCAAGCAAGCAAAGTTGCCAATTCTAAAGTCCAAGTTTGAAGCTCTAAGGATGTTAGAGGAAGAAAATATTGCAAGCTACATGCAGAGAGTGGATGAAATTGTCAATTCCATCAATGGTCTTGGTGGAGAGCTAGAGGAAAAAGAAGTGGTAAAGAAGGTACTAAGAACTCTTCCTAAATCTTATAGTGCTAAAGTTTATGCTATTGAAGAGACTCAAGATTTGGATAATTATGCTAGGGATAAAATGTTTGGTACTATAACTACTTTTGAGATAAGAGAATTTGGTCAAGATGAGCTAAGAAAAGAAAATGCTTACAAGGCTAGCAAGACAGAGAAGAATGTTGAATCAAATTCAGATGAATTTTATGAAGTGGAAGTAAATTTTGTAAGCAAGTTGAAAAAGGGTTTAGGAAAATACAGAGGTAAGTTACCCTTCAAATGTTTTAACTGTGGAAAAATAGTTCATTATGCTTCTAAATGTCTAATCAAAATCTCTAATGACAAATACAAGGAGAACAAAGGTAAATCATTCAAGAAAATCTATTATGTTAAAGAAGATGACATTATATCTGGTGATGAATCTGACTATCTAGATGATGATGGTAATGCATGTTTGTTCATGGGTTTGAGTGTTGGAACTAATTCCACTAATCCTAGAAGATGCATGAAGAATATTGGTCTGAAGAAAGGGCACCACATTGAAGGAGCATTGGTTACTGCTTTTCATGCAAGAGAGGAGGAAGATCTCTGATTAATTGATAGTGGGTGTTTAAATCATATGATAGGTGATAAGAATACGTTTGTGAATCTTAAGAAGTTTGATGGAGGTTTTGTTAAGTTTGGAGATGATGCATCTGCTAAGATCTGTTGAAGAGGTTAAATCAATTTTGATGGCAAGCATAATACAGATGATGTCCTTTATATCAAAGGTCTCTGACACAATCTTCTAAGTGTAGGACAAATGTGTAGCAGAGGATATAATCTTGTGTTTCAGAATGGTGGCTGTGAAATTAGAAAAGAAGACTCTGGAACTCTGATTGCTACATGAACAAGGACAAAAGGAAATATATATCAGCTCAAAGGTGCTGAAGGTGTGTGCCTTATGACTCAAATTAATGAAAGTTGACTATGGCATATAAGAATGTGTCATATCAATTTTGACAGCCTAGTAAAGATTAGCTCTACTCAAGCTGTAAGTGATATGCCAAGGATTACAAAGCCTACCAATGCAACTTGCAAGGAATGTTAGATTGGGAAGCAAACAAGGAAGAATTTCAAAATCAAAGAATATTCTACCATTAGACCTCTGGAGTTGGTGCATATAGATCTATGTAGACCTACAAGAGTAGGAAGCTTTCAAGGTGACATGTATTTCATGTTATTGATTGATGATTTCTCTAGAATGACTTGGGTAACTTTTGTCAAAGAAAAGTCAGAAGCTTTAGATAAGTTTAAAGATTTTAAGGCTATGGTTGAAAATGAAATTGATATGAAAATCAAGTGTTTAACGTTTGACAGAAGTGGTGAGTTCACCTCCAATGAGTTTAATGGCTTTTGTGAAGATCATGGAATAAATAGGCATTTGTTAACACCTAGGATTCCTTAGCAAAATGGAGTTGTAGAAAGGAAGAATAGGACTATTTAGGAAGTAGCAAGGACAATGATGAAAGAAGCAAATCTACCAGATATCTATTGGAGAGAAGCCATATGCACTACAATCTACATACAAAACATAGTGTAAGCCAGGGTCAACAGTTGAAAGACTCCATATGAACTATGGTATGGAAGAACTCCTACTGTAAAATACTTTAGAGTGTTTGGAAGTAAATTCTACATTAGGAGAGATGAAGAGAATTTGGGAAACTTTGATACTAGATTGGATGAAGGAATCTTCCTTGGATACTCTACAAAAATAAAGGCATATAGGTGCTACAACAAGAGACTGAAGAGATTAGAGGAAAGTACAAATGTCAAAGTGGATGAAGAACCATACTAAAGTTTAGTACTATTATAAGGATATGAATTAGATGAGAACCATTAGAGAGAAGTAGAAAGAGGAAGAAAAAGAAAAAGAGAAGTAAGTTGATGAAGAAGTTGCTTAGGAGAAGATTCTCAAAACTCCCAAGTATGTACAGAAGAGCCATTATGAAGATTAGATCATTGGAGATAAGAACAAAGGTGTTTTAACAAGGAGAAGTATTGTTATGGAAGATGAACAGGTAAAATTTTTCTTATTGTCTCAAATAGAACCCAAAACAATGATTGAAGCATGCAAAAGTGAGCACTGGGTCAAGGCTATGGAAGAGGAATTGATGCATATTGAAAAGAACTAGACATGGAAGTTGTCCCAAGACCAATAGACAAGAATGTGATAGGAAATAAATGGGTCTTCCGGAACAAATTAAATGAGAATGAGGAAGTAGTCAGAAATAAGGCCAGATTGGTGTGTAAAGGCTACTCATAAGTGGAAGGAATATATTATGAGGAAACATTTTCTCCAGTGGCAAGATTGGAGGCTGTCAAATTATTCTTGGCCTTTGCATCTCATAAATACTTCAAAGTTTATCAAATGGATGTGAAGTCTGCATTCATGAATGGAGAATTGGAAGAGGTGGTATATATTGTGCAACTGAAAGGATTTCAATTATTAGATGATCCAATTATGGTCTACAGATTGAAGAAGACATTGTATGGACTCAAACGGGCTCCTAGAGCTTGGTATGCAAGGTTGGATAGGTACCTGCTATAGCAAGGATTTAAAAAGGGCACTGCAGATAGCAATCTGTACTTCAATGTTGAAGAAGATCAAATCCTGATTGTGGAAGTGTATGTAGATGATATAATCTTTGGAGGAAATGAAGGCATGTGTAAGAGATTTTCAGAAGAAATGTAGAAGGAATTTGAAATGTTAATGTGTGGGGAAATGAACTTCTTCCTTGGGTTACAAATTAGTCAATTAGAAAAGGGCATTTTCATTTCATAGTCAAAGTATGCTAGGAAAATGTTGAAGTTTGGAATGGAAGACTCAAAACTGGTATGTACTCCCATGACTACTGGTTGTAAGTTAAGAAAAGATGATGAATACCCTAAGGCTGATCAGAACAAGTACAGATAAATGATTGGTGGGTTGTTATACTTGACTGCTACTAGACCAGATATCTTGCATGCAGTCTATCTTGTGGCTAGATTTCAAGCTGATCACAGAGAGTCACATGTTTTAGTAGTAAAGAGGATATTCAGATACCTGAAAGGCACTCTAGAGTTTGGCCTATGGTATCCCAAGGATACTAATTTCTCCTTGAGTACATATACAGATGTAGATTGGGAAGGATGTATAGAGGACAAAAGAAGTACAAGTGGTGGTGCTTTCTTTCTAGGAAGTAGACTTACAGTCTCTTGGTTAAGTAAGAAGCAGGACTCAGTGTCATTATTTACTGCAGAGGTAGAATATATTGCGGCAACATCTTGCTACACATAGGTGTTATGGATGAAGTAGACATTGAAGGATATTAAAGTGTCTTATGATGAACCTATTCCTATCATATGTGACAATACAAGTGCTATCAACATTTCAAAAAATTAGGTGATGCATTCAAGGACAAAGCATAGTTCAATCAAGTATCACTTCTTAAGAGAAAAAGTTGCAGAGAATGAGGTGAAGTTGGAGTATGTGCCTACTAAGGATCAAGTGGCAGACATTTTTACAAAGGCTCTCCCTAAGGATACTTTTGAGTATCTATGGCAGAAGTTAGGGGTTATTGCCCCTCCTTCTCTTAACTAGATGCATAAGTATGTGCATATGTCTAGGAAGCATTTCAAGGTACATTTTTATGGACTTGGACTGATGTTGAAGGCTACCTCTTAGGGGGAGTAGGTAGAGATACTATTGGTTGGTATAATTAGATGGAGCACATTGATGCAGAGTGGAACGCAACGGAGGCAACCTAACAGGAAGGAGCTGCCACTTATACAAACAACCTGATAAAAATGTCTATCGGCTGAACATCATCATCATATTTCCCAACAACACCAACAGCATCATCACCTTTCAACAGCATCATCATATTTTCGGATGATCGCAAATATCCTCCTGTCGACTAATATTTACCTCCTCCGGTTGTCGCCTATCATCATCATGATAATCAACGGGCGCAAACATCCTCCGGTTGCACTGTTCATCGGGTGCCAAATACAAGCGGCATCATCATGATATTTACGATCACCTTCGTCAGCAGGATATCCAAATATCCGGTTGCTCCCAATATCCTGATGACGTTGCACTTCAACAACTTGCCTTCGATGCTCCACTGCCCGACGATACAAGCAACAGCATCATGATATTGTTCATCCGGTTCCTCGAAACCTCCTGATGATGCTAATACAACTTCCTGCCTTCGCCGATACTTAACCACTTAGCGACAACAGGATAAACTCGCATTGAGGGATTTCTAAATATCCTGATGACGATGACGTCATATCCTGATGACGATGACGTCACACATCATCCTGATGAACTCTTCAACACTTAGCCAAAAAAACTTAACTTTCACACCCGCATCCGTTAGCGATACGCGGATGATGAACTTCCTCCGAGAGATGATCCTGACTGCGATATATACACTGAGTATATATCCAACTCAAAACATCATGATGCACCTGCAACATGCAAACTTCAACAACTTCACGACCCGATCCTGATGGCGATGCATTCGCAGATGACGATGCGGCTTGCTCCAGCTGGAAACACACATGCAGACTCCTGTGTATCCTTCCACTGCATGTAAACACTCAGAATCGCATAAGTTCACAAAGACAATGTGACGACCGGGCCGGATCACCTTCAAACCAAATTCTAACAACTTATCTTCTAGACCTAGCACATGAGGATGCTAGGCTGATTCACAGCATGCTCCTAACAGATCTCCTGAACAATGCAATGCATAAACAGAAAACACAAATGCAAGCTAAACTATGATACAGGACCATTCCACCGATTTGCAGGTTCAACCGGTGGAAGGGTTGAAAGTGCCCATCAACTTGCAAAACGGAAAGGAAATCAACACAGGTACAACCAGATAATGCAAGGATGAGATCTTATTCAATTGAAATTCAAATGTCCTGAATACAGCTTCACAATGTCTGAACTGATCACCAGTACAGCATATCACCAGTACTACTGAACATAACAACTATCAAAATCAAAATGAACTGTCAATATGAACTCAATGTCCAAACCCTAACAGATCGAAGGTATATATAACAAATCCTTCTAGTACTACTAACTTCACTTCCCAGCGGCTGGGAGCTTCCAAGCGGCTGGGAGAGAGGACAACTCAGATACCTTATCCCGATCTCTAACTGCCTACACATACTCCTAGGCTGATCTATTACATAGCATCGGTCCAGTGGACCTTATTACATGATAAAGTCAAACATACTAAAAATAGCCTATCCCTGTCATCATGCTGATAACTATCCTATATCCTGATTATGTATGTCATCATGCGGACCTATATCCTGATCATGTCCGGGTGCTCCTGCACCATACTCCCCAAAAGAAGAAATCTCAAGTCCACTTGAGATGAGAGTATCAAGGTCGACACCATGCTGCTGTATCTGTTCTGCAGTCATCCATACTGCTTCAGAGTTCGGCTGTCCCTTCCAAGAGACGAGGTACTCCAAGTACGTCTTATTCCTGGTCTGTTTGACCACTCGAGTGTCCAAAATCTGCTGTATCTGTGGAGGATTATGTTGAGGAATGTCTTCAGCAACTGTATCCTGTAGAGTATCCTGATCTGCATCTGAATTAGCCTTGTATGGAGTTAAATCACATACATTGAAGATAGGAGATAAACCGAGATCAGGTGGGAGTTGGATCTCATAAGCATTTTGTCCATGCTTTTGCAAAATCTGACATGGTCCAACTTTCTTTGGCATAAGCTTAGTATACTTTCCTTTAGGAAGCCTGTCTTTCTTCAAGTGAACCCAAACCAAATCTCCAACAGCAAATTGAACATCCTTCTTCTTCTTATCAGCATACTCCTTATATTTCAAAGTGGTTTGCTGGAGTTGGGTCTTAACCTGATCATGAACTTCTTTGATTGCTTCAGCAAAAGCTTCTCCATCTGCACTAACAGGATTTGCTGTAGGCAGCTCTCGCAACTCCAAAATACCTCTGGGATGCATTCCATATACTACCTGAAAAGGCGATTTTCCTGTGCTCCTGTTGACAGTATCATTATATGAAAACTCAGCTTGAGACAGAATATTGTCCCACTTCTCTCCATGCTGTTTTGTCAAGCATCTAAGTAGATTCCCCAAGGAACGGTTCACAACCTCAGTTTGTCCATCCGTTTGAGGATGATATGCAGAGGAAAAAGATAAATTGGTTCCCAATTTCCTCCATAGGGTTCTCCAAAAGTGACCCACAAACTTCACATCCCTGTCTGAAACTATGCTCAAAGGCAATCCATGAATTCTAACAATTTCCCTGAAGAATAAATCTGCAATATATGAGGCATCTGCAGTGGTTTTACATGGCAAGAAATGTGCCATCTTACTGAACCTGTCCACTACAACAAAGACACTGTCAAATCCTCTCCTGGTCCTTGGCAAACCTAAAACAAAATCCATACTGATACTTTCCCATGGTCTGGAAGGAATGGGTAAGGGCTGGTATAACCCTGCATTTGTTGACCTGCCTTTAGCCTTCTGACAAATTACACAGGTTTCTACAAATTTCCTGACATCTGACTGCAACTTAGGCCAGAAATAATGCCTCCTGACTAGATCAAGAGTCTTGTCTAGACCGAAATGACCTGCCATTGCTCCACAATGTTTCTCCTTGATTATATTCAACCTCATAGAACATCTTGGGATACACAACTGTCCACCCTTGAACAACAATCCATCCTGGATCAGGAATTCAGAGAACTCAGCATGGTATTTCTCCCCAAAAGAAGTACAGACCTGATATATCTCTCCAAAATCAGCATCAGACTCATACATAGTCTTGAGTGAATCAATACCAACACTTTCTAACTGAATCTGATTGATGGTGAGAACTCTTCTGCTCAAAGCATCTGCAACTTTGTTCTTAACCCCTTTCTTATGCTTCAAGGTAAAAGTGAAAGCCTGTAGTGTTTCTACCCACTTCATATGTCTGTGGTTCAGTTTCTCCTGACTGTTGATGAAACTCAAAGCTTGATTATCTGTGAAGACTATGAACTCCTTTGGCAGCAGGTAATGTCTCCATTTCTTTAGGGACTGAACTAAAGCATACATTTCCAGATCATATGATGAATACCTTTTCTTAGCATCATTGAGTTTTTCACTGAAAAATGCAATTGGTCTACCCTCTTGACTGAGTACTGCTCCAATGGCCATGTGACTGGCATCACACTCTACCTGAAAGATCTTGTTAAAATCTGGAAGTGCAAGGACTGGCTGCTGTGCCACCTTCCTCTTCAGTACCTCAAAGGAATCATCTGCTCCTTGAGTCCAAACAAACCTGCACTTCTGTCCTCCTTTTATGGTATCCAACATGGGTGCACAAATATGACTGAACCCTCTGATGAACTTTCTGTAGAAGGTTGCTAACCCATGGAAACTTCTGACTTCATTCATGGTCTGTGGAGTTGGCCAATTCAATATGGCACTCACCTTCTCCTTATCCATCTGCAGCTTTCCTTGTGAGATGACAAAACCTAAATAGGTGATCTCCTGTTTCATGAACAGACACTTGTCCAAGTTTATCATCAGCTTCTCTTCATGTAACCTCTTGAGAACCAGATCTATATGCCTGAGATGTTCTTCTCTGGTGTTACTGAAAATCAAAATGTCATCTAAATAGACTATGACAAACTTACCAATGAATTCCTTCAGAACCTCATTCATCAGCCTCATGAAAATACTAGGGGCATTAGACAAACCAAATGGCATAACCTTCCATTCATACAAACCTTCAGTTGTTTTGAATGCTGTCTTCCACTCATCACCTGGTCTAATCCTGATCTGATGGTATCCACTCTTCAAGTCTATTTTGGTAAAGTACTTAGCATTTCCCAAACAATCAAGTAAATCCTCAATTCTGGGGATTGGAAACCTATACCTGATTGTGATCTTGTTGATGGCTCTAGAATCTGTACAAAGTCTCCAAGTGCCTTCCTTCTTAGGTGCTAGTACAGCTGGTACTGCACATGGACTCAGACTCTTTCCAATCAGACCTGAATTCATCAATTCTTCAATCTGTCTGGCTACTTCTGCATTCTGTTCTGGGGTAAGCTTATAAGCTGCTTTATTTGGAAGTGTAGACCCTGGAATCAAATCTATGCAATGACTGATATCTCTGACAGGTGGTAGGGATCTTGGCATTCCCTCTGAGATAACACCTTTGTACTTATCCAATAACTCTTGGACAGCTGGGTCTATCAACCTTGGCTTCTTCTCTGTCTTGGCTTCTTGCTGTTGTTTCTTATTCACACTCATACAAGGGATCAGGGCATATGCAACTGCACCTTCTGCTGCTACTTCTTTCATAAACTGTTTGCCTTCCATCAGCATGACCTTCACTTCTTTGCCTTTAGACTTCTCCTCTTTCTCCTTCAATGGGAATAGTGTTACATCTTTACCATCTTTAGTGATTTTATAGGTGTTTTTAACACCATCATGCTGTGCCTTCAAATCATATTGCCATGGTCTACCAAACAAAAGGTTGCAAGCATCCATCTTGGTGATATCAAACAACAACTTATCCTTATATCCACCAATCTGAAACTCTACCCAAGCGTGCTCTTCTACAGTTGTCTGCTGACCTTGAGTAAGCCATGAGACTTTATAGGGAGATGGGTGAGGTAATCTCTTAAGCTTCAGCTTCACCACCATCTCTTCAGACACAAAGTTCTCAGTAGAACTAGAATCAATCAAAACCTTACACGCCTTACCTCCTGCTTTGCAAGTGGTTCTGAAAAGGGACTTCCTTTGAGGGGCTTCTTTATCAGGTACCTTCATGGTAGTCACTGTACGTCTCATCATCAGGGACTCTCCACTTTCTGGATAACCATAATTCTCAGGACCATTCACACTCTGAAAATCATTAGAGCTTGTCCTACTTTGATTATCAGGTTCATTGACCAGATTTGTCCTCCTTTCTCCTGCTAAGCTTGTGGCCTTGTCTGGACATCTGCTGGCTATATGGCCTTCTTTGTTACAGTTGTAGCATCTGATGGATCCTCTGCCCTGGGATCTTCCTCTGTAAGGTCTTCTGCCTCTGAAGTTTCCTTGCTGACTGAAATTCTCTCTCTGATCCTGACTATTGTTGCCCTTGCTATTGTCCTGACTGGACTCTCCTTGATATCCCTGTCCATGTCCTCTGCCTCTGAAAGGACTTCTTCCACCTCTTTGTTGTCTTCCTCTTCCTCTGTTGTTCTGATCTTGTTTTCTCTTCAACTTTTCCTCCACTTTCAGTGCCAACTGAAAGCTTTTTTGCACTGTATCTGGGTTATGCAGACTGAGATCTTCCTGAATATTAAACCTCAATCCATTAAGGTATCTGGCTACCTTCTCTTCTTCACTTTCTTTCACCTTGGTCTTCATACAGAGCTTCATGAACTCTTCTGTATATGAGCTGACATCTAGCTCCTTCTGCTTCAGGTTCTGCTTCCTCTTGTGTAACTGGATACTGTAATCCAAAGGAATATAAGCCTCCTTTACCAATTCCATCATCTTCTTCCATGTGGCAACTCTACGTTTTCCCTCCTGCACTCTATCATCCTGAACAAAGTTCCACCATGTCAAGGCAGCTTCCTTCATCTTTGACTGTGCTATCTTCACTCTCTGCTGTTCTGGTATCTCCTCTGTCACAAAGAAATTGTTCAGACAGTCTATCCATTCCATTACTGAATCAGGGTCCATCTTACCTGTAAACACTGGCAAATCCAGCTTCACATCCATGGTTCTCCTCTCCATGGCCTTGAGGGCGTTCAACAGCGGCCTCTGGTCTGCAGGAACGACCTCCTCGCTCCAATTAGGGATATCTTCTTCTTCCCTATCATCTTCTCTACCAGAACCTACTCTGCTCCTCAACTTTGCTAACTCATCTTTCAACTCCTGATTCTGAGCCTTCACGGCCCTACTTTCTGCAATCTGTTTCTTCACCAGAACTGCCAACTCAGCGTTGGTCATCTTTGTTGGAAACTCAGATGTTCCTTCTTCGTCTGACATCCTGCTTATCTTTTCCAAAAGATCCTAACTTTTGCTCTGATACCACTATGATATGGTGCAGGAGTACCCGGACATGATCAGGATATAGGTCCGCATGATGACATACATAATCAGGATATAGGATAGTTATCAGCATGATGACAGGGATAGGCTATTTTTAGTATGTTTGACTTTATCATGTAATAAGGTCCACTGGACCGATGCTATGTAATAGATCAGCCTAGGAGTATGTGTAGGCAGTTAGAGATCGGGATAAGGTATCTGAGTTGTCCTCTCTCCCAGCCGCTTGGAAGCTCCCAGCCGCTGGGAAGTGAAGTTAGTAGTACTAGAAGGATTTGTTATATATACCTTCGATCTGTTAGGGTTTGGACATTGAGTTCATATTGACAGTTCATTTTGATTTTGATAGTTGTTATGTTCAGTAGTACTGGTGATATGCTGTACTGGTGATCAGTTCAGACATTGTGAAGCTGTATTCAGGACATTTGAATTTCAATTGAATAAGATCTCATCCTTGCATTATCTGGTTGTACCTGTGTTGATTTCCTTTCCGTTTTGCAAGTTGATGGGCACTTTCAACCCTTCCACCGGTTGAACCTGCAAATCGGTGGAATGGTCCTGTATCATAGTTTAGCTTGCATTTGTGTTTTCTGTTTATGCATTGCATTGTTCAGGAGATCTGTTAGGAGCATGCTGTGAATCAGCCTAGCATCCTCATGTGCTAGGTCTAGAAGATGAGTTGTTAGAATTTGGTTTGAAGGTGATCCGGCCCGGTCGTCACATTGTCTTTGTGAACTTATGCGATTCTGAGTGTTTACATGCAGTGGAAGGATACACAGGAGTCTGCATGTGTGTTTCCAGCCGGAGCAAGCCGCATCGTCATCTGCGAATGCATCGCCATCAGGATCGGGTCGTGAAGTTGTTGAAGTTTGCATGTTGCAGGTGCATCATGATGTTTTGAGTTGGATATATACTCAGTGTATATATCGCAGTCAGGATCATCTCTCGGAGGAAGTTCATCATCCGCGTATCGCTAACGGATGCGGGTGTGAAAGTTAAGTTTTTTTGGCTAAGTGTTGAAGAGTTCATCAGGATGATGTGTGACGTCATCGTCATCAGGATATGACGTCATCGTCATCAGGATATTTAGAAATCCCTCAATGCGAGTTTATCCTGTTGTCGCTAAGTGGTTAAGTATCGGCGAAGGCAGGAAGTTGTATTAGCATCATCAGGAGGTTTCGAGGAACCGGATGAACAATATCATGATGCTGTTGCTTGTATCGTCGGGCAGTGGAGCATCGAAGGCAAGTTGTTGAAGTGCAACGTCATCAGGATATTGGGAGCAACCGGATATTTGGATATCCTGCTGACGAAGGTGATCGTGAATATCATGATGATGCCGCTTGTATTTGGCACCCGATGAACAGTGCAACCGGAGGATGTTTGCGCCCGTTGATTATCATGATGATGATAGGCGACAACCGGAGGAGGTAAATATTAGTCGACAGGAGGATATTTGCAATCATCCGAAAATATGATGATGCTGTTGAAAGGTGATGATGTTGTTGGTGTTGTTGGGAAATATGATGATGATGTTCAGCCGATAGACATTTTTATCAGGTTGTTTGTATAAGTGGCAGCTCCTTCCTGTTAGGTTGCCTCCGTTGCGTTCCACTCTGCATCACACATCCTATGATCTTAAGGGGGAGAGTGTAGAAAAGTGAGAACAGTAGAGATAAACAAAATACTTGTTGGTGTTGTTGCCCTTTGCCATTGATGTCAAAAGGGGAGAGAGAGTCGAAGTGATTGAAAAACCATTGAGCAGAAAGGTGTGTGAAGAGTAAGAGATGTTTTTGTTAGGGGAGTAAGAGCTTCTTTGGGTCCTGATTGTTTTTCAAAGACTTGGTGTTGCCTGAAAGGAAGCAAGGTATGCGGAAACGCTTCCTACACTGATCTATTGAGGAAAGACTTATGCAAATTTTTACTTTTACAGTTATAGATTAAGATGCACATTAACAGAAAGATAATAACAACTTCCAAATGTAAATATAAAACTCACAACACAAGATATATGTGGGGAAAACCCTTTCAGGTAAAAAAACCCACACTCCAAAGCCGCCCAATATATTATTTAGGAATCACGAAGATTACAATTTACTTGCAGAGAAAGCTTTTACAAGAGTATATCTAACCATAGATCCAAGAGGTCATTCAACATCTATAAGATTCTTACATACAACCTCCATCTCAAGTTCTTGATATATAGGAGATACAATACAGTACACCGCTAATGATAATTACAAAACCATGAGCCAAAACCACCAAAAAGTGGCACCCAAATTATCTCTAATCAAAGATGCCTTGTGATGTGCCAAACCACACACAAACATGTGTAACTCTCCCCTTTACAGCTCTTTTATGTGTCCAACACATTTTTACATTTTCCAAAAATAGAAGGTCTAACTTCCGGAGGCCATAACTTTTGATCCGGGTGTCCGATTGACAAACTGTTTAATGCGTTAGAAATCTCGTGAAGAGATCTATCACCCTTTAACCTACTACGCTTGTTATGAAAATTTTTGGGATGTTAAGATAAGTTTTGATTCCAGTAATTAAGTTCAAAACCTTTTTCTAGCAGTTTTAAAAAGTAGAAACTTTAACATTTCACGATCTAGATATGATCTTGAGATGAAACTCACCTGAGATGTTCACTTAGCTATTCCTCACCTTCTAGGAAAAATTTTAGGTCAATCTGAGCTCAATCGAAGGAATTACTAAAAATAGTAATAGTAAGTCTCGCTATTTTTAGCTCATTTGGAAACTTTGAAAGTTCCAAACCATGATCCAAGATAAAGTGTACTCAAAAAGACCAAAACTGGGAAGAATAATAATCTTTCGAAGTTGCAAGGTTGAGACACTTTTCTTAACATTGCCATCAATGACAAAGGGGGAGATTGTTAGAAACTTTCCGGTGTTGTCATTGATGTCAACTCTTAGCAGATGATTCACTTGGTTTCCATGTGCTTTTGAGAAAATTTGATAAATAGGTGTATAGTATGATAGAGGTACCCTCAGTATTATGCTCCACATTTCTTCCTAATTGAATATATGCTTGTACAGTTTGGAAGTATTGATCAGAGGTGTTCAGAGGTATTATATCCAAAGTTTCAGGTTCTGGATTGTGCGGAAGGAGAAGATGTGTTTGATAGAGTGTTTTCTTGTGAAGAAGACTGTCTGGGAGAAATGAGATTGCTCCACATTTCTCTGCATTAAGTTTTCTTGTCTTACGGATCTGTGTGTGTGCTTATATAGTCTACATCTACCTTCCCTTGAAGTTTCTAGTGATGAGTTAGTCCGCAAGTTCAGTTCTTATGTTGGTGTTCAGTGGCAGTGCATCTTGATGTGCATAATGAAGACATTTTTAGGTTCAGGTGGTTGCGATAGTGTTGCAGAGGATTCTGATGATGTTGAATGATCTAAGAAGGTGTATGAATGCTATGGAGTGTCTATCTCTAGTCTGCATTATGTTTTTGGACTTGGAGAAGCACGAAGGTGATTGTTAGCTCAGGTTTGGTTGAATTGGCATGCTAACGCTATTTGCGGAGATACCTTGTGGATTGTGGATATGTTGAGTAGCTTGGTGATATTGATTTAAGTCCTGGTTAACCCTTGACATGGTCCACTTTCATTTCTTTCCACCGTGGAAGTGTTTAGTGCCGACCTAAGTAATATTTCATGTGTGTAATGCACATGCTTCATTAGGACTAACGTAATTGAGATAGGTCTTGGTTATAGATGGTATAAATATAAGATAAATTTGAATGGAGCAATGTAGAGAAGTGGTTACGAATGTGAATCAAGGGTAGTGAAGTTGTGTGAGAGATTAAATGCTTATGACTCTGAAATGTAGTGAGAAGAAGGTGTCTACATTTAAGTGTGCCAGAAGTTGTTGGAGGCAGTGAGCCAAATGTTACAGATGACAAAGAGTGGAAGCAGTGGATCTCTTTTGTTGCTTTGAGATAGTGAATCTCTCTGTAACAATCCTTTTCTTTCTTCTCTCTTCTGAGCAGTGAGCCTTTCTTCTGGGCAGCGAGCCTATTGATTTTTGATGTTGTTATTCATATATATTGTGAGCTAATCCTCACCGTGGTTTTTCCCTTATTGGGTTTTCCATGTAAATATGGTGTTCTATATGTTTGGATGTTTTTGCATTGATGTTTCACATGCTTATATTTTGCTAATGCATTCTAAGTGGTTGATGTCTTGAGGGTTTAAAGTCTTAACATACAACTGATTCGCCCCCCCTCAGTTGTCCTATGCATTCCAACAAAAAGTAAGGTCCTGATGGATTTGGGGAAAATAATGCAATATTTGGGGCATGGAAAATAGGAGTTCCAACAAGGTCTATTGAAATTATTTTTTTCTAATGCTTAGATCCGTGTATCACTGTCAATGACCATCAATCTTTCTCTTTTGGTTTTTTCTGCTCCATATGGAAAGAATGTCCTCTTGCTATAACCTTATATGTTTTGTCTACTAAAGGCTTTAGATAACTTATGGCTTATTCTATTTCACGAAACCTAGTCAAAGTTATTACTCTTTCCAATTGTTATCAATAGATTCTAAATGGTTATTTTTCTTATCATTCTTTTCTCACACTTCTAGAGGATGAGAATAATGTGAATCAATCTCTTCAATGCCTAGATACTTTTTGACAAGTCTCTAGTTTAAGTATTCAATGGAAAAAATTTAATGTTATAGGTAATCTTTCTTTCCTAAACCATAATGGTTTAACTCTTTTGGCTAGAAATGGATTGATCATGGAGAGGTCTTCATGTTGCTAATATTTCTATTTACCTTTCAAGCTTCTTCATCTACTCTATGACAAGTCATTATCATTCTAGTGGAAAAAATGACAAAATGACATTCAATTACTAATGCTCTATCTCTTACAAGTAAATTATACGTTTGGTCTAAAGTTTTGACAGCCACCTATGTGTATTACTCCTCATTTTGGGTGCCTTCCAAGGATTTTTATCAAAAGATAGAAAAACTCCTTAGAGATTTCTTATGGTCTTCTTAGAATAATGCAAAGGCTTCCATTGACTTTCTTGGGAATTTTGTTGTCTCCCTCATGATTCTAGAGGGCTTGGTCTTATTGACATGCAATTATAGGGTATATTGTTATGTGCTAAATGAATAATCAGAACCCTCGAGGGTGATGAAGCTTGGAAATTTTTGCTTTTCCATTGTATTTCTACTAGTGTGCCCCATGAGTGAAAGGCTTGGAGAGATCCTAGTCTCCATTCCATTCTCATTATGTAGGAGCCTATTCAAATCTAGGTTACCTTTGACATTAAATTCATATGGAAAACTTGAGAAACTATTAAGCAATGAATTTTAAGGAATGAAAATAGATTTAAAATTGGCTTAATCATTAATCAATAATATCTTTAGTGGTCTCCTGTGATCACTTGGTAGGATAAACCTCTAGCTAAAGTTCCTTAGGTTCATGCTTTGAACTTTTTTTACAAAGGTATTAAAACCCTTCTAGATCTTTTTCCAAAAACCACCAAGAATCTTCTTTCTTGGCCTAAAGCCAACGTGAAATATAGACTCACTAATCCCAATTTTGAATCCATCCAAACTATTGTTAATTCCATTCTTATAGAAATGTTGCTCAAAATTTGAGTACGAAGTTTTAAACCATGGTGGAAAGAGTAGAATGGTATCTTGATACACATTTTGTAACTATAAATGTTGCAAAGGCTATGGTTGGCTTTCACCTCATTTGCATATGGTGCAAAAGCTAAATGACAAAGGGCTCTTCAATCATTAATTGACACATGACAACACATATTTTATACTATTTTACATGCTATCATTGAGTCAAATCTTCCATATTTAACCTTGTGCATTTTATACTAGGGTCTTCCTACTAGCTCCAAATTGAGTCATTTGGGAGTTTACAATCCTTGTTTCCCTTTTTGTGGGCACCAAGAAACTCTCAAACAACTTTTTTGGTTTTTCCTTAGGGCCCAAGTAGATTGGTATTGGATTCATGACTTCTTTGATCCTTTTAGACCATAGTCTTTTTCTTGGCATATGATGTTCCTAGGAGATCAGCCCAAAATCCCTACTATATTCACTTAGATATAGTATGCTTTCAAAGTGGAAATCCTCTTTACCTTTCAAAAAAATAGGAATTCTACTTTTTTCTTAGATGTATTATTGATAAAACATTTCATGTATTCTAAATTTATGATATGTTCCAATGTGTTATGCAAATATAGGTTAAAGCTAATAATATTGCACTTGAAGAATCCCACCTATATGTTCTTCTTGATCATTGAGGTGATTCTCCTTGTACATTTTCTAGAGCACCACCAACCTCCCCTTCTCCTTCAAATAGGGGCCAATCCCCTCTACAAGGGTGTCAACATGGTAGAAGTCAAAATACTCATAGGCATGATGATTCCCATGCTTCCCAACATAAATCACATTGTCAAATTGTTCATGGATGGTCTCATTCATATCACCAATGTTCAACTTGTAACAACCTATCCGATCCAACATAGTAAAAACCTAATTGATATTGGTCATATACAACTCCAAAAAATTCATCATGTATAATTGCAATTTAAATATGCCTTATACCTTATTTCTCATGTTAACTCCAATAATAACATACATGAACAATATACTTGAAATACTCATAAAAGTACAAATCTCATTTAAACATGTTAGAACTTTAAGCATGTAAATGAAAATGAGATATCACGAGAAAGCTTACTTCAAGATAAATAATTATATAGTGACCAATCATCAAGAGAATAGATTATATCCTTTGCTTGATCTCATAACTTCATCATACAATCTAATGATATCATAATGTTTTCTATATCATATCTAATCAACTTGAAAACATAAATAACAAAGTTGGTATCATCCAAATTCAATATCCATCAAGTAAATGAAGATTGTCATGAGTCAAGTTAATTTCACTTCTTGCAATTCTACATAACAAGACATATCAAGAAGATAAGTTATATATCTTTAATTCTAAGTAGGTTTTATAGGTGATGTGGCATCTTGATGGATTCCTCACCCTAGCTCCTCTTTTGTACACCTAAGATGAGAGATCATCATAGAAGTGTCATCCACCCTACCACGAAGCCAAGCTTTCCGTGCTACCCCACATAGGCAGCTCGACCCATCCCGAGGAAACTAGTTCCTCAAGGTTGCCATGCATTCAATAGTGAATTTAACTATGCAATTCTACCTATTACCTATGCAAACATATAGAAAGCAACTATAAATTTAAAAATGACATCCTTGATTTCAATCCTTCAGAATATCCTGCACTTGAAATCAACCATTTATGTTAATCATGCATGTTGGCTAATTTCTCCTTTAAAGTATCCAGGGTTCATTAATTGATCCTTTATTTATTTCAAGATTTTGTCTTTGTACATTTACTCTTATATTGAATATCATCGTAATGTAACATGTAACATCATGTGAGATATCAAGTAAGCTTTTCTAAGATAAGTTTATCATCAATCATGAAAAGACTAACAATAGTCGATAGAATACGAAATGGTACCTTAGCACTTGGTAAACTTAAATTTATCTCTTAGGACAATAATTTTCACGTGTGTTCTATTTCAACAATAATTATCAATCTAGGATAAAAGATAAACCAGATTACAACTATGTCAACTAGAGATTATATAGTATTGAAATAGATATGAAAACATAATATCATACAATAATTTTAGGTAAAGTATATTATAACCAATAATACTATAAGACCAACAACTAGTCATAACCTTAAATTGACAAACTATCTGACATAGTTTACTCTGACAAGCTCTTTATAAACTCCTTAAGAACCCTTCCTAAGGCCAAACTTATGCCTTAGGGGCTCATCTCAGATGGCCTTACCTATGTGAAAGCGGAGAGGCTTTGTAGTTCAGAAAACAACCTTCCTTAAGTTCATAATGTTTATAAGAATTTAGTTTCAACACTTGTAGTCTTAAAATATTTATAAAATCATGAAACACCTATCAGTGATTCAACCCACAATTCTAGGTTGTCTTGGGCATATCACTCAATTGGAAACAAATTAGTAGAAAGAAGTTTTACTACAAGTAACTAGGCTCTCTTCCCAAACCATAAGAAAAGTACAACATCAAAAATATCTAATGCTTATGTTTGTTGTATCAACTCTCCATGAAAGTAAACATTTAACAAGATTAAGGGCATCCTATCACTTCCCATGATATCTTGATACTAAAATCTATTAACAAATCCTAAGCATCTTATCATGATGATAATTACAACTAAGTATTTGGCAAGTTTCTCTTCAAAGTATTATAATTCACAAGAAATAATACACCATCACATTCTTCAAAATCATACAATAGTTCCTCTTTATGTTTTGTTTTGTTCAAAGGAAGAAATACGTATTAGATAAGAATTTACTACTTCCAACTTAGGGTTGAATACCATCCAAGTAATTACTTAAGGAGTTTTTAAAAGAAAACAAATTACTTTTGCCTATATATTTCCAAATACATAACCAAACAAGGAATTTCTTGTAAAATTAAACATATCGATCATCCTTAAAATATTTGAGACTGTATTTAATATTTACTAACAAAATAAGATGATTATGATGGCCGTAAAAATTGATACACATGGTTTCCAAAACCTATAAATACGACTAAAACATACTATCCTTAAACGACTGAAACATACTATCCTTAACTAGATGATCATATGATATCTTAAGAACTTTGGAAATATATCCCAATGTTAAATCAAACACATAAATACTTATCAGTCATTACCAAATGGTTCAAATGCTAATTTAAAATTTTTAGTCATACTTAGTTCACACAACTAATAATCTTAACCCTTGTGTTAACTTAATGTGAAAACCAAGTTTTGGTTTTCAAGTTTTAACTCTGTCAGTTCCAATTCTATCCTATTTTTCCATTTTGAACAAGAAGATTAATTCTTCCTATGTTGTCTTAAATGAAGAAGTAATATTTTTACACTTAACCCTCCTTAATATGCCTTAAATTAAAGTTTAGGGTATTCCATTTAATAAAATAATAGCCTTGTTTCAAATAAAATAATAATTTCCTTTCAAAATACTTTTCATCTCCAGCATATATACTAAGCATAGCATATGTTACACTCATAGATATCTATTTATTACCTTAAGTCATTTTGTTGTTTCCAAATAGAATATCTCCTTGCTATTTCCAAAAATAGAATTTCCTAAACTGCAGTTTTGGAGAAAGGAAAATATATGACAAACTAATTTAAACTATTAAAGTTTTGTTAAGCTAATTTAATGCAGTGAATGGTTGCATAGAGGAACCTCTAATGGAGGTGTCTCCATCAGAGAGTGCCTCTCTAATGGAGGCACCTCCATTGGAGAGGTCGCCTCCAATGGAGGTTTCCAGCAAACACTCAATTTCCTAATTTTTTTCTAGTATCTGATTCAATCTAAAAAAATGTTTTTGTATATTTCCAACATGTTCTCTACTGTAAATTTTCTCATGGTCTAGCTATTCACTGGTAATGTTGAGATTCAACCTGTTATATTTTTATTTTCTCATGCCTCTATTTATATTTTGATTTTGTTTCTCTTGTCGGTTGTTTTGATTTACATGTTTATTCCACACTGATACTTCTAAAGAATAGATTATATAGTTGCCTAATGAGTGAACAACATTAATTAAATGCATTGATATCTTCCATGGTTAAATCTATTAAGATCAAGGAAAAACCTCTGTATGTACAACATAAATATGGTGCACAGAAAGAGATAAATCTATCAAATATCTAGTCAAAATCTGAATAGCATACCTTGTTAAATTTGTTGGGACCAAATTTTTCTATATTTTATTTCTTCTGTTCTTCCTGAACTCTTCTCCTTTTTCCCTAACATTCCCTTATTCTCAATTCCTTTTATTTTAAAAGTCTTTTCCTTCACCCTTCTCCATGTCACAGGTGTTTTCCCATCATGGTAAAATAATGCCAAGTATTATCTTGAAGTTTTCCCCCAAATTCATTATTCAACAGCTCACAGATGCAAACTACTAAATGTTACTTGATCCTTCTCTAGATGTTTGCATGGAAGGATATTGGTGGCATAACTATATTCATATCCTTTTATTAAAATGTTTAATTCCTTTCTTTTAAATAAGGTAAACCTTTTTAATTTACTTTGATGATTTAAAATTATTTGGCCGTACTTTCGCTAGCAAGTTATTTTATTTCTTAAATGAATAAAAAGTAAAGAATTTACCTTATTATATTTCTTTCTACTTAAAGGTGAATAATCCTATATTTATTTTTTTAAAGAATTAATTATTCACCACATTATTTGATTTTTACCTTGATTTAAATGCTATTTAATATTCCATATATATATATTTTTAAAAATGGGTAAAAACTTTATTGAATCAGAAAAGCATTACAAAGCTGAAAGAAACACACCTGTCAGGGGCACAACCAAAACCAAGAATTAAGTAACTGCCAAAAAGCTCCTCATATCCTCCATAACCCAATCTTCAAGAACAAGGGCCAAATCACCAGGAATGTTGCCCCAATCATCCACATTCCATGTTGCCCCAATCATCCACATTCCAAGTCCCCATCTGCTTAGATGCCCACTACCATAACCATTATGATTAGATATTAGATAATTATCCATACTCAATTATTAATATTAAATGCACTAACCAAACAAGATATGACACAACTTCTTCTCAACATTACATTGGAGGAGCTCTTGGATGACAAAACAAATCCCCTCTACAAGGGTGTCAACATGGTAGAAGTCAAAATACTCATAGGCATGATGATTCCCATGCTTCCCAACACAAATCCCATGGTCAAAGTGTTCATGGATGGTCTCATTCATATCACCAATGTTCAACTTCTCCTCAACATTGCACCGAAGGAGCTCTTGGATGACAAAACAATGGCAAATTACCTCAACTCACCCTAACCATTTCTTATATCAAGGATGCTAGTCAACCCCCTAAGGAAGTGAAAACTAATGAGGATTAGGCTATTGATGACACTCCTAGTAGTTGAAGCCCATGATAATTTGAATGTGTGAAAACAAAAAATATCATGACCCAGCTCCTACTATTTGTTCAATATCTCTTCCTACTTAACAACATTATTTTTTTGTTTGGATGTGATGTTAAGTGTTTTTATTGTTTAAACTTTGGGATGTGACTGTTTCCACCCACCTTTTTTTATGATACAGTATATTTTAAAATACTCTTATAATAAATATAAATACATATTTCATAAAAAAACATAAATAATCTATTATATAGACTCTAAACATTATAACCAATAGTTATATAAACTCTAAACAATATAGACATAGTTACATATGTGCAAGACCACACCATTATACTATTATGGGGTAGCTCAATTAATGTATAACACAAGGTGAAGAAAATTTTGTAAGCTCAAAGAATGCACAACAATTTTTTTTTTTTTTACATTTAAGAAACTATACAAAGGACAAATTTTGTGTTTAACAATAAGCTATAAGTAGCTGCTTCATTCTTCCATTATTGGAGATACTTATTTCTTAAGATGACTTGTTAATCATTTTTTATAGGATGAGTGGTGACTCTAATTTGACCTCTTGTGTTCCCACATAGATACTTGGTCTATTTCATTCATTACTTTGGTAAGTTGTCTTACTTTCCCTTTAATTATTTGGGTTGTGTACCTCCCCTTAATCAACTTTGGTGCACGAAGACCATGTATTAAATGGTATATGACCTGGCCAATCAAATTTTGCTAAAACTAATAGGAAAGATGACAACCTAAAAACAAAGGTCCCCTTCCATATAGGAATGAGAGGAAGCCCTCTCCTAGGTGTCCACCCTCATATATATACTCCACCCCTTTAAATAAAAATAAGTTTTATGTCATACCTAGTCTTATCTCCTCACTCCCAAATCAAATCTTTGCTTCATACATAAAATCCTCCTCCATATCTTTTGAATTTTCCTTTGTTTTAATGCAACTTGACCATTATATGGGAACTTACATGGGTTTGGTACTTATTAGTACCTGTGTTGGCATGGGTAATAATGCAATTGATATGCAAAACTGTTGCATTAGTGCTTTCAACTATTGACCAATCATATGATTTTATTTTTGTTGTGGCTATAGTTTGTAGTCTTTGCAAAAAAAGATGATTGGTTGAGAGATTTTCCCTCTTATTGCTTCCTTCACGTGAATTGAGGCCAACATGATATACTAAAATCAATATCATCTAATCTCATCCATACCAATATTAAATGGAATGAGTATGGTCCATACCTTAAATCAATTGAGAAAAGAAATATAGTGTATACGTGTCAAAGTGATCCATACCCAATAAATAAAGTTAATGTGCTAGTAATAAAGTAATATGTATTACAATTGGTGAGTCATATGCAATAAATATGGCCATACTAAAAATAAAAGCTAACAGTTACGTTGTCCTAAAAACTATCAAATTTTAAAATAAAACAAATTGACCTTTCGAAGGTTTTGGATGAATTTAATTATAAGATCAATTAATGAAATAAATATAGTCTATACGTGTCACTCATAACCAAACAAATAAAATTAATGTCATGCCAATATAATAAGTTTCATTTCAATTGCTAGTAATATCATGTGCATTCATTTTTCAAAAGTGAGCCATACCTTATAAATATGGTCCATACTGAAAATTAAGGCAAATAGTTACATTGTCCTCTATGATATGAAATTTAAAAATAAAAAAGTTGACATTTCTGTTTAGTAGTTGTTGGAAAGTTTTTAGATGGATTCATGCACGCACAGTTATCTAGCTGTCCACTGGTAAATTTTTCTTCAGCTTTGGAGTCATTTTTGGGACTATTTATCTTCATTTGTATGAAAATCAAGGAGGTCTAACTCATCGTTCTGTGACTTGCAGAATTTTCTGTCAAATTCTGTACAAAGCTGCTCTTCAACAAAAGAAAGAAAATTTTGCAGATATTTTCGTAAAGTCCACAGTAATTGAGAGCAAATTGTTTCAGAATTTGACTAAGAGCTTGAACTTTTTCTTATCATAATGCAGTTTTGACAGTTCCAAATTATTCTAGGTATCATTTTTAGGGTAGAATATCTAATAGTCTAAGTGATTTATATATTTAGAATAGTGATAAACGGCGAGCCCCGGGAATGTCATTGCTGCCTTTGACTTTGTAATAATGGAGCAGAACCGTATTGCAAAGGGGCACTTTCTTCGTGTAGTGGGATTTGGATTTGTCACTCATGGTAACCCAAATTGAGTCCTTCCATTTCCTGCGATTATTGCAGGTGTACTTTTGGAATATAATGGGGGTCATGGGGCCTTTGTTGTATGCTTCTTCCATGACAATCTATTATTTCTGCAGCTTTGTTTTGTTCTAGCTACTTTTCGCTGATCCAAATCCTAGATGGACCCTAGTTTACCATGCAAAGGGGTTTTTATAGAGGTCATTTGTTATAGATGAAGAAACTCTTTTTTCTCATTTTAGGAGCCTTTCCAAGCACTTAAGTAGTATGCGAAAGCTTTTTCGGCCCTCTCACGATGGAATTATGCAAGATAAATCTTGTGTTTTAAAAAATTCAAACAATTGCTTCAATTGTTATAAAAACTAGCACTTACACCCATAGGAGGTTCAAAGACTACGCTGATAGGAACAATAGACGAATTTGGAAAATTTCCCAGCGTGAATTTCTTTTTACGGCGTTAGACAATTCCGACCACTATAATAGTCACATATAAAAGCCTATCGGCTAAAAAGTCTACAGATCTCATAATATCACTTTTAAAGTGTTAATTTATGCTCCCTTCAGCTCACCTAGAGTCTTACAATTGGATATGCTCATTTCACTTGCTTGCTTTGAACCATTTTCCCTTTCCTTTTCCTTTGTAAAAACAAAAATTCAGGCCGGGGCATTTAAACGACGTGAGACTTTTTCTGGCAAGATTTTGAAGACGTCAAAACGAGTTTAGAAAATTTACCAGCATGATTTTTTTAAACCGTGTGAAAAAACAACATGAGACAATTTTTGGAGCAGTATAATGCTGACATATAACTGACGAATTTTAGAAAATCTGCAGGCGTGATTTTTTTACAGCGCGTTAGACAATTCCAAGCACTATAATGCTCACATATAAAAGCCTATCGGCTAAATATCCCGTTCCTTATTACAGTAAAATTGTTGATGCATTACTGATGTTCTAAACTAGTATCAAAATTATATCATTAATTTTCTGCTTTGTTCAATATATATAAAAAAAAAAATTATATCATTAATCATGTGTTATCATCACAGTTTAACGTAAAGTTGGTTCTTTTGTCATTTTTATTTATCTAAATAATTAAATGACTACTATTTTTTTAATTTCAAATAGAGTTGTAATTTTTTGTTGTAATTTGTTTTTATAGGTTCACAAACATATTGTTAAATTCTGGAACTGGTGACTTGTGCTTGAAAATAAAGAGATGTACAATGTCTACAAATAAGGTAATGAGCCTTCATTACTTCCTTTTTGATGTTGGTAATGAATACATAAATTATTTTGAAAAACAACAACAAATTCATCTTACAATGTTTTTAGCATCTATCTTTTACATAGCAATTGCTAATTTCAAGTTTTCAATGTTTATTCAGATAGACTTAAAGTTGACATATTTTCTTCACATGTGAACAAATCCTTCAATTTCAAAAATTAGGTACTAAGCATACAATACTCCCCTCTGCACTATTCATTTATACATGTATTCTTCGACAAATTCATAGCACTTCAATTTCACTACATGTTACAATGCTTGAAGCTATAGATGTTGACAAATACAATTTTTCCAAAAAAAAATCAAGTCCAACAATTGATCAAGCTTTGAGACAACAAAACTTATTTTGATTAGATTCTTTCTCTTACATGGTGGGCGATTGTTTGTTTGATACAATAGAAGCCTTACTTCATTGTCATTACACATCAATTGAAATACAAAATGGATTAATTGACCACTTCTTAATATGTCAAGCCAACAATGACCATGATGCATTGCGAGCATTTTCATATGAATTGCATCCAGAATTATTTTATGAATTACATGGAATAGACAATGCCAACACTTATTTCAATAAAATGAGATTCTTTGCTTCAAATACTCAATATGAAGAAGAAAGAGGACTTTGGGGCGACACGTTTTGCATATGATGGATATGCAAATGGTTAAAAATATCAATCACACTATGGTCAATAACAACAAAGAGAAGATATTTACAATTTAATGGAAATTCAAATGAAAATGTCTACTCTAGTTTATTTCATGATGAAAACCCCCTTCATGGTCATTATGAGCCATTACTTTCAAAAAAACTTTACAAAGAAACATACAAATGTCAACAAGTCAACATTCAAATCTTTGTACAAATCTTGACAACACTTGGGAATCTATTGCATGTGAAATGCAATATTATGGTCTAAATAAGCCAACTAGAGCTACAACAAACTGTGGTGGTAGTCTTTTCAGTGCAATATGCTATTTGATCCAAGATGAGTTTAATATTCAATCTCTAAGACTTTACATAGCATAATCTTTTTGCAATGCAAAAAAAGGTAGTGACCACAATGCCAACTATTGCCTCAAAAATTATTTATGAGACTATATCCTGCAAAATACTATGTGCATTGCAAATTGGCAAGGCTATATTGTAAACTTATGAATACCATATTTAGAAGGAAAAATTAAAGGATATGCATTCTCATTACAATGGCTTGCAAATATATTCAAGGTAAAAATTCAATTTTATGGTAATCACATTCTAGACAAATTGAGAATGTAATTTGCACTCAAATTAATGCAATAACTACATATAACATTATTTCATTTAGAATTGATACAACACATGTACATTATGAACCATTACTCATGACAGAAATTATTCGAACTTTGCAAAGTTCCTACATGGACTCTACATCAATAGAAACCAAAAGAATACAACCTAGATCAGAGAAAAGAAAATGAGATGAAAATTCAAAACAAAAAATGCTTAATACACATTTCACTTACTCGGACATTTTAGATTAAAAAATGGATGCTCAAAAATGTAATAACAAGACTATTGAACAAAATAATATAAGTCTACTTCAACTAAAACATATACTACGTAGTAAAGAAGACTCAAGAATACGACCTTGCACAAGAAAATTTTATAGGCAAAAAAAACTCCAATACAAATATATTGGACTGAAATTGAGGACACGCCAAGATATCAGTGCTTAATATGTCAACAACTACAGTTTGGACACAAGATGAAGAAAATGACTCGACAAGAATGGCAAACTTATGAAAGTTTTGAAAATCATAATGTAGTAAGTTCACTTATGAAAGTCTGTTCTTCTTGCAAAACATATCTTCGTAATGGTAAGTTACCATGTTTAGCTACACCACAATTGATAAGAAGAAATAAACCGTTGAAATTTGGCACGTCTTTATCAGAACTTGGAGAAAGACTCATATCACCATGTATTGCTTTTGCTTAGATTAGGCAATGGGGATACAAATGATCACAAATAGGATTGACATGATCAATAATTAATGTACCTACAAATATTAACATTAAACAAAAAGCACTCCCACATTCAATTGATGATACAATAACAATTGCTATTGCATTAAAAAGGAAGCTAGAATACAAAAATGCATACCAAACCAGAATTGTTCGTCCAACATGATTAATGAAAGCATTAAAACTTCTATGTAGAAGACAACTATATAAGATAGAAAGTATTTCTATAGACCATAATTAGATACAAACGTTGAAAAAAATAAATATGAATGAAACTACAATAGAAGAGAAATCTAGTGACAGTGATACTGAGGACAATGAACCACTGACTGATACACTAGTACATGGATTCACAGAATCTTGATTCGTGTATGACCTAAATGAAAAGATACTTGAAATAGCACCTACTAAAGCAAATCATCCAATTGGAATATTCAAGGACAAGTATGCAGAAGAAATGAACTTCCTAAATTTATTCTTTAGACTTCCAAGAGATGATGACATAATCAAAAGGTTCAAGTATCAGAAAATTTCTCAATGGGAGCTATTACGTTCAAGTGGTGACTTTAGAAATCATACTACTAACTTATTTTTCAAAGCAATATGTGTAATTATAGAAAAAATAATTTCAAGCATTTGGATAAGAATTAGAAAAGGTCAATTGAAAGGACAAAAATTACTAGCAAAAGATGTTAAATACAAACCTAACTTAGATAGAATATTGAAATCAGATATTGGATACATTGATTTCAAACACATTCATATCTCTCCAGACTACTTACATCAAATGAAGAAAAACATATTTGCAATGATGTACAACAGCTGGGACCTCCAACTTTTTTCTTGACATTCACGAGTGTGGAGCACCAATGGGAACCATTAATATCAACATTACAAATACTTCATGCAAATCAAATGATGCATAATAAAAAAAAAAAAAAAACAAGAATGATGTGATATTGACTCGCTCATTAGAAAAGACCCAGTCACTTGCAATCGCTACTTCAGAAATCGCATGAATTGTCTGAAAAAAGCTTTTAACTAAAGATCATACAATTCTAGGATACGTTTATTACATGTGACACAAACATACTAAATGAAAAACTTGCCAACTTACACCATCATTATCATACAAGAAGTTGCAAGAAAAATTAGAAAACAAAGTGTAGATATAGTTTTCCCATGCCATCTATGAGAAAGATGACCATACTAGAACCAATTACAATGTAACTAATTAGACTATATCAAACATTGCCTTCCTATTATTTAATACTATAGAGAAAAAACAATATAACAAATCAACCACTTTCGATGAATTCCTTAAAGAGTTGGATATGAAAGAAAATAATTATATACAAGCAATACAATCAACATTGAAACAACCAACAATTTTTCTAAAAAGGGACCCTTCAAATACTTGGAATAATACATTTGCTATAAAAATGCCTGAATTATGGAAAGCAAATACTGATGCACAATTTATACTCAATGCATACACCGCAAAAATATATTGTACATCGTACATGACTAAAATTGACATATCTATGACCAACTCTTTCAAGAAAATACATAACAACATGAAAACATGAAGATAGATACACTACAAGTGATACGTAACCTTGGAAACACATTGCTCAACATGCAACAAATGTCAAGTCAACTTGCAGTTTACATGGTACTGTCACTTCCATTAAATTCAAGCTCAAGAAAATGTGTCTTTATCAATACATCTCCTGCAATAGATTGCACATCAAGAAAATATTGACTACTATATGTATCGCCAACAAAACTTAATGATATCTGCCTTAATGAATTTGTCTCATAGTATGACAAAAGTGGCAAGGAAATATCAAAACACAATAACCTAAAATTATCATATTTGTAAAATACAATAAGTGTATTGACTATGAAAACTACTGTAGGGAAAACCTATTGTTATATGTTCCTTTTTTAGAAAATGAATACACATTAAAAGAAGGATTCAAAATGTTTGTAGAATCATATGCTTTCCACATTGACACTATAAAAGAGAATGAATCTAGATATACGTACAATTTTAATGACAAATGGGAAGATATTGATAATGCAATTGAAAAAACTAAAGCTACCAAGATAGTTGCAATGGAAGTAACTACAGACGAACAAAATAGCACAAATAAAGCAGAAACATATGACTTACTAAATGAATTCCAATGGTTACAATCATTATCAGCTAAAAAAAAAACAAATCTTGGTTTCCAAGTCATACAAAATCCAAATCTTCTAGACAACATTGAATATTATCAGATAAGAAGAATGTTGAATAGAGAGCAACAAACCATTGTAAAAGATATCACAATGAGAAAATGCCAAAATATAAAAAAACCATTATGTCTTTTCTTAACTGGTGGAGCAGGAACATGGAAAACATTTATAACAAAGGTAATCTTTCAAACATTATTACGTATTTACAACAAAAATCTACATTCTAATTCACTAAAACCAAAAGGACTAATAATGGCATATACATGAAAAGCAACATACAATGCAGGTGGAACAACGATACATTCTGCAAATTACTTATGCCATTTAACAAGTCCATTACAATTCTGCTCAGCAATGAAACAATAGACTCACTACAAAAGCAATATGAACAATTACAACTACTGCTCATTAATGAAGTCTCTTTGATAGGGAGTAGATTTTTGTACTCAATTGATAAAAGAATGCGAGAAATAAAACACAACCCAACAACATAAATTAGAAATGTTGATATGATATTTTTTGGTGACTTCTACCAAGCACAACCTATACAAGATAGTCTAATCTTTGAATACCCTATAATTAGTAATGAAACAATACCTTATATTTTTTGGAAAGACAACATACAATGCTTCGAATTGTAAACTACAATGCACCAAAAATATGAGACATTCATCTCTATACTAAATAGAATACGTACTAATTCACAAACTAAAAATGACATAGCATATTCAAATCACAATTGTGTTAGAAAACCTCCAATTGATCCAACATTCCCATACCTTTTTCATACAAATAAATTTGCGGATTTGCACAATATGAAAATGTTGTCTATTGTCCCAGGGGAACCAATTGTCATTGATTCTATTGATGAAATTGAAGAAAACTATGGGAATGTAACAATCTCTAGAAGCCTCTATTACGTCTACCATTAAACAACATGCTATTGACCCCAACAAGCCCCTCATCCCACTCCATTAGGGGCTTATCCTCAGACTGTATAAATTCCATTTAGCCCTCTACCCCCTAAAGCCCTCACGGCTACTAGGGTTGAACCTCCTCTGCCGCCCTACTCCAATCTTGTGGTGTCTAGCTCGATGATAATCATAGAGGTCACTCTAGAGAATTATGTCAAATCCCTAAAGTCTGGTAAGAGAAAAACTACCATCGGTAAAAGCCCAGAGCCAAAGGGGCCAGTGACTAGACTCCCATGACCTTTACGAAGACTTCTATTAAAAGAAAGATTTTACTCGATGATTCTGCCCAGGTGACCCCATAGAAGAAAAAAAGGGGTGGTTTGGAGGAAGGAAGTGGTACAAACAACAAGAATAAGGCCAAGAATGTTTTTGTGGTGGTGGAAGAGGTTAGCTCTGAGGAAGGTATTGGTGGTAGCGACTACATTACTGATGAGCATTTTACCTTGGTTGAAAGTAAACCCCGGGTGCCATTGACCAAGAGGTTGTCGAGGCCTGCTACTAAGCCTAGTCCTGTTCTCCACAAGAAGGAGGTCACTGAGTTGGAGGAGGATACTGTGGACTTGGAGGGTGATGGTATTTCTGATAACAAAAAAATGGACACTATTGTGCTTGAGACTGAACATATGGGTAGGGAATTTTCTGTCAACAAGGAAACTAAAAATGATAATGTGGAGGTCGAAGCAAATGATGGACCCAGTAATTTCCCTGAACTCAATGCTGAGATCAAGGTTAAGGGGTCTGAATCTGTGAGTTCAGAGAAAGCAGTGAAGGTGTCGGACAAGATGAAGAGGGAGGGCAAGGATGCTACTAAAGATAAGGAGATTGAAACTCTCTCTGCTAGGATCACCGTGCTGGAGAGGAGGTTCAAGACTCTAGCCAAGTTCTCTATGAAAGTGATGCACCGATCAGCCATGACCCTTGTGGTCCTCCAAGATGTCGAGCTTACCAGCCACATAATGAAGGATAAAGAACTTAAGGAGTATCGTGATCTCTACCAGTTTCTGGCAGAAGATTGGGAGTAGATGTTTAATTAGCCGTTGGGGCTTTGTTCTGTGACTTTGGTTTTAGTCTATTGTTGGTCAGTTGTCGGTTCGCTGTGTCTTGGTCCTGGGTTTCTTTTTGGCTATTTCTGTTGGTTAGTTTTGTTTCTTCTATTTGGTTTAATGGAACTTTAGTGCACCTTTTTGGCTGAACTGTTATGGGATCGACACCCTTTTTTGCTACTTATTATATCAAAAACAACATATGCAAAAACAACAAGTCTACAAAAAAAAATAACACTAAAATTAAACATGTTAGTTGAATTATATGCTGGAAACTATGACATGCAAGATGAGTTAGTCAATGGTGTAGATGGAATATTCAAATCATACACTAATCTAAAAAATGTAGACATTATATGGATTCAATTTAAAGACTCAAAAATTGGACAAAGTCAACGCAAAAAATTAACACATCTAAAAACAAATAAAATTTCAACAGACTGGGTTCCAATACTAAGAATAAGAAAACCAATATCAAAAATTAGAAATTCATCTCAAATAATTATCTGTAAACAATTTCCAGTGCAACTTGCATGTGTAAGAACAATTCATAGATCACAAGGCCTTACACTCGATGGAGTTGCATTTGACCCATCTGGAGTAAAATTACATGGATTAGTATATACAACACTTTCACGTGTAAGAAACATGGTATCATTGTACTTGCTAAATCTAATTACAAAACAAAACTTTAAAATTAAACACAAAATAAAAAATGAAATGCATCGATTACAAACAAAAGCAAAATGAAAACTATATTACCATCAACCTCTAGAGGATTTAAAAACAAACATTACCATTTTATCACTTAACATGCGATCACTAAAATATCATATTGATAATCTTATAAATGACTATGACTTCCTTGAATCAAACATAATATGTTTACAAGAAACTTACACAACAGATTCCTCAATCTACAACAAATTACAAAAATTTAACTCCATTTTAATGTACAATATACATGGACTGATGATATGCTGTAAAAAAGACATAAAAATACAACAATCAAAAGAATATAAAATACATGATAGAGAAGCTACACGAGTAACGATAGTTGCAAAAGAAATTATAATTACAATAATTAACATATATGCACCCCCAAACACAAAATCTTCTCAAATAATCGAGACTATTCAAGAAACATTAAATGACATAGATTTGATTACCAATATAATAATTCTTGGAGACTTCAACATTAACATGAACAAGTATACTACAAATTCAAATACATTAGAAAACTTCCTTAACCAAAAAAATATACATTTTCTAATCAAGAGGAATGATGACTTGCTCGAGTCACTCATTGACCATGCTTGGTCAAATATGAACAAAAACAAATTTAAAGTTTCTAAAATTGACACATACTGGAGTGATCATGACACCATCTGTCTCAAAATAGACATTTCAAACAAAAAATGAAATCTTAACAAAGAAAATAAATACTCATTTCAGCTGTCAATAAATTTTTTTTGTTTGTAACAGGGAAAATGAAAAGGCAAGCTAACACATCGACAGAAGATATTGATGTCCAAAGAAAAAGGTACCTCCTATAATAAACCTTCTTAACATATTAATATATAAACAATTACATTTTTTAAAGTAATATCATAAATATACAGAATAACATGAAATTGATTAAATCATTCTCTCCATGCAGACAAAAAGCTACATCATATAGTGTCATTACAATAGATGACTTAAATAGCTACAAACATGGACAGGTTTTCAAAGAGGATGTTCTTGTTAGCTATCTAATAACACTTAACAAAAACCAAAATACAAAGATCATGCATGCAGATTTAACCGATATGCAAGGTGAAATGACTGTTACACTAAACGTTTCTAACAGGTTTCTTAATAAGCATCAACACAAAGTCCAGGCAGGAAAGAGTATAGAAATAAAAAAATTTCAAATTACCAACAAAACAACATATGATTGAGGAGACTCTGATTGCATCATTATCTTCACTACTAAAAGCACAATAGAAAACATTCCAAGAATTTGCATGGACTACAAGTTCATTCCTGATACAACAATTGCAAAAATAGCAACCAGTACTAATACATATCCTATTGGAACCATTGCTGCAATTGTCACATCTGCAAACATATTTGGAACACAACAAATACTTCTACTAAAAGATGGAAACTCCTTGGACAAAGCCACCCTAAGTCATACAATATTTATTATATTTAATTAGGAAATTCAGTTGCTTCGATAACTTATTATTTCAATAACTAACTATTGCTTACAAATTACAATTGCATCTACATCAGTCTTTCCAACACCTCTACCAAACAGTTGAAGAACAACTTCTATTAAAGAAATATCCTCTTTTACTATTCAAGAACATTGTTCCAATACACAAAGTCGATGGGTACATATTTCGTACAGTTTAGTCAACATTTGTCACCAGACTTATAGCAAAAAAACCATGCCAGAAGATTTGAGTGTATTGCTTGCCACATGGAACAAGGTAACCAATCATTTTGTACTCTTTCCTATTTAAGTAGCAAATTATAAAAAATAAGACAACTAACATTTGCATTTTATTGCTTCCATTAGATTGAAGGCACCCTTATTGTTGCAAATAAGTACTCCAACCCATTCCAACCCATATGCGACAGATGTAGCCTTCCAGTTGAATGTTTTGGCACATTGGAATCCCACACAGTGCATTGTAATAGATGTAAGGAAATTTGCACAATCAGTTACTCACATCGTCTTAATTGCATGCTAAAGACTCTGGACAACAAAGTGTTCACTTGCACTGCTAAAAGAAATATACTAGACATAATCTTCCCTGCAATTACTGAAATACAATATGAAGACTACATCAAAGACGAGTACAATCATATACTTGTTGAGAGAATTTCAAATAAATGGAATATTCACTTTGGACCAGGATAATGTTATTCAACAAGTTGACACTCCAAACATGAACTCCACAAAAAATACTGGCTGAAAGGTAAAATACTTTACGCATCTAAAAAAATTAAGTCAATATTTACTTTTCTACCTCCAACTATTTCCACTCCATTCAACTTTTCAAAATAATTTAGTTTAAAGTTGATTCTAATTGTACTAATACTAATCAAAATATAGGTGAAGCATGGAAAGCAAGAGGAAGTTGTTCACCATATTTCGTAACACTTACACATTTGCCAAATTTTACAATGCCAAATTGTATTACTTAGACTTCTTGGTCCCATTGTATTCAACCAAAGTCTAAAGGTGGTTTGGGTATTTTGGATCCCAAGACACAAGGTTTTTGCTTGTCTGCTAAATGGATAATTAGAGTTGTTTCAGGGGATGAACCATGGAAAATATTGGTGCATCATCGTATCAACCTTGCTGCCACCAAAGGAAAATGGCACTCTATTCAATGGATTGATAAAATTCTTATGGCATCATTCTTCCATGTGAAGGCTTCATTCCAGTTACAGTCTATTTGGAAGGCTTGGCAACAAGTGTGTCAGTTTTTAAGCTGGAAATGATTCTCTTTGCAGCCTGGTTTTATTTTTGGGACGTCTTCTATTTGGTGGAACAAACTAGTCCAATAACATGGACAACCTCTTGCTGTCAATTTCCCTAGACAAGCTCATTCTTTATTTAAAAAAGGTATCCATCAGTTTGGTGATATCTGGGACTTCACTGCCCTTGACTGGACTAATTGGCAGACAATAAAAGTCATGTTTGGTCAAAATAACAAAATGAAACACTTCTTAATTTTTGTGAAGTCGTTGGTGCCTATGGACTTAATGATGAAACTATGTACTCCTCTCCATTATAACTTCTTCAAAGATTGGCTGTGGTTGGATAAATATCCCTTTTTTATCTTCCTCTGAAAAAGATTTAATTAAACCTTCTTTCGAGACTGCCACTGAATCCTCGGCTAAATAAAAAATGGAAATGCAAATTTTAGGAAAGAACTTGGAGAAAACTAAGTGCTCAAATATGGCAGTCAAAAGCTGATGCAAATGCCCAACTGCTGGCTTGGAAAATCCTACATAGAAAACTACCTGTTGGGGATAAGTTGAGATGTATGCTTGTCCAGCTATTTCTATGCCTTTTTTGTAAGCAACGTGAAGACTTGAAACATATTTTCTGGGAGTGTTCATGGAAAAAAAAAATGGAATGCTTTTTTTTGGCATTTATCTACTATTTTTTATCAATATTTGAACTGGAAGGAAGCTCTATTTGGTGTGGGCCTTCATAAAAATGTTATAGTTGATTCTATGAGACAAGCTATTTTATTGCACATTTGGAAAAGCAGATATTTGGCATTGTTTGCAAATCATAATGTTCATCAGGAATCAGAAATACTAAAGTTTTACTCTGATGTCTTGTTTCAAATTGTTTCTTTGTGTTTTCAACTACAGGGGGTTTCTAAGAAGCATCCTCAGGTTAGCCACCATCTAGATAGTATTAAGCTTCAGTGCCTTCATCTTTGCAAAGGTGATATTATATGTTCAAGACAACTTCAATCTTTGTTCAGTTTCAAGGCCATAGTTTGAAGGTTTATTTTCAGACGCAATAGGACAAGAGGCCAATGTGGTCAAAGTTCACTCAGATTATTCTTGTTAATATGCTAATGAAGTTATGGCTTGGTGAGTAGAGTCACTTCTGGTTTGTAATTCCATGTGGACCAATTTAATGTTTAGTCTCCTTGGGTTCTAGTGTATTTGGTCATCTTCACTATTTTTCAGGAGTTAGTACATCATTCTGCATATTTGTTCATGTTCTCTGTCATGTTGTATGTTTTTGTGTAATGGCAATCAGAGTGTACAGTGGGTGATTTCCAACCATATGTTGTTATATCTAATTCGGCAAGTTATAATCTTATATTGAAAAGTGTTTTTGAGTGCAGAGCCACTGTCTAGTGATTGTTACATTTACCTTTATAAGAATTGCCAAGCATGCTAGTAGCTTGTATGGATCAAGGGAGGCAAGGCAGACTGGTTGGCCCATCACTTGTGAAGTGAAAGATATGGCTACAACAAAGTTAAGATTGAACAAATATGTTGCCCATATGCTCTCTATCATGTGATGTAATTTTGCAGAGTTGATAAGAATGTAGAAGGATTGATATGACTGTAGTGAACAGTGACAGAGCACATCCTCACAAATGTTGTCCATGAAGTTGTGACATCTAATTCTTCTTGTATATGTTTGTATATGATGTTATCATCTTGTGTTGGCTATTTATAATGGTTGTGCTACTTGTATTTGTTGTTTGTGTTAGTGTTGTTTTTAGTAGTGTTGTAGGTTATGTTACTTTGTTGCTTACTTGTGGCTAGATCAGTGTTTGATAGTCTCTTGTGGACTGTATTTTAATTGTAAATTACATTCTTTCAATAAAAAAAAGGAAATATTTCACTCACTCCATTAATGTGCCACTTATATTAAAAGTGCATGAAATACATACTTGTAATATATAGTCTATTTACAATTACTTATTCAAACAGTTTTTACTTCAATCTAAATACCTCTTACTACAATAAAATAATAACTAGCAGTTGCACGGAGTTTTCACGCAATGGATTTTCCAATAGGCTATTAGTAATGGAAGCAATTAATTGTGGAATAAAATATAGAAATAAAAATTCATACTTATATTGTGGCGATATCGTGATAAAAGGGAAAAATGATGTCGCGGCCAAATTAGGAGAGTGGGCGAACAGGTGCGAAAGGATCGTTCTGCATGCATTATTGTGCCTCCATCTACTCATGGGGGCTCCAAAGGGTAGGTTACTGGTGGTAGTGGAGTGACTTTTAATGGAACTGGTGGTGGACTGTGCGATGGTCAAGGGTGATCTGTTCAGGTCACCCTCGGTGATGCCTTACCCTTTGTGTAGGCTTGTTCCCCAGTTGTTGGTAAGAATGCTCCCACCATATCTCATCAAGTGCTTGAGGGGGGCCCGATGCTAGGTGCCGATGATGTAGGAGGCTCCTCTAAGATGCTAGTTTTGTGCCCTAATTTAGCTAGGGCTTTGAAAGTTTGATGCTTAGAAAATTCTATGTCAGATGACTCAATTCCTCTCCATTTTGTTGATGGGTCTTAGGAATCGGCATGATTTAAGCTTGGGGATAGCTTGTCATTTAGGGAAATTCTTGTTGGTTTGAATCAAGAAAAATTCAAATTTGTAGCCTGGGATGCTTAGCCATTGAAGGACAACTCAGTCTCCAAAGGGCACGGGATCTCCATGAGATGTCCAAAAACCCTTATCAAAAAGGCATCCTCCTCCCCTATTCTAGTATTTTCAGAGAAGCTAAAAAAGGAGGTCGATATTGGTGAACAATATTTTGCATCCAACGGTTTGATTGACCAGTTCAACCGTCTGTGGCCAAAATTACCAGATCTATATGACTGGATATCAAGGGCTTGGAAACCCATGCTCAAAGGTAATGTAGAAATCTACCCTTGTGCTCAGGGGTTTTTTATTGTGGTGTTTGATTGTATCCAAGATAGGGATGCAATTCTGCAAGAGAAATGGTGTTGGGGGCAAAACCTGCTCCTCCTCAAGCTATGGCTTCCAGATTTTAACCTTGCAATTGTAGTTTCTCTATAAAACTAGTTTGGATTCAGCTTCCAAATCTTCCGTTACAATTCTATTTTGCGGATTACTTTCAAGTGATTGGTGACTCTTTGGGAAACTTCCTAGAAATAGATTTAGACACAACTAATTTTACCCACACGACCTTTGCCCACATCTTGGTAGATTTAGATGTCACAGGAGACATTCTCACAAACATGACATTCAAGTTTGTTGATCACAACTGGACGCAACCTCTAGACTATGAAGGTTTACCCTTCCGTTGCAGGAAGTGTTTTGAAATTGGACATATGGCCAATTCCTGCTCCAAAATCATCAAAAATTTGGTACAATAGCCTTGGTGGGATAATGCTCTACCTCATCATTACTTAATCAAAGCCCTGTTGAAGGTGAAGGAGGAGAAATCAGAGCCCTATTAGAAGATTGGGCGCTCCCCAAAAGTTGGGGTAGAGATAGCTAAGACATGTATCAAGCTATGAAACCTTCTTCAAAAGTGAGTTTGGCACAAAAGTAGTGTCTTTTCAATCTGACAAGGAAAATTTAAACCCATCAATAGGCGACCTTCAGTTGGGTGGGGGATGTTCATCGGCAATGGGTGGTGGGAGTAATCCATAGGCTGAAATCATGGAAACCTTTAAAATGCAACAGAAAGTGGATGGGGAGGGTTGACATGAAGTACAGAATAAGAAAATAAAAATCCTCAAGTCAGAATTGAATGGGATTAATATGCATTTGCATTCACACACCAATTTTGGTGTCCATAATACAACTTAGAATAAGGAGATGTGTTTGTACCTCTCTGATGCAAATATGCATGCTGGTCATGGATTTTGTATGCCAGCCATGGCAGACCATTTATGTACATTTTAAATTTAATCAATAAAACTTTCTTATACGTATAGAAAAAAAGTACTTATATTGCAAGATGTGGAAATTACAATGGTGTTTTCTATTTTGCAATGTATAATAAACATTTTTAATTTACATTTAAAATATATAGTATTTATAGTAAATGTTCCTTATATGAATAGGAGCAATACAAGGTTTATAGAATTTGGGTTTTCATCACTAACATAGGGGTTCTCTTGTACTATAGTATTTAGGGTACTATCAAATCCATGTGTATTGAAGGATAAAACATTAGTATGATGTTGAAGATGATTACATAAGTTATAGATATTTTTCATATTTTTAATGCAGTAAAATCCATTTGAAGTTGTATCGAGTTCTCGATGGTGGTGTGATAATGTATACATAGTATATTTGTAAAAGAAACACAATGCTTGGTGTTAGTAACTTACATCAAGCATCGAAGGATGCAAAGAATATGGATTATTTAGTTTTTTTCTCAAAAATACATTGTTAATATTGTTGATAACTGAGAGGGGGGGTGAATTAGTTATCCTAATTATTTTTGCCTTCTAAACTTTCTTATTAATCAATGCAACATTAATTCAAATAAGCAAACATAACCATGAAATGGAAATACACATGACACAATATTTTTGACATGGAAACCCTGTTAAGGGAGAAAACCACGGGGTGATTAACCCAAGATTGTATTCTCTGTTAGAAGAATGGAAATACAAAATGGCACTTGCCAATTAGGGCTCATTGCCCGAGCACACTGCTCACAAGAGGCACACTGCCTACAAGAGACACACTATCTACAATTTATAAAGAGTATAATACAATACTTGAACTGATAAGGAGCATCTACTTATGCTAGAGTTCAGTTCCAGTTAGGCTCAGTACACTGATCTGCTGCACTTCATCTTTCCTCTTCTTTTGTGCTACTCTCCTTTCACATACCGAACCTTCCTTACTGCTTTTACTCTGCTTTGTTGCTTTTCTTCGCACATAACCAAAAACCATGACTCCTCTTACAACTAAATCCATCTTGTATATATATCCATACAAGTGATTTCATCATCTTTCTAGTCGGCATCCGGAATAGTCAATCTTTTCCACAAACTCTAATCTGTCAGTCGAATCCTTGCTTACCAAGTAATGCGAATCAAGGATATACTTGTAGAAGTCATCAATCATGTCAGCCAATCATAACTTATGCCTTAATAACCTTTACCATCATCAGTAACACATCCGAAATAATGTCTGATGTTTTGCCAGTCAGTTCTTCCTCTGTCCACACTGCCAATCAGGAGCCCGATACTCAAGTATTCATATCTTTTTCTTCATCTATCACCGGAGGCTAAATCCTTGGAATCTATCAGTCAAGGTAGTCCTCTTGACTTCCCCAAATCCGCACTTCACCAAGATACTTCATCTGAAAGATCTGGACTTGACTGTCAGACCTCGCCACATGCTCTATTCTTGCTTACCGAACCACAACATTCTTCACTCTGACTTTCAGTATAGACACACCATGTCTTGCGGATGTGTGGGATGAACTTTGTTGCCATCAATGACAACAATAATGAATCCATATAGTGTCTCTTGCCAACAATATCCCCCTTTGGCATTGATGGCAACACTTAGTGAAAAATGACTAAGTGTTTACACTATGCTCCCCCTTGGCTGATGCTCTATTTTTATATACATTTTTCAGAGCTCCCCCTTAGTTGGATTCCTCATTTTTCACTGCTCTTCACTCCCCCTTTGACATCAATGGCAAAGGGTGGGAACCGCGCATCAAAATTTTCAAAAATTTAACTATACTTAGCCGCATATAACATACTCACATAAACTGAAGAATGTCTGCAAAAGTTGTCTTCAATTGGACAAATTCTGCTGCCCAACTTTGCTTCATTCTATCCAAAATTGAGATGTGACCACTCAACAGGAATGCAAAAGCTTCTACCTTCTTAAGATCTATCGGATCATTGGTTCAGGCGGTAGTCTGAGCATCACTTATGGCCTCATGCATGGCCTCTAACTTAGGGATAATGATCCCTCTAAGTTCACCCATCTGGCTAATTGTGTTCTTCCTTTCCTTCTCAAAATTCTTTATTGCATTTGTGATTGCAATAGTCTAACACTCTTGATTTACTATGGAGGATGAGAGAGGATCAAAACTTTGAGACGAACTTAGTATTTTATCCTCTTGCTCTTTTACTTTCTTCTCAATATCTTTGGTCACTGTGGGCCAAGATAAGCAAAATTTGTACATATTTCTACCATCTTTAAGAGCATTTTCGAATCTCTTTATCCCAATATCCATAACTCTCTTATCATTTGTTATCAGACCCTGTACTTCGGAGAATCTCTTATCCATAAACTCCTTCTGGACCTTTTCTTCAGCTGACTTCTCTAGAGAATCAAAATGTGTGCTAACACTGTTGACTAGAGTATTGAAATTACCGGAAGAGGAGGCTATGGGATCCTTCTGAAATGATGGCATGATCTTTTCCAACACTCCGGATGCTACCTCTATAAGCTCACAGTCTTCCATGTGAGATTTCAGTAGTTTCTCTTTGGCCTTCACATTTGCAAATGAAGCTATCTTCATTGTTTGTACTAGAGATAGAGAGTCAAAGTCTAATGGCCCTTTTAGTAATTCTGGTTCATCCATCTCATTAGTTTCTTTTGTCAAGAAGTCCTTGACAGATTCTGCAGTGTCTCTTGTTGGAGACAGATTCTTCTTCTCTTTTGCAGTGTCACTTATGTTCTTTTCATCTTGACTTCCTTCTTTACTTTTCACCTCTTTTTCTTTCTCCTTTATTATTTCTTCTTCTTTCGATCTGGAGTCAGCAGGGGAAACTGGAGGAGTGATGTTTGTCTGTTCATGCACTTCCTTTTTTGGAACAGAGGATTCCAAGTCCTTATCCTTTTCTGTACCAGTGTCCATTACTTCTTCTACCATTTTCTTAGTGCACTCTTCTGCAATATTTGTGGCCAAGGGGTCGGTACCCAAGTCCTCTATGATAGGAAGATTGAATCTTTTGAAGGCCTTCTAGAGGATCTCTTCTGTTTCCTTGGCTACCTTGTCAATCTCACCAAGCATGAGCTAATTCATTCTGGCTTTGCTCTTGAGCTCATCCTTGCAATCTTTAAAGATAATATTCATTTGCTTTGAATCAATTGAAGGATATAGTTGAATAGCTATCTGTTCCTGAATCTCAAGGTTTTTTTCCATGGCATTATTCTTTCTTATTTCTAACTCCTTTTCTAGGCTCTTGGGAATAAGAGATATAATTTCAATAAAAGCCTTATTATATATGTTCAGATACTTAACTTTAGCTTCCTGCAGGATCTTTTGGTCAGCCTCATTATAATCATCATAGAATTCAGCCATTGGTTGAAGATTTCCATCCATAGTGATTGATTTGATTACATTTTCTAGAGACAGGGTGGGCTTTTAAAAAAATTCCTCTGCCATTTCTTCCTTGTCTTGACCTGTGGAAGTTCCACCGGATCCTTTCTTCTTCTGCTTCTTTATTTCCTTTATCCCCTCATCAGATTCAGTCTCTTCTTCATCCTTTTGACTCGCATAAGACCTTGTGGCCTTAGTCTTGGTTCTTTTCTCTGTTTTACCAGATGATCTTGCTTCTGGTTTAGATGCCCTTGAGCTTTTGGTAGTGGCAGGTATAGATCTCTTTGATGATCTAGTCCGGGTGGAGGTTTCTACCGGAGCACTTTCCTTGCTTTCCTTTTCTGCCTCTTTCTTCTCTTCCTCAGCCCTTTGCCTCTTTTCCCTGTTGGCATCAAGTGCCTCCTTTGAGATGCCAAATCCTTTGTCAACATCTTCAACTTCTTTTCTCACCTTCCTCTTGATCTCTGGTTGTCTGAGTTCCACATGAATCTTTACACTTAGCTCTTCAAAGGTTCCAAACCTTTTTGCCTTTGGATCCTTTGGTTGACTTAGCATGTGTTGAACATGCAACTCCACAATTTGGTCATCAACTTCATACCCCATAGACATGATCCAGACTGTCCTTGGCTCTACTGCCTCCATTAGGCATTGATTAGTGTCTACCATGAAGCACACTGTATCTTTATATTTCTCAACTAGAGATTGGGGAATTCTCTCTCTAGCTTGCATCATGTTCTGAAAGTTTTTAAAGAAACCCCAGAGAGCTGTGTTTTGTGCTTTGTCATCACCAAGTCCATGTCCTTGATTTGTATGGCAACCGGTCTATTATTTTTCCATACCCATCCACTAGATCTGAGTAGCTCATTCATAAAGTAGAAGAATAGACAGAGTATTAGACCACCAAATTTGAAGGAGTTCTTCTTGTCCTTCTTTATCTTTTGCAGATTTTCCAAAAGTTGGCTTAGAAGTAGTTCACATAGATCATAGTCAGCATTTTCTTTTAACATTTGATAGGCTGTATAAACTACAGTTCCCGGTACTGAATTTTCCCTACTAGAGTGATAAATCTTGTAACCAATTATCATGGATGCAAATTTGACATCTGGATTAGTGATATCTTCAATTGTCATAGCTCTCTTGTCAAATTTTGATCCGGTTGCATCACTTACTGTCTGATTCTTGACAGATTTGAGAACAGGTATACCATCGGATGAGTGCAAACTGGTAACTGCCCTAATGGCATCTTTTGTGATCTTGAATGGTCCATTCAACCACATGAAGTTGTCATGTATTCTACTCAAGACATACCGGACCCATTCGTCCTCAGCAAAGTAAGGGAAATGTATACATTGTGCAAAGTGCTTCTCCCGGAGGGCCTTGTATTGGGGTTTGAGCTCAAATGAATCATCTATTAACTGTTTGTGGTAGATATCCCTCAATTTGGACTCTATAAATTCTTTAATGTTTGCGTGAATGTAAACCCTAATATCTTCTGTATGCAGGACACCATGCGTGTAGTGCCCCTCACCTTGCTTCTGTCAAACTGATAGTATTCCTAGTAGGATTAGATATCATGACATGGATTCTTTGTTATTTCGTTGAGTTGTTTATGGACCTATTTCTATGATGACGATTGATGATTATTGATATTTTATGTTTCATAGTTTGATGGACATGTTTGATATAATGGATTAATGTTATTTCTGAGTTTAATGTGATATTGAATCAGGGTTATGATGCTTTAACAATAATTTTTATACTTGATCGTATTATTATTGATTATTCTATGTTCTTGTAGACAACTGAATACTTGATTGTTGATGTATTTATGTGAACAGAACAGTGTCGCATTACTCGTGTCTGAGTACCCTGCCACACTGTGATTTCTGTTCACTATGAGCATGACTTCATGTTTGTATATATATGTTTAACCTTGAGGTTTGCTGCAGGATGCAGGTACCGGGCATCGACTCCACCTGAACTAGCAGGTCTGAGCATGCCCTAGCCAATGGAATTGTTGATGGGAGTTAACATAAGGTTTCCCAGTCATCCGTCATCCTTGTAGAGGATAAGTCTTCAGTTTTGCGTCTAGTCATTGTCTCAGTTTCGTTTGTTCCTTGGGTTGTCGTCTTGCTTTCTCTACATGTTTGATGGTCGAGTAATTGCATGATTATGACTGGTTAATTGTGGTATTTAAATAGATAAATTAGTTATAAAGCGGCATTATAGTTGTGGAATTAATAAAATCAACATGAAAGTATATATTTGTGGCCCAGTAAGTAAATGATTAAATAAAGTAATATATATATTTATGAGTTGTTGTATATTAAATATCTGTATAAAATACTAAATTAAATAAAATAAAAATTATAAGTTGTATTTTATTAAATGAAAGTTACCCTTGAGTAAATAAAAATATAGGAGGTTACATTGTGATGTTATTAAAAAAATTAAAAGTATGTAGGCTATATTTTCATTGGTGGTTGGCATTGGATCGTGTGTTTATTCCCTAAAGGGGGAGTACAAACAATTAGGGTAGGGGGAATGCTATAAAATAAGCAGAGAGAAGGAGAGAAGGGGGAGCAAAAAAAGCAGAGTTGGAGATCTGGGAAGGAGAACGGAGCTGCAAAGAACAGAGAGAGGTCTTGCAGCGTAAACAGGTTCCTTTTATTGTGTGAATGTCATTTTCTTATCTTGTTTAATATCTAGGGTTTCCTTAATAAAATTCGTGTTCTGCGCATTCCTCTACGGGAGCATTGTTTTTGTTCTTGATCCCTTTCAAATGTCTACTCATTCAAAATCATTTTTGTTAGTATATTATATAGTCTTGATATTCTGAATTCTGTCAGATCGAATTCGCCCTGCCGAGTGCATTCGCTTTAAAGTTTGAAGGGCCAGAATAGCAAATTATTTTGTTCTCCGATTATGTTTTGATGGATGTTTATTCCGAATCTAAAGCTCCCATTTCAGGAGGCCATTTACAGTGGGCAAGACACTTTAACCTATGAAAATCAATGTTAATATTGAAGTCATATAATGCGCAGAGTTTTAAAAATATTTGTTTATGCTCAACGTAATTTGATTGTACTTCCCTAATTTGATCTCTTGGCATGTGAATTCACCTATAATTTAGGGATTGGCATGAACCCTGAGACTGCAATATTTCAACCGCTTTGTATTGCAGTTAGTAAAATATGAATAACCGTAGCTTTCTTATACAGTTCCTTCTCATTGTGCTCGGGTTGTCTGTTTCAGTATTATCATCAACTATAGATGAGGCTTCTCTCCCTGAAAATATTCAAAAACCTGGACCAGAAGCATCCTTTGAAGAGCGTTCCACTTTCATTAGGCAGAAATATGAGCTACAAGAATTTGTCAAACCTAGCCTACGAATTGCCTCGCCTAGCTCTCTGAGCCTCAGCTCGTCATTACGAAATATGTCATCCAGTAATGGTCTGGGACATACTATGGAGGAAAAGCCGATAGGGAAGATGAGTCATGCTTCTCGCCTTTTTGGACTTGGACATGCTTTGCGGAAAAGCTGGAAAAGAAGAGAACCCAATAGTAAGGAGACAAAAAGAAATCTTTAAACTCTATTGTTGTATGTAGCAAGGGGCCGCAGCTGGAAGGGGTGCAATGCTGGGAAAAACTTTATAAAGTTTGATATGGATTTGTTGAGTGTTGGGTACTGCTCGGTTGTTGGACTATGGCCTCAAGGGTATGGATATAGCCATGTCCACCTACAACTCATAGTTTCAGCACTTGGCCAACCCAGCGACCACCCACATCCATAGCACTAAGCAACACAACCAAGATATCAATTTTCTCACCCTTATCTCTACCTGCAAGACAAAGGAAGCATTGAACATCTTAAAACACATGCTCACCTTCACCAACTCAAGCAACTGTCCTCAACCTCATTCCACCTTTGTAGAGAACTACGGCCTACCAAATGATTCATGTCGCCCCAATGTGTGAACACCTCCTCACAAACATACAATTCACACCCAAATAGAAAAGCAAACTTAATGTGGTTTAATAGTGAAATTGATAAAGATGAACACCTTACTAGGTTCCTATGCCAAATCACCAAACTAGATCTCAAATTCTTGGCCTCTCCACAGAATCGGGCTTGCCAAGACATTCAACTGGTGTTTCCAAAATTATAGTTTGAAACATCTAGATCGCTGCTAGCAATGAATTAGAATCAACGCCTAGAATAGAGGAATTGTGTTCCTCCGCTAGGTATGGTGGAGTTTGTAGGTTTGCTAAAGATCAAAGTTGTCAAAGGCACAAACCTTGCTGTGCGGGACATTGTGTCTAGTGATCCCTACGTTATTCTGACAGTTGGACACCAAACAACGAGGACTAAAGTCATAAAGAGCAATTTAAACCCAATATGGAATGAAGGACACATGCTCTCTGTCCCAAATCCTATGCCACCTCTGAAAGTTGCACTAAGGGAACACATCGTCCGGCCAAAACAAATTTAACAGGTTTCTCAATGATAAATTTAGGGTGTCTTCAACATAGCCGCACGAGCAAGAAGGTCAACCCAGTACACATAATGAATGCATATTTAAAAGTCTTACCTGGCGCTGCTGTTGCAGAAAACCATTAGATGTTGCACAGTTCATTTTGCCCTTTAGCGAGTGCGTAGATTTAACCTTGGAAGGGAGCTTATTATAGTTTTAAAAAAAATCCTGATTTTGAGGCATTCCAACTCGTAGATTGGGCGCGTTTATAGCAGGTTTCTCAAGCCTTTCACTGTTAACAATTCATTGTATCCTATTGCTGACCTGTCATTGCCAGAAGCTATTTGTTGGTTTTGCATCTTCTTTGCAAAAACTGTATAGATATCGGTCCTTCTTGCGGAGATATTGAAGTTTATTTTGTAGTCTTAAAACTGCACAATTAGAGGTATGAATTGACGCCACTGAAAGTATCCCAGGGGGGGGTCAATCATTGTAAGAGAGAGTGTAGCCTTAAATCATTCTACCTACACTAAGCGGTTCCCTTTACATTCTGAAATTATGAATCAATTTAAAGCATTAATTTTATAGGAGGTCATCCCTTATGGCTCGTATGTCCAGTAAAGTTATTGTTTTGGCTACCACCTCTGCCTGTTGATGGACTCATTTGTAATGTCCATAATTTTGTTTTAGCTACTAAATTGTAGACACCACAATTAGATTAGTGCAATATCTATGTAGCAATAATAGTTCTCAGCCTTGCTAAGATAATTACTAGTATTCACTTTTCATTAGATCAATGTTTAATCATTAGTATCATTACAATTATTCTTATTAATCTTATTATTAATATTATTGTTAATATTACTTTAAGTTAAAAGGGTTATTAGTTGTTATCTTTGTTGAAATAAACGTTTTATCTATTGAATAGGTTTATATAAATTAATTAATCTTATTAAATTGTTTTTCTTTATTGATTTATGTTTCCTTTTTGTTTTAAAATTAATAGGGTTAAATTTAAGTAATGATAAATTTAAATCTGAATTATTATTTATTACAATGTTAAATTGATGTGTTGGAGTAAAAATATTGAGTTTATTAAGTTCAATATAGGATAAGGAAAGAATGTGACAAAGATGAAGATTTGATACGATTGGGTGCTGATAAATTAAATTTAATGTGGTATTGAATTTTACTACATATTGTTTATAAGTGTTTTGTGGAAATTTGATTATTAGGTTGCTTAAGGTTGGTAAGTAATGTATTCAAGTTTGATTGGTTGATTGTAAGGAAAATTGTATAAGGAAATTAGAAGTTGTGTAAGTTGGTTCACATGTTGTAATAGAATCATGTTTAGTTTCCATAGCCAAAGGTTGTTGTGTTTTGACTTTATGTTATGTGTTGATAAGTGTCATGAGTTAATGAGTTGTAAAGATATGTTGTCTTTAGTCATGTATGAGGCAAAGGATAACGTGAATGATGCATGATCTGATTTGTGAATGTACCTTGGGGTGGTAATAACTCCCTTGTGGATGATTTGTTGACCATTTAATTGTATTTATTTTGTAATGGATTTTTGAATTGGATTTTGTGAATGGGGAGGCATTAGGAAATGTAAAAGGATTATGCTATTGTTGGATTGCTTCACTTGGAAGCTATGGAAAATGTTTTGAGAGTATGTCCTTATAATTAAATTAATGTGCAAGATGGTGAATACCTTGCATTATTATATATACATGTGGATATGAGGATAATTGTTATGCAAGATGGATAATGCCTTGCATGGATCGTGTTTCATCGTTGACATGATGATGGTTACTATGCTTGTTGAGTGGGGTTTTCTAGTTGCAGGTAGGGGAGTGGCTCTCAATGGGGGCCGGAGCCCAAAGTGGCGTCCAGGACAACCCATGTGGGAGTTTGTTAATTCAGTGATAACCTAATTAATGAATTAGGGGGTTGGGTAGTTAATCACACTAAATAAAGATAAGTGGATGCCTCACTCATGGCTCAAGTGCTCGTTTAGGCTTGAGATGAGATGAGAAGGCCTGGAATGGCAAGATCAACTACCTTGTCCTCATGAAAGGTATGTTAATTCCGCATGAGCGTTGTATGGGGGCTGGGAGTCGGGAGAGGCTGCCAGGACAACCCAAGATGGGGGTCGGGGCCTAGGAAGGCTTACCAGGACAACCCATGACAAGCCATGTGATGACACTCCTCCCTACTGCAGCCTAGCATTCCCTCGTTGTACTCTCCCCATTCGTTATGTGCTTGCCTCTGGAAGTGTTGTTAAGTTGTTTGTGTTATTGACTTGTGTGTTGGAGTTATGTCTTGTCTTGTTCTTTTAGTCTACTGTCTACCTGACTGTATGTTGTAGTGGGAACCTTATGTTAACTCCTAGCTCGGGGGGTGGACCTTAGGGTTCCACATGGTCAGGTGGAAGAGCTCTTATCCATTGGTTTTTCCTTGCTATTGTTCATGTGCGAGGATGTTGTATCTTGTGTATCAGCCGTCATATCTTGTACCAGACATGAAGTAAGTAATTTGTATTCATGTACTTGTCTGTGTAACAGAGGAGTTATAATGTATGTATTCAAAAGGTGTTAAGTAACAATGTAATGATGTACTCGTATGTGAGAAGAAATTGTATCTTTGTACTAGATCCTAATGATTACTCATCTGATGTTGTGAAGATGTAAATTTTTATTGATTAAATGCAATAGGTTAGAATGATCTATTAATGTTAGTTAAGGATGTATGTCAGATTATGTTGTTTGATTTGACGAGTAATGCTCCCATGATATCTTAGAGGACTAGTTGATAGTTTAATGATGTGTAGTGATGTGTTAAACATTACTTTGTTACTTTATTCATTTTAAAAAAAAAAATTATTCTGTTTGCTTAGCGTAGATGTGTTGTCTCTAAGGTGTTCATGCGGGGTGTTACAATGCGGAACACTGGAAAAAGCTCCTAGAGGATCTACTTCCAGGGATTTGTAGGGATGTTTCTTGAATTTGGGGCGAGGCCTATTAGTGATCTTCAAAATATTCGGAGTAGACATCCTTTTTTTAAAAACAAGATTTGCAGAAAAGAACGGAAAATACCTTTTGCGTCTTTCGGTTTCACGGAGTTAGCCGGATCAATTTCTGGATGAATTGACTTCTGCAAATGATCTTTGATGAGCTTGAGGAATTTTGTTGTAGGGCCTTCTCTTTTCATTTCTTCTTGAATGCAGAATGAACAAATGCTTAATGAGAAAACCCTTATATTGCTCTGCAAAGCCTAATGTTAAGTTGCAATAAATGCTCGACCTAAGTCATTCCGGTTTGCCTTATTCGGATGACTTGAAGAACCGGATCAATCTTGATCTTAAACATCTTGCGGATCTTTCAAATCTTAACCATAGTTTATTTGGATGTTTCTCTTATGAACCCTTTAATCTGCAACTCTTCTTGTGCCAGTTCCGACATCAATTGACTAGCTGGGGGAACAAGGTTTTCTTTGTGTCTCCCCCTTAGCCAGAGCTCACTTTTTAATTTCTAGAAGGAATATCAGCACCAGAGTCTAGTGCGGACCCATCCCCTACATTCTTTGTACTTTTCTTCACCCAAATTTTGTTCATCTCACTTTGAACTTCATCCGCATTCACTTTTCATTTTCCCTTATCTTGATTCTGATTATGATGTACCGGACCTCTTTTGTCCTGATTCTTACTTCTATAGAATTTTGCAATATGACCGGATCTATTGCAAATTTGGCAAATAACATTTCTTTGCATATTTGATTGATATCCTCTTGATCTGCATTGATTAGCCATATGACCTATTCTATTGCATGCAAAGCATCTACCATTGAATGATTTGTTCATTTGCATATTTCTGCATTCATGAGATTTGTGCCCATACCTTTTGCAGTTGAAACACTATCTGGAGAAGGATGAATTAGTCTGATTCATTCTCTTTCTGCACTGATTAGCTTTATAACCAAAGTTATTGCAGTTGTGGCAGTATCCATTGAAGGTTGGATATCTTTGAGCACTAGGCTGCCTTACCGGAGGTCTTCTAGGCCTGTTCCTTGGATTTTCTGATCCAAAATTCTTCTGACCGGATCCGGAGCTTTCTCCTTTCTCATATCCCAAACCACACTTGTCATCTACCCTCTTTTGACTTTCAAGAAGAACTTCAAGTTGAGCAGAACTTATCTTGAATTTTTCTTTATATTCATTTACTGTTTGAAGATCCCTTTTAAGAGAGACAATTTGATCCTCAAGTTTTTCTTCATTATCTTTAGCATCTTCAAGATCAGATTCAAGGTGTCTGATTATTCTATCCATCTTGTGGCAGTCTTATGATTTCTCCTTGAGAGATTGTCTTAGATCATCTTCAGTTTTTCTTTTCTCTTCAATTTCTTGGGTAAACTTCATAACTCCTGATTCCATCTCATGTCTTACCATGATGATCTCTTTTGATAACTTTTCACACAACTTGGTTTTCTCCTTTAGATCTTCATTTGTAACATTGGCTTCACCTTGACTTGCCAATTGCTGAAGGTGCTCTTTTCTCTTTTTCATAGAGAGACTTAGTTTCCCTTTTAGTTCATTTATGAAATCATCAGCCTATTTGAGTCTTTCCTTCAATTCATTGACTTCAGAATTTGACTGCTCAAGATCATCTAGGGCAAACTTAAGTTGCTCCCTCATACCATACACATCCATTTGAATTCCCAAATCTTCCTCAAGATGTTAGGCTCTGTTGGGAGGTACTTGGCTCTGATACCAATTGTTGATAACTGAGAGGGGGGTGAATCAGTTATCCTAATTATTTATGCTTTCTAAACTTTCTTATTAATCAATGCAGCATTAATTCAAATAAGCAAACATAACCATGAAATGGAAATACACATGACACAATATTTTTGATGTGGAAACCTTGTTAAGGGAGAAAACCACGGGGTGATTAACCCAAGATTGTATTCTCTGTTAGAAGAATGGAAATACAAAATGGCACTTGCCAATTAGGGCTCACTGCCTGAGCACACTGCTCACAAGAGGCACACTACCTACAAGAGACACACTGTCTACAATTTATGAAGAGTGTAATACAATACTTGAACTGATAAGGAGCATCTACATATGCTAGAGTTCAGTTCCAGTTAGGCTCAGTACAGTGATCTGCTGCACTTCATCTTTCCTCTTCTTTTGTGCTGCTCTCCTTTCACATACTGGACCTTCCTTACTACTTTTACTCTGCTCTGCTACTTTTCTTCGCACATAACCAAAAGCCACAACTCCTCTCACAACTAAATCCATCTTGTCTATATATCCGCACGAGTGATTTCATCACCTTTCTAGTTGGCATCCAGAATAGTCAATCTTTTCCACAAACTCTGATCTGTCAGCTAAATCCTTGCTTACCAAGTAATGTGGATCAAGGATATACTTGCAGAAGTCATCAATCATGTCGGCCAATCATAACTTATGCCTTAATAACCTTTACCATCATCAGTAACACATCTGGAATAATGTTTGATGTTCTACTAGTCAGTTCTTCCTCTGTCCACACTACTAATTAGGAGCCCGATACTCAAGTATTCATATCTTTTTCTTCATCTATCACTGGAGGCTAAATCCTTGGAATCTATCAGTCAAGGTAGTCCTCTTGACTTCCCCAAATCTGCACTTCACCAAGATACTTCCTCTGAGAGATCCGGACCTGACTGTCAGACCTCGCCACATGCTCTGTTCTTGCTTACCGGACCACAACATTCTTCACTCTGACTCCTGGTATAGACACACCATGTCCTGCGGATGTGTGGGATGAACTTTGTTGCCATCAATGACAACAATAATGAATCCATATAGTGTCTCTTGCCAACAATTATTACCAATTGCTTAACTACTAACATTACATATTGACCATCTTACAATACTAAATGCTATAGCTAATACAATCTCCTAGAGCTCATCTTAAGCCAAGGAATTGTAATTGCATAAATAATAATAAATAAGAGATCGATAACACAATCACTCAAAAATATACTATACAAGAATAAATACAATTATATTAGAGAATATATATTATATATAAAATAAATATAATTAAGTTATAAATACTGAATATTAGCAATATCAATTACGATGCAAATTAACCAAATTTCAACATAATTTTTGGTTTTTCAGTATGGTTTCTTAGTAATTATGTGTTTCTTTCGTTTAATTTTTTGTTACTATTATTCTTTTGTACCTATAACTTTAAGACAAGGGCATTTTTACATTTCCTTTGGATTCATATGTTTTGGAGTAGATTCTTAGCCCCATGTTTGTCAAAGAGTGGAAAGCAATATTGAAACTTTAATTGTATAGTGAAATCATTATTTATCTCTAAATAGTGCCATTTTGAAAAGTGTCATGAAGGTGGAGACCACAATGCATTATATGGTTGATCATGCTTGTTTTCTAGTGTATTTGACTAGTTCCCTCCATTGTTTTGAGAGTGTCTTAAAATGTAATTGATAGACTCTAAGTAATTGTAGTGTATACGAAGATACTAGAGAATAACAAAATTGTATGATGGCTTAAAAATAGCTCTACAACAAGAATGGCGAACAATGACTACTTTCAGCATAATAACGGTCACTTGCAAAATTCAAAGAAGAATGCGCCCAGGCTCAGATCCCTCTAGGAAGACCCAATTGGGGTTAGACAACAAGGATTCTCAGGTCAAAATACTTTAGAGGTCTTCGAGAATAGGAATCTAAGGAATCACGGTTTCCTTCCGACAGGCGCTAATGCAACCATTCTATGCATCAGGAATCCAAGGCAAAAAAGTGCTCTAAGTCATCGTAGAGGAGAAAATCCCCAGATGTTTACGAGACAACAAAGGGTGAAATTCAGAGCCCAAGTCCTCAACAAGACAGACTACTGAGTCCCACAGAGAAAGTGGGACCCAAAGAAATCCCCAGGTAGTAAGATTTTTGTCATGCCAAAAAATTTCATTGCCGACAGAGTAGAGAGATACAAGGATAAAGTGCTATTGGTGAAGTGGTGTGGGGAAGGCTTCTCAAGCGTAGCCATTATGGAATGGTGGCTCCAATCTTTTGAAGGCCAAGTATTCGTCCCCTAGCAAATTCCTTCTTTTTCATAGAATGTAATACAAGGGATTTGAAGATGGAAATACTCTATGGAGACCCTATCTTCTTTCAAGGCTCTAGCTTCCATTGCATAAATTGGTCACCATCTTTTAATCATGTGAAATAGCATTTCTTGAAAGCTTTGGCTTGGGTTTCTTTTAAGGATCTCCCTGTGGAATTTTGGGAAGTTAAAGCCAGGTAATCAAAATAGGGGATGAACTAGGAGGCTTTCCTTAATAGAAAATTTGGGGCTACAGCCAACATCTGTGTAGAAATGGGCACATCTTTGGGTCTCTACATAGATTTAGAAATTGTCCCCAAACATGGCAGATGGTCGCATATAACAACCCAAGTGGAGGGCAGCCAGATTGGAAAGTTCTTGTTAGGAAAACATTTTGATGCTGGGTCCTTAGGGCTTTCCCCAAATAGCAAGATTCTTCCTACCGCCATTGAAAAAGATAGAATCCCCAGAGGAAGAAGCTATGGTGGAAGACAAACAAACTCAAGAACCGGAGCTAGCTAGGAAAGGTTCTTTGTTGAAAGCATTAAGGGTTGGGGTTTTAAGCAAGGTTCAACAGGAAAGAGATCTTGCTAAACAAGTGAAGGCTAATTAGGAGGCTTAGAAAGAGGCCTTTTCTCTGCATGTTACAGAAGAGGGACATGATGCACCCAGGGAATCCTCTCCCTCAAAAACCCCTAGGGCTTCTCCCCGCTTCAAGGAAAACTACTCTAAGGTAGAGGAGTTAGGATATGTAGCCCTCACCCCCATAGTGAGGAAGGAACAATCAGCTTAGGACTTCACAAAATCTACAAGATTAGAAGCTTTTGGCATAGAAGAGGAATCCTTTCTAGAAGAATAGGCTTTAGAAGAATCCTGCGAGCTCATGGATAACATAATAAGTGGTTTAGAGATTCTAGAACCAATGGAAGTAGCTCAAGTGGATAAGCCAGGTCAAGGGTTGGAGCTTTGGAATGTTTTTGAGAAGGAAGCAGAGTTAATAGAACATGAGAACAACATTCTTTTCGGTGATCAAGACTCTTTAGTAGAAGTCTTCTGCAAGGAAGCTTGTGATAACTTGGGGATAGCATCTTCTGCCCCTACCCTTCCCTCCCCAGACTGCGGACATAGAAAAAATCTAGGAAGGAAGTCCAATAGAGAATTAAGGTTCAAAGATGGGGAAGCTAGGGGCCAAACTAAGATTTCTTTGATGCTCAGATCAGGGAAGGGAACTCCCCTTCCCAAGGAGCAATGAATATCATAACAGGGAATGTTAGGGGCCTCAACGCCCCTAACAAGCAGTGCTTGGTCAAACAGAGGATCGAGCAGAGTCAAGATACTATTTTTATCCTTCAAGAAACAAAGTTGTCCAGTGCAGATTTTGATCTTTTCAAAAGAAAGTTAAGAAGTTGGGATGGGCTAGCAGTCCAAGCTCAAGGAGCTTTGGGTGGTTTAGGCATTTTGTGGGAATCAAGGTCAGTACTCATCAAGGGGATTGAAGAAAGCTTGAATTAGTTGGCCTGCGAGGTTAAGAGCATCAATTCTACTTTAAAATTCTTGCTCATCAATGTCTATGGCCCCAACAGTAATATTCAAAAAAGGGAAACATGGTTAGAGTTGGATGATTTCATCACCAGAAATCAACATCTCCAAATGTTACTAGGTGGAGATTTCAATTCTATTCTTAGCATGAATGACAAGAGAGGTGGGAAAGGTTTTATCTCACAGTCTCAAAAGGACTTTGTAGATTGGGTTGGTAGAAATGGCCTGATGGAGCTTCTACCAATGAATGGAAGCTTCACTTGGACATATATAAGGTTAGGTTTTAGTCAAATAGCAGAAAGGCTAGATAGATTTTTCTTTGTTGGAGATTTATCTACTTTTCCATTTGAACTAGTCAGCTCCATCATTCCTTGTTTAGGATCAGACCACTTTCTAGTTCAAGTGGAGCTCTTGGGAGAAAAAAAAACCTCATAGATGTCCTTTCAAGTTCAAAAATATGTGGCTACAGGACCCTTCCTTCATAGAATTGATAAAGGATTGGTGGAACAAGGATTTTTTTGAGGGCTCAAAGCTCTTCATTTTTATATCAAAACTCAAAAGTCTAAAATAAAAATTGAAAGAGTGGAATAGAAATCATTTCAAGGATATCTTCGCCAGCAAGAAGGAAATAGAAGAGAAACTTGAGGCCTTTGAATCTAAAGTTATCAGGGATGGAATGGACTCAGATATATTTATTGAGGAGAAACATCTATTGGCAGCTTTGGAGGATTTACTATCAAAGGAAGAGATATTCTGGCGGCAGAAGTCAAGAGATACATGGATTCAGGAGGGTGATAGTAATACAAAAAAAATTCATAATAGCATCAAACAAAGAAGATTAGTAAATCAAATCTCCTCTCTTAGAAGAATGGATGGATCAATGGAAGAGTTGGTTCTAGAAATTGGAAAAATGGCGGTTTCTTTCTTCAGGAACTTGCTCTCAGAGATTAGAGGTTCAAAATTACGACCTCAACAGGAATTGCTTCAGAATATTCCTAGAATTGTGAAAGAAGACCAAAATAGGTTACTACTTCAGGATTTCACAGAAGAGGAGATCAAATTAGCCCTTTTTCAAATGCATCCAGATAAGGCTCCCGGTCCAGATGGCTGGCTAGCATGTTTCTTTCAAAAATGCTAGGAGATTTTAGGCAAAGAGATGACAGAGGCTATTAATGCTGCTAGAAACTTAGGGCATCTAATTTGTGAAGTGAACAACACCTTTATTGCTATGCTCCTAAAGAAACAAGAGGCTATTTCTCTAGATGACTTCAGACCCATCTCTTTATGCAACACCCTATACAAGGTGATGACCAACGCAATGGAAAATAGACTCAAACCACTACTGCAGGACATCATCATGGAGGAACAATCTAGTTTTGTGCTAGGAAGATCAATTCTCGATGGAGTAATTATTGCCCAAGAAACTATACACTCCACCCAATCCACAAAAAAGGCTGGGATGATAGTAAAGCTAGACATCAAAAAGGCCTATGACAAAGTTGATTGGAGATTCCTAATGAAGGTGATGGAGGCTTTTAGTTTTCACAAGAAATGGTTGAACTGGATCTTTCAATGCATTTCTACACCTAGATTTTCAATTCTAGTAAACGGCTACCCTGAAGGTTTCTTTGAATCTTCTAGAAGGATTCGTCAAGGAGACCCTTTGTCTCCCTTTCTATTCATCATTATGGAAGAAGCTCTTGGGAGATCCATTTCAATTCTCACACAGTCAGGATCCCTTCAAGGCCTAACTGTAACTAGTTCACTACCACCAATCTCACATCAACAATTTGTTGATGACACCATGCTCTTTAGTGCTGCAAATTATCAGGAAGCTCAAGGCTTTAAGGATATTTTGGATCTTTACTCCTTAGCTGCTGGGCAGTGTTGATGATTGCGATATACAGCCTTCTAGCCCTCCTTCTAGCGCCAGAAAACTGTTGATGACTATTTTGATGCAATCATAACAATAAGTTAAAATTCACATATAATGAACTGAAACTATACTTGAAAGACAAGAAGGAATCATTTGAGATTCAACTAATCCCAAGTCTACAATGGTTCGGTTGGTCAAGTTCAGTTGGTCAATGTGAAGCTGTAATGTTCAAGGGGCCTTACGTAGTTTAGGTTTGTTTTGATGGTTTACTGGACTAAGAATATGCAAAGAGGTCATAGATTTCAACAAGTATTATGTTCATTTGCATACAAGTGTTACCGGGCTGCAAGTTTCAGAGGGTTTTCTTGGACTTTTTTTGCAGCTTTCTTCTTTATCTGTTTATGAAAAACTGTCTGCTTATAGCTCTGTTATGCATGCTTCTTCGAATTTGAGACAATTTTCTTTAGATTTCTACGTTTTCAGCTAAATATTTTAGATGGGTTGGGAAAAGTTAGAAATATCTAAACTATACCTCATTTAATCTACTGAAGGATCTAATTGTTTCTGTTATGCACTGTGTAAATACCATAGTAATTTGATCAAATCCACAGTAAAAACCCTAAATGTAAGTTCTGAGCATTTTCACAAACATACATTTAAAATTGCAAGCTCTCAAAGAAAATATTTCAAAACACAAAGAAGAGCAGGAGAACACTTAGAAGATAGATGCAGAACTCCAGATTCTATTGTATTAGAAATGAATAGTCATACATGATTTACAATGTAGGAATGACTCTTAGTTTCATTGATCATACTACAGAGAACTTACAAGCTTTACAGATACAGTAAGGTAGCCAAACATTCCACGCGCACCTTACTGCAGACAACAGGCGACCTCCTTCTTCTACACTAAACTATGCTAACTTAACTTGCTGTATGTTTCTAAGAAAAAAAACTGTTGTAACCCTTGTTGCTTTCCTAAAATCCCTGTTGTAAAGTATTACAGTGTAGAGAGGCACAATATAAAGACATTCTGATTGTCCTCACTACAGTAAAAACCTAACTGAACCCCTGGTTCAAACCCCTGGTTACAGCAATAAATGCAGGTGAACCAGCTCTCAAAAAATATCTCTGAGCAGTGTCAAATCTGGGCGAAATATTACCCCTTCTGGAAGTTCCGGCAGCTGGGTAATAACTTCTGTTTGTCTGTTGCAGAAATACCCTCAGCTGCAACCTTGTTCTTTACTTGAATGGCCTTGACTTTTTGCATTTCATCCTTATCTTCTTGCTCCTGAGATCAGATCTTCTGCCTCTATGAGATCACTGTGTTGACTTTCCAGCTGCTTCCTTAACTGCAAGCCTGCAAGACAAGACAAGCAATAAGTACTTCATTTATCACATAAGCAGCATGAAATTAAAATAAGCGTTTAAATCCAGGTGACTGCGCAAGATTGAGAAAATCGGATCCAGAATCCTCTCAAAACGCGTAACAAATGCGTTCAGACTGCCCAAAGTTCATCGGGTCAACTATCGCTGACCGGGAAAAATGCCAGAGGCGCCAAAAAACACCTTAAAATTCCACCGCCTCATTTCCCGCCCATCGGCATGATCATCGCTATCGGCGTGTCAAAAAAAACATGTTGGCCGACATTGACTTCATCATCATGATATTCTGAAAATATGATGCACTCGCTTCTGAAGGTCCAGATGACGTCATCATGATATTTCGCCTCTGCATATTGGAGAAAAGAACAACATCATCATCATCATCATGTTGAAGAAGAATAGGAGGATATGAATATGATCATGCTGCCGAGGAAAGGAAAATGATGGTGACGTCATCATGATATTCGGGCTTCATTGAAATGCTAAGGATGACGTCATCATCATGTTCAGTTAAGGTCAGGGGATAATTGTGATATCAGGTCACCTAAGGAGCATGATCAGGATGATGAAGTGAACATGACCTTTTTGCGGCCAAGGTAACCCTCTCGAAAGATCAGGATGATGATGATGATCAGGATTTTTGCTTTTGTCGAACTTAGAATAAGACATCATCATCATAGTCGGGAAACGGATCGTGCTTGAAAAATATCCTGCTGAAGGGAAAAAATGTGATCATGATGATCATCAGGATATTAGCTTCTTCGTTTATCAGATCGGGATGACGTCATCATGATATCCGGGGCCTTCGTTAAACTTAGAACATGACGTCATCATGATATTTCGCCAACCGGATCATGTTTGGGAAATATCCTGCCGAAGGGAAAATGTGATGATGATGATCATTAGGATATTTTCAAAAGGTTGTATTTCATCGGCAGGAGGACTTTACGAAATATCGGGTGAACAAACAAGATCATGATGATCTTGACAACAGGACAGGATAAAAATATGATAATGATGATCCTCATCGATTTATCATGATGACGTCATCATCATATTTCGTTTTCGGAGCACAAGGATGAGTTGAGGTCATCATGATATTTGCGCTAGGGTGATATTGTAAAATATGATCATGCTGTTTGAGGAATGCAATATCGACCTCTTCTGAATAGATAGGGTGATCATCATGATATTGCAAAAAAGGCGATTAGGAGGATATGAACATGATGATCCTCTTTATCGATTTATGATGATGATGTCTCCATTACTTAGCGAATTTCAGCGAATGACCCGTGAAAGATCAGGATGATATGAAGTCGTCATCATCATATTTCAAACTTCAGCAAATATCATGATGATGACCTTGCGATAGGATTATAACATGCGCATGCAAATATGCCGAAGGTGGATTTTTCTAAGTCAGGGTGATCAGCATGATATTATAAGATCAGGTAATGTTGAAACATCATGATGATGCTCGCGATACAAAAGACCACTTCGACGGGGAACTTACCTTGACTTAAAGTTGATATCATCATGATATTTGAACCTCAGGATATTATCGGGGGGGGGTTCAAATATGATGATGATGTCCCTTATACAGCAAAACCGAGTTATAAAATATGACCCTCCTAAAAGAAATCATGATGCTGACGATGCGCCTAAGGCCATTTGACGGGTAAAGGGCACTACCACCTAAGATTGACGTCCGGATATTGCGACTGCATGATTTTTATCGGGTGATAGACCAAGATTATGATGATCTTGACAACATGACTTAGGATATAAAAATATGATGATCCTCCTGCGAATATCAGGTTTGACCAAAACTTTGACCGTGCATAACTTCCACATATGGACGAATTTTCAAGTGAAGTAAAAGGCAAACCTGCATGGAATTTCAAGCTCTTTTAAAATATGAGGTCACAGAAACAAAATATGAACTTTGACAAACTGACCTCATGATGATGATCTACCCTTTCCAATATCATGATGATGATGCACCTGACCTTCATTTTTACCAAACCGCCAGAAAGCAGAAAAACACAAGCAGAAGCAAAAAGCAAACATCAGCAGGGGTCCCCATTTTGCTAAGGAGCATAATGTGGCGTGTTGTGAAAATCACAACAACTAGCAACCAAAACAAAACAATTAAATTCAAAGTGTTCAAGGAAACTAGATGAAATGAACTCATAACTTCCAACTATCTTTCTTGCAAATTACTATTCAGCTTGAGACTCAAAGTATTCAATAAAGATGCATGAATTTCTATTTTCAGTTTAGTTGTGTGCATGTGATTAATTATCCTCATCTTGAAGATCGGTTGAACAAACCAATGACTGACATTAGCCTACGTAGGTGAGGATATTCCCTCATAGCCGACCGGATAGAGCCTTGCTGCCAGCGAGCGTCTATAGCCCCGGCAAGGTTATCGTTACAATTCTCCTAAGTAGAGCCCCACTGCCAGCGAGTGTCCATAGCCCCGGTAGAGTTACTTAGATGGCTTAATCTGGATTTTCAGTATAATCCGCTTTATTTATTTATTTATTTATTTTGTTGTTTTCTAATTTTGAAAGATTTCATAAGATATAGCAATTTGTAACTTCATGATGCAAGGAGTGGGCACTTGCTGAAATTAAGCTGAGAATTGTAATGGTAGCAAGGGTGACCTCTGATTTTTCACCTAATATCTACACTGGTAGGTTCAACAAACCCAAGGATTTTAGGTGTGTCATCGTGAGAAACCTGCTTCAAATTCTCAATCACATTTATTGAATACAAAACTTTAGAAGATGAACAACTCTCTACATTCATGACAGTGACAGGTTATGTGTAAATTGCAAATGGTTAACCTGAATATCCTAAATTTTATACTGTTTTGAATGGTTGCTAGTTTTGCTCCTTAATACTCTACAATAAAATAAAGATCCCTGCTGAGGAGACAACAAACAAACCAAACAAACAGGCTGTACAAACAACACAAGAAAAGAAAAACTGTACAAACAAAAGACAAGCTATACAAACAGCTAACCCAAAAGAAAATAGCAAAAGCAGAACTATACATTATCTACAGCACTTTACATTAAGAAAGAAAGGACTGCCTCATCCTGACCTTTAAGCCTGGAAGTAGTGTTTCAAATGCTGGCCATTAACTGGTAATGGCACATCTTCTCCAGTCAAGGTCTTAAGTCTAAAGGTGTTATCTCCTATTATTTCTGAGATTTGTAATGGACCCAGCCATAATTTATCGAATTTTCCATGGCTTCCTTTCTTTTCATGTGCTTTGTCCCAGCACAACACTAAGTCTGATATCCTAAATGTTTTGACTCTTGCCCTTTTGTCAAACCACCTCTTAACAACTGCTTGGTGTTTGGCAAACTTCTCGAGGGCTTGACCTCTTTTCTCCTCTAGTTGTAACATTTGCACTATTCTAGCTTCCCTATGGTTATCAAAGCCTAGATATTCATTGGCAAACTTCCAGGTTGGTATTCTCAGATTAACCGGAAGTATGGGATCAGTCCCATAAACTAAGTGATAAGGTGTGCTACCTAAAGCTGTTTTGAACTTGGTCCTGTCTACCCATAATGCATATCTTAATAGGGTATTCCACTCTCTAGGACTTTTGGCAATTAACCTCTTGATGATGTCTAATAAAATTTTGTTTGTTGATTCAGCCAGTCCATTACCTTGAGGGTAATAATTCGAAGAAAACCTTAGAATGATCCCATATTCAAATGCCCATTTAGAAAATTTTAAAGAAGAGAAAGCAGGGCCGTTATCACATACCAATGAATAGGGCGTTCCAAACCTGGTGATAATGTTTTCTTCAAGGAACTTGATAACTACCTCAGTTGTGGAAAACCTGCAGCAGGTGGCCTCAGTCCACCTTGTACAATAGTCCGTTACCATCAATATAAATTTGTGTCCTGCAGAAGATGGGGGATTGATGACTCCGATAAAATCCAAGCCCCATTGTGCAAACGGTCTGGACTCGATCACAGGCTGCAGTGGATTGGCCAGATTTCTTCCTTTGTCTGCTGCAGTCTGACAGGTGTGGCAGCTTCTGATGTGACTCTTAGTATCTTTGAATATAGTGGGCCAGTAATAGCCCACTCTCAGTATTTTGTGTGCTGTAGCTAAATGGGAACCATGGCCGGTTCCGTATTTGTCATGTAGTTCTGTCAACACTCTATCAGCTTCAGTTCTGTTTATGCATCTCAAATAAATTCCATCATGGTTCTTCCTGAATAGAAGACCTCCTTGCACCATATAATGCTGTGCCTTAATCTTCAAAGCTCTCCTCTGAGAAGCCTTCATCTTGCTTGGGTACTTTCCAGCTATCAGGAAGGTGCTTAAATCATCGTACCAGCCTGATGCGTCTTGGGAATTCAATACATATTGCTGTTTTATCAGATTTGGATCCATGTTTGCTATTGTCTGCACCAACGCCTGCCCTCTGACCAGCTTTGCGGGAATGATCTCCATGTCGAATTCTTGCAGTGTGGTGATCCATTTGGCTCTTTTTTCTCTAGGCTCGTTCTGCATCAGCAGCATTTTTACTGCTGCGTCTGGTACTATGGCTTTAATCTGGCTGTGCAGAATGTAGTGTCTAAATTTTTTCACAGCCTTCACTAATGCGAATGCCTGTCTTTCGATATCTAGATATCTCAGCTGTGCATCCTTCAGAGGCGCACTCATAAATGCTATGGGCCTCTCTTCATTATTTTCACCTTTCTGTGTCAAGGCAGCAGCGACAGAATGAGAAGATGCAAAGGAGTAGATGTAAAACGGGCTTGTGTAGTCTGGACTTGCCAATACAGGGGCATTAGAAATTGCCTCCTTGATATCTTCAAATGCGGCTTTGGCCACTGGCGTCCATTCCATCTGTGCATCTTTCTTTAACATGGCATTCAATGGCTGTACAATCTCTGCAAAACCTGTTATAAACTTCCGAACAAAGTTAATTTTACCAAAAAATGATTTCAATTCTTTCCTACTGTTTGGTATTTGCAAATTTTTTATGGATTCTATTCTATCCGGATCAATTGAAATTCCATTTTCAGAAATGACATGGCCTAATAATTTACCTTCAGTTACGCCAAATATACATTTCTTAGGATTAAGGGAAATCCCATACCTTTCACATCGCTGGAGTACTTTTTTGAGGTCCTCAGCGTGGGTGGATGCATCCTTGGAATACACAGTTAAATCATCCATATATACAACAATACATTTACCTGATAATCCACGAAAAGCAACGTCCATGGCCCTCTGAAAAGTGGCACCTGCATTAATCAGACCAAAAGGCATTCTTCTATACGCATAATTTCCCCATTTGCAAGTGAAGGTGGTTTTTAGTCTATCTTCTCTGTCAATTAAAACCTGGTTATAACCTGAAAAACCATCTAAAAAAGACATCATCTTTGCGCCATTTACTGCTTGCAGTACTTCATCTATTGGGGGCAAAGGATAATTATCCTTTTCAGAAGCCTTGTTTAAATTTCTAAAGTCTACGCACAACCTAATGTCTCCGTTTTTCTTCCTTACTGGCACTAAGTTAGCTACCCAGACAGAATGTCTGACTGGAAAAATTATTCCAGCGGACAGTAGTTTTTTAACTTCCTCAAAGATTAAAGGCTCTAGAATGGCGTTTACAGGCCTCTGTTTCTGCCTAAATGGTTTGACTTCTTTTCTTAAAGGTATTACGTGAGTTATGATGGACTCATCAAATGTTTTCAAGTCTTCATAAGTCCATGCTATGACATGTTTATATTCTTTCAGAACGTCCAGAACCTCTTTTCTGATTTTCTTAGAGCAAGCTTTCCCAATTAGTACATTTTGCAGATTTAGCTCAGTCCCTAAGTTATGTAAATCACACTTACCCCCTTCTGTTTTGGGTAAGTCTTTCTGTCTTATTATTCCATCGAAGTCAAAGATGTGTTCTAATTCAATTACTCCTTTTGGCAAGAAGTTGCTCTTTAAGTTGATCATATCTTCTTCGTCCCATGTTACTTCAGGCCTTTCTTGTTCATCAATAATTTGGGCCTCAAATGCCTCATTACAAGTCAGAAAATTAATAATTTGCTGATCCTCTCCAAATACCTGAAAGTGTGTAACGTTGTCTGGTATACTGGGCACGTTAACTAGCTCAACAGCAAATCGTCTTAATCCTGACAGTGTCAATGGTTCTAATGTACTAGTAGCAACTGCTAGCGCATCTGGCCTGTGGTTCAGCTCTCTAGGAATATGCTCTATGTTAAAAGCATCAAATGAATCCATTAAACCCCAAACTCTATGTCTGTAACTAATCATCTTCTTATAATTGCAGGCATATAGTTTCCTCACTTGTCTGACTACTAGTTCAGAGTCTGAAAATACTCTGATGGTTTTTACCCCTTTCCTGATGGCCATGACAAGTCCTAAAATTAGGGCCTCATATTCAGCAATATTATTAGTGCAGGAAAATTGTAATCTATATGCTGCCAAATGTGATTTACCTTGAGGATTTATGAGTTCAATACCTGCACCTGCGCCCTGTTTTGATTTGGACCCATCACATTTTAACGTCCACATGCCATCTTTACTTTTCTGATCTTTTACCTTGGCATACTTTGTCCCTTTTATTGCCTGTGGGGTGTTATCTTGTTTATTCATGGGTTTTTCCGTTTGGTTATCTTGCATATGTATGTTTTTAGTTTGCAACTCAGAAAGATAACTACCCTCGTCCTCTATTTCTTTCCCTAAATCTGGAATCAAGACATCCATATTATCCTGAACATATCTCTGTGTTGGATCAGGATTCTCATTTTTCTCTTGTGACTCTACCCTCCCTATGCACATTTTGTATTCATATTCAATGATGTCTTTGCATATTTCACAATTCTCCTCAGCATGTTGCCTATCATGGACTCTACACCTATTTTTATATAACTTACATTGGACTGGGAGATCGTGTGTAACGCACTCTTCCACCTCTCGTCTAATGGCACGACCAAATTTGTCTATTGCATTGTTTTCTTCATCTGAAGAATTTCCGTCAGACTCAATGAATAGTGCCGTTCTATTGCTGACACACTTCTTTCTAATGTTTAACATCATAATCTCTTCAATCTGCATCCCATTGTTGGTAATTCTATAGACACCTGGTTCAACAGCAGCATATAATATTTCATTAGTTCGATTATACTCTGTTATCATATGTTTCATTCTGGGCTCTGCCCCTATTCTGATCTGGTTTGGGATGCCTCTCCATGGTAACCACATGTGTGAAAAGTCAGTAGCCATGTATCCGTTTAATGTTTTGGACCAATCCCTACTTAGCAACATTCCATAATTTACGGGTATATCCACTACTTGAATGTCAATGATTTGGCTTACCCTAGGGTCTGAAGCTAACTGCACTTGTATGTTCATGAGTTCTCCTATCACGCTAACCTCGGTCTTATCTAATTGCGTGACAACCTTGGCAGATTTGGTGGGAGTCAGCCCGAGAGTTTTACATATTCCTAAGGGCATTACGTTGGCTGAAGCACCAGAATCTACCATGCAATTATGTATATTCTTCCCACACAACCTAACAGTTAACAAGAAAGGTTGAGTATCCCTCTTATCCGTATATATTACCACATTTGTATTGGAAGGCTGCTCAACTTTCTTACCTTTCTCCTTAGGTGGTGAATCACTATTAGGAACAGTTATATCAGCAGACACCTTGTTTGTTATGGATGTATCCAGGGATTTTAAAAAAGCATTTCTGATCCCTGGGGTCTTCAATAATTCATTTAGAGGTATACTGACCTTCATTTTCTTTATTTCCTCTGATAAGTAATTCATTAGTCTTGTTGTCTCTATTGTTTCTGTCTTACCTGTTTGATCCTTTTGCACTGCTGTTTCATTATTTGTGTGCTGACTAGCTTTAAGTATGGCAAGATTGTTGCTAGCATTCTAATCTGGGGGTGTATTGATGTTATTCGGGGGAGTGGAAGTGGTGAAAGGTCCTCCCGGCCTAGGGTTGTTCCTCAAATTGTAGGTGTGGCTTTTATTTGTCTGTTGAAAGGCCTGCACCTCTTCTGTTTCATTTAATATCTCATTTTCAGATTCAAAAGGAAACTGAAAAGCATTTAACACAAAGGCTGATTCAGGATAAAGACTTTCACAACAGTATGGTTCATCCTCTAGCAATTCATCCTCTTTCTCTTCTGCAGTTGCAAAGGTAAACGTTTCTAAGACTAATGCTGTGTCATATTCTGAGGGTACTACCTCATTACCCTTAGGAATGAGAAATTCAGAGGTAGGAGGCTGTACATCTACGTTGAAAATACTAGCTGCCAAGTGGAACTGTGGGCAATCGTGCTCAGCATGGGCATTGGTATTGTGAAATCTGCACCAATTTTTGGGTGCTGTATTGGCCATTTGTATGCTAGTTATTTGTTTTGCACCATGATTATCTGTATTCTCAAAAGGAGAAGCCAGAGTACCGTTGTTGGGCCCAGTGTTCCATGTCTTGGGTGGCCTAGGTTGATTCTGATTTTTGTTATTATTGCCCCAGGTCCTATTATCTATCACTGGCCCCCTATTTTGCATTGGTTGCCCCTGACTGGGGCCTTGATGCTGATTGTAGTTTTGGTTCTGATTGTACTGCTGATTTTGGTTGAGACTATAATTCTGATTTTGGCCTTGGTTGTGATTTTGATGTGGATTGTAGTTTTGGTTGCTTCTTCCATAGAGGTTCTCATTTCTTAGCTGTGTCACTTCGGTTGTTAATCTTTTCAAATGTGCGGTAATCTCTTTGATGTCTTCCCTATCCTCTTGTGCTTTTGCCACAGTTACATCCCTAGGAAGTTGGAAGAAAGGCTGACCATTATTTTGACTGTTATTGGAAGTACTAGCCGTGTAAGGAGTTATAGCTTGGATTAGAGTAGGATTATACACAGGTGTGTAAGAAGGAACCGGATTTATTAGTGGAGCATGCTGCACAGGGATTCCATTCCATGGGTGTGCCTGATTCTGCGCCCCAAAATTTCCTCCAAATGGACTGTAAGTTGTATGTCTCATTTCTTGGTTCACTGAGGCTGCCTCTTTATAGGCTTTGGATATTGAATCTATGTCAAGTTTTCTTTTGACAAACATGGCAGTTAAAGGATCCAAGGCAGCATAGTACATAGCCAACAAGGGAGCATCATCTATGGTATAAGGGGCTACCAGCCTAGACTAGGCCTTTTGAAATCTGTCATTGAAATTATCAATTAGCTCTCCCTCACCTCGTTTTATAGCAGCCAGTTTATGATACAAAGCACAAGGGTCAATGGGTCCTCTAAATCTTGACAGAAATGCTTCTTCCATAAGTGCCCAGGAAGAAATGTAACCATTGGGTAAGTTTATGTACCAGCTAGAGGCCTGCTCATTAAAGGTGTAAGGGAACAATCTACACACAACATCCTCGTGCTCTAACATAGCCCTAAAACATGCTTCCTTAAATATTCTAATATGATCTTCTGGGTCCTGATGCAACTGGTATTTGGGACATATCTTTTCTGGATTTTTTGGCATGTCATGATAATCATTGAAGAATATGGGAGAATTGACATCGAAATAAGCCATTGCAGGTGTTTGAGCTTGACTTGAACTTGCAGAAATACCTGGATTGATTGGTGGATTAGGATTTAGACTAGGATTGAGACCTCCAGGAGTGCCTGAACCAAGATTTAAAGATCTGAACAGTGATCTGTCAGGACTTACAATACTACGGATGTTAAAAGGTGACCCAGGGGGTGTTCCAGATGAACTTCCTGCTTGCGATATCTTTGGATTCCAAATTAAAGGGCTTTTACTTCGCCTTGTATCAGGTAGTTGCACAAATATATCTCCTGAACTGGACCTAGACCTAGTCACTCTATTACTGTCGTTAGCCAGTTTGAAATGAAACCTAACTCAGGAAGGCCTTCCTTCTAGCGCCAAAAACTGTTGATGATTGCGATATACAGCCTTCGAGCCCTCCTTCTAGCGCCAGAAAACTGTTGATGACTGTTTTGATGCAATCATAACAATAAGTTAAAATTCACATATAATGAACTGAAACTATACTTGAAAGACAAGAAGGAATCATTTGAGATTCAACTAATCCCAAGTCTACAATGGTTCGGTTGGTCAAGTTCAGTTGGTCAATGTGAAGCTGTAATGTTCAAGGGGCCTTACATAGTTTAGGTTTGTTTTGATGGTTTACTGGACTAAGAATATGCAAAGAGGTCATAGATTTCAACAAGTATTCTGTTCATTTGCATACAAGTGTTACCGGGCTGCAAGTTTCAGAGGGTTTTCTTGGATTTTTTTTACAGCTTTCTTCTTTATCTGTTTATGAAAAACTATCTGCTTATAGCTCTGTTATGCATGCTTCTTCGAATTTGAGACAATTTTCTTTAGATTTCTACGTTTTCAGCTAAATATTTCAGATGGGTTGGGAAAAGTTAGAAAGATCTAAACTATACCTCATTTAATCTACCGAAGGATCTAATTGTTTCTGTTATGCACTATGTAAATACCACAGTAATTTGATCAAATCCACAGTAAAAACCCTAAATGTAAGTTCTGAGCATTTTCACAAACATACATTTAAAATTGGAAGCTCTCAAAGAAAATATTTCAAAACACAAAGAAGAGCAGGAGAACACTCAGAAGATAGATGCAGAACTCCAGATTCTATTGTATTAGAAACGAATAGTCATACATGATTTACAATGTAGGAATGACTCTTAGTTTCATTGATCATACTACAAAGAACTTACAAGCTTTACAGATACAGTAAGGCAGCCAGACATTCCACGCGCACCTTACTGCAGACAACAGGCGACCTCCTTCTTCTACACTAAACTATGCTAACTTAACTTGCTGTATGTTTCTAAGAAAAAAAAACTATTGTAACCCTTGTTGCTTTCCTAAAATCCCTGTTGTAAAGTATTACAGTGTAGAGAGGCACAATATAAAGACATTCTGATTGTCCTCACTAGAGCAAAAACCTAACTGAACCCCTGGTTCAAACCCCTGGTTACAGCAATAAATGCAGGTGAACCAGCTCTCAAAAAATATCTCTGAGCAGTGTCAAATCTGGGCGAAATATTGCCCCTTCTGAGAAGTTCTGGCAGCTGGGTAATAACTTCTGTTTGTCTGTTGCAGAAATACCCTCAGCTACAACCTTGTTCTTTACTTGAATGGCCTTGACTTTTTGCATTTCATCCTTATCTTCTTGCTCCTGAGATCAGATCTTCTGCCTCTATGAGATCACTGTGTTGACTTTCCAGCTGCTTCCTCAACTGCAAGCCTGCAAGACAAGACAAGCAATAAGTACTTCATTTATCACATAAGCAGCATGAAATTAAAATAAGCGTTTAAATCCAGGTGACTGCGCAAGATTGAGAAAATCGGATCCAGAATCCTCTCAAAACGCGTAAAAAATGCGTTCAGACTGCCCAAAGTTCATCGGGTCAACTATCGCTGACCGGGAAAAATGCCAGAGGTGCCAAAAAACACCTTAAAATTCCACCGCCTCATTTCCCGCCCATCGGCATGATCATCGCTATCGGCGTGTCAAAAAAAATATGTTGGCCGACATTGACTTCATCATCATGATATTCTGAAAATATGATGCACTCGCTTCTGAAGGTCCAGATGACGTCATCATGATATTTCGCCTCTGCATATTGGAGAAAAGAACAACATCATCATCATCATCATGTTGAAGAAGAATAGGAGGATATGAATATGATCATGCTGCCGAGGAAAGGAAAATGATGGTGACGTCATCATGATATTCAGGCTTCATTGAAATGCTAAGGATGACGTCATCATCATGTTCAGTTAAGGTCAGGGGATAATTGTGATATCGGGTCACCTAAGGAGCATGATCAGGATGATGAAGTGAACATGACCTTTTTGCGGCCAAGGTAACCCTCTCGAAAGATCAGGATGATGATGATGATCAGGATTTTTGCTTTTGTCGAACTTAGAATAAGACATCATCATCATAGTCGGGAAACGGATCGTGCTTGAAAAATATCCTGCTGAAGGGAAAAAATGTGATCATGATGATCATCAGGATATTAGCTTCTTCGTTTATCAGATCGGGATGACGTCATCATGATATCCGGGGCCTTCGTTAAACTTAGAACATGACATCATCATGATATTTCGCCAACCGGATCATGTTTGGGAAATATCCTGCCGAAGGGAAAATGTGATGATGATGATCATTAGGATATTTTCAAAAGGTTGTATTTCATCGGCAGGAGGACTTTACGAAATATCGGGTGAACAAACAAGATCATGATGATCTTGACAACAGGACAGGATAAAAATATGATAATGATGATCCTCATCGATTTATCATGATGACGTCATCATCATATTTCGTTTTCGGAGCACAAGGATGAGTTGAGGTCATCATGATATTTGCGCTAGGGTGATATTGTAAAATATGATCATGCTGTTTGAGGAATGCAATATCGACCTCTTCTGAATAGATAGGGTGATCATCATGATATTGCAAAAAAGGCGATCAGGAGGATATGAACATGATGATCCTCTTTATCGATTTATGATGATGATGTCTCCATTACTTAGCGAATTTCAGCGAATGACCCGTGAAAGATCAGGATGATATGAAGTCGTCATCATCATATTTCGAACTTCAGCAAATATCATGATGATGACCTTGCGATAGGATTATAACATGCGCATGCAAATATGCCGAAGGTGGATTTTTCTAAGTCAGGGTGATCAGCATGATATTATAAGATCAGGTAATGTTGAAACATCATGATGATGCTCGCGATACAAAAGACCACTTCGACGGGGAACTTACCTTGACTTAAAGTTGATATCATCATGATATTTGAACCTCAGGATATTATCAGGGGGGGTTCAAATTGATGATGATGTCCCTTATACAGCAAAATCGAGTTATAAAATATGACCCTCCTAAAAGAAATCATGATGCTGACGATGCGCCTAAGGCCATTTGACGGGTAAAGGGCACTACCACCTAAGATTGACGTTCGGATATTGCGACTGCATGATTTTTATCAGGTGATAGACCAAGATTATGATGATCTTGACAACATGACTTAGGATATAAAAATATGATGATCCTCCTGCGAATATCAGGTTTGACCAAAACTTTGACCGTGCATAACTTCCACATATGGACGAATTTTCAAGTGAAGTAAAAGGCAAACCTGCATGGAATTTCAAGCTCTTTTAAAATATGAGGTCACAGAAACAAAATATGAACTTTGACAAACTGACCTCATGATGATGATCTACCCTTTCCAATATCATGATGATGATGCACCTGACCTTCATTTTTACCAAACCGCCAGAAAGCAGAAAAACACAAGCAGAAGCAAAAAGCAAACATCAGCAGGGGTCCCCATTTTGCTAAGGAGCATAATGGGGCGTGTTGTGAACATCACAACAGGCAGGAGGTGAATAAAGAAAAATCTCAGGTTTTTTTATCAACACACATCAACAAATGGAAAGATAGATTTTATAGATTCTAGGTTTCAAGAGAGGTCAGCTACCATGTACTTACCTCAGCCTGCCTTTAATGAGAGGTTTGAGGGCTTTAGACTACTGGGACTCATTGATCCAAAGGATGGGTGATAAGATTACCTCATGGAAAGGCCAATGGTTATCTTGGGCAGGTAGGCTTACAATGTTGAAAGCATTAATCTTAGCTATGCCCATATATATCTTATCCTACTTGGCATTACCAAAAGGAGTTGAGACCAAACTAGACCAGCTCATGCAAAAAAATTTCTAGCAAGGAACAAAATAAAAGGATAAGATTGGATTAATAGCCTGGGAGAAAATCTGTTTGTCCAAAAAAGGAGGAGCAGGTTTGAGGGTCCAAGATATCCAAAATAAGGCCTTGGGGGCCAAGCTGGTATGGAGGATGTTTAAAGAACCTCATAGAAAATGGGCTTAGATTTTGAAGAAAAAGTATTTGGGCATTGTTCCCCTGGAGGAGGTTTTATCCTCTCCAAATCCCACAAAAGGGTCTAGGATTTGGAACTTTATGTGTAGCTGCAGACCCGTCATCTCTAAATTACTCTCTTGGGATATTCATGATGGTTCCAAATCAAACTTTTGGTCAGACTCTTGGGCCGGATATCCAAAATTGGAAGAAGTCATAGATTCCCCCCAAATGATAGAAATTTTATCAAGAGAATGGGGCCTCAAGGTGAAAGACTATCTTTTGTTAGGTTCCCTTGAACAAGGTTTGAGGTGCAGATGGAAAGATTTCTCTAGCTTTAACTTCCATCCCAGATAAATAGAAAGGCTTTCAATAGAACTCAGGAAACGGTCCTTGACATTAAGGCCGAGCTCAGATGTTTTAGTATGGTGTGGGTCCAAACACGACATCTACACAGTAAAGTCAGGATATGAGAGTATTTCACATTCTCAACATTCCAGGCCAATAAAATTGATTTTGCAGTACTGTTGGAATAAATATGGCATCCCAAAAGCAAGACTTTTTTCTTGGGCAGCTCTAAAAAAGAGAATTCTAACTATGGATAGGTCTAGGAAATTGGGATTTCAGGGCCCTTCTCAATGTCTCTTGTGTAGAGAGCATGAGGAAAAAATTGATCATCTCCTCTTGGGATGCAGTTTTTCTAATGAGTGTTGGCAATGACTTTGTGCCAAACTAGGCTGGGTGAGTGCACTTCCAAATGACATCCTTTCACTTTTTCAAGCTTGGCCCAATATCAAACATCATTTCACCTTCAGATGTCTCTGGTTAGTAAGCCTGCCCATTTTAATATGGGAAATATGGAAGGAAAGAAATAGGAGACTTTTCCAGGAAAAAGAGATGTGTGTCCTCTCTCTTCATAACAAAATTGAGGCTAGTATTGTGGAGATAGTAAATAGCAAGCTCAATTTTATCAAACAAAAGGACTCCTCCTTCACAGTTTGGGATGCTATCATGAGAAGAAATTGGGGGGATTGATAATCCCCCCTTTTGTGGATCAGAGGTTTGTTCTAAAGGAGATTTGAGACAAAAGGTTACTTGGCACCCTCCGCAGTTTGGTTGGTTTAAATTAAACATTGATTGTTCTTCTAGGGGTTATCCAGGACCAACAAGTGCGGGGTGTATTATCAAGGATAGAAAGGCAAACATTCTAGCATATGCTTCAATCCCCCTTCAGCCAGGTACTAATAATGAAGCTGAGTTCAAGGCTTTAATCCATGGTTTGTTATTGTGTTCAAAAATAGGAGCCAACATGGTGGAAATTGAAGGTGACTCAACAATTGTCATCAACGCTCTCAAAACAAGGAAAACTCCAAATCAGAAACTAAATGCTATGCTAGAACAAACCATTAATTGTTTGAGGAACTTTGAGTTGTACACAACAAATCATATTTACCATGAAGGTAATGGGGAAGCAGATTCCCTAAAAAATAAAGGCTTCGATGGGATAAATGAAATTTGCATTATTGGTAGGTGATCTTTTTGTTCTTTATTCCCTTTCTTTTCAGTAGGTGTGAAATTCTAATTACAATTTATTTCGCTCAGCCAAGGACACACGATAGGACTTGCCTATCACTATGGCTCGTACGAATTAGAGCTTGCTTGGTTAGCAAGTCAGAGCTCACACATGTATTCATTAATGGCATCAGGTTGGAAATGCTCGCGAGGATTCTATTTATTTCTCTTTCGAAGAAGAAAGAAATCATTCTCTTTTTGTAGGTCTGGCAAAAAGCTCTTGTGGACACCCCAATTTGTCCACTCAACTTGAAACTGGCAAATGGCCTTCCTCAGTTTCATCAAGGATGCCCAGATTCAAAGAATCATCAAGCAACACAACAATCCCCGGCTACATTCTCTGGAAATGGAGGCCATCAAGATGGTCCTAGGTCGCGACTTCCTTACCAACAGGGAGAGATATCGGGTTAATTCTGACATTGCGTCCTAGTTCTTAGCCTCACTCTTGGACCTTGAAGGTGACAAGGTTGAAATTCTCTTTCTGTTCAGAGCCATCTTCAAGGCAACTTTCAGGAGAATGGACATGGACGTCGTGGTGGGCGCCATATTGGGAGAGGGAGTTCCCCGAACTCCAAACCTGGCTCTTCTTACTCTTTCGGGTGCCAGAGTGCAACGTTGGCCCTTCCTTCTAAACATGTCAGCGAGGGATTTGGAATGCCATAGGCTTTGGGGCACTTGCAATTGCAATTTCCTCCCCCTCTCTCATGCTCTAGAGGTGGCCCTGAATGGATAATGGGTGATTGTGTTTGTAGACCTGGTAATTTCTAGGGACTTCTATGGTTTCCCCTAATTACAGTCAATCCTTTTTTTTTATTTTTTTTCTTGACAAGTTCGATTCGAAGTAGCTTTTTGGTCTCCGTTTTGGACTGGTATTGATTTCTAGGATGAAATCTTTGTATAGTTTTGTAAGAAATGCAAGCAGTATTGTATCAAATGTAAATTTTGAATTGGATGGTTTGGGCGAAGATCCCACATACTGTAATTTTTTTATTATTAATACAAATTCCCTCTTAGTGGTTTACTGACCAAAAAAAATTGTAGTGTATAGGAAGAACCTTTATGCAAACAATATTGACTCATTTTTATTATAAATGATGAAATGCATCCAATTAGTTAGCATGACTAATCTCTCTCTCTCTCTATGTGTGTGTGTATGTGTTCATCTATCTCTTTATCTATCCCCCCCCCCTCTCTCTCTCTCTCTCTATGTACCCCTTTTTCTCTCTATCTCTCCCCTTCTCTGTTCCTTTACCTCTCTTTCTCCCTTCCTCTATCTTTTATTCTCTCTATTTCTGTCTCTCTTTCTACATCTCTCTTCCTCTATCTTCCTCCATGTCTTTATCTCACTTCCTCTCTCCCTCCCTCTTTCTATATCTCTCTCTAGCCTCCTCTGTCTATCTATCTCACTTTTACATAATTTACATTATATAAAATATCTATATAATAACAAATATAACTATATTAGTATATTAGTATATTAGATATTAGATATTATATATAAAATAAATATGATTAAATCATAAATAAATATTTAATATAAATAAATGATTTTATAATATAATAGTATTTAAAAATATATTAAATAATTTAGATTATATAAATTATACTATACAATATTAAATACAATCATATTAGAGACTATATTATATATAAAATACATACAATTAAGTTATAAATATTAAATGTGTCTCTCTCTCTATTCGTCTATCTCTCTGTATTATGTCTCTCTCTGTATTCATCTCTCTTTGTCTCTCCCCTTCTCTCTTCCTCTACCTCTCTTTCTCTCTTTCATTCTCTCTCTATCTCCCTCTATTTCTCTATCCACTATTTCTCTCTATCTCATTTGTAAATAATTTACATTATATAAAATATGCTAAATAATAACAAATATAACTATATTAAATATTATATATAATAAATATGATTATCTTATAAATAAATATTTAATATAAATAAATGATTTTATAATATAATATTTTTTTAAAGTATATTAGATAATTGTCATTATATAAAATATACTAAACAAGAATAAATACACCTATATTAGAGACTATATATTATATATAAAATAAAAATACTTAAATAATAAATATTAAATATGTTTAGTTTATCCTTCTCAAGATAGAAGACATATGAGTGATGAAAACATATAATAAAGGGGTATTTAATGTAGAGAATGCCACTATTGTCCAATGAATATCACTTTTCTCAATTATTTCTTTGTTTGGTGCAATTTCCTTTTAGCATAAAGTAGATTGATACAAATTAGCAATATCAATTACGACACAAATTAACCAAATTTGAGTATAATTGATTGTTTTTCACTATGGCTTCTTAGTATTTATGTGTTTCTTTTGTTTTTTTTGTTACTATTATTATTTTGTACGTATAACTTTAAGAGGAGGGAATTTGTACATATCCTTTGGATTCATATGTTTTGGAGTAGATTTTTAGCCCCATGTTTCTCAAAGAGTGGAAAGTACTATTGAAAGTTTAATTGTATAGTGAAATCATTATTCTTCTCTAAGCAATGTCATTTTGAAAAGTGTGAGGAAGGTGTAGACCACATTGTATTATATGGTTGACCATGCTTGTTTTCTAGTGTATATGTCTAGTTGCCTCCATTGTTTTGAGAGTGTCTTAAAATGTAATTGATAGCCTCTAAGCAATTTTACCGTGTAGGAAAAACATTTATGCAAACAATATTGACTTATTTTTATTCTAATATTTGGAGATTTAACACTATAGAGCTAATTCAACTTTGAAGAGACCAGTTTAACAACGAGAAAGTTTGAGAAAAAATAAATGCAAGTACAAACCAACTACCGCTACTCTTAGAAAAACAATAAGAAAACCATGCCTTTATAGTCAATTAAAGAAGAATGTCTTATGTAGAAAGTATGTTCATATGTGAAAATAATATTCACTTGGCCAGAGAATCAAGTATTCTCCACATAAATTATAAGCAAAGAAAGTGTTTGAGTTTGTATTTTAAAATTTAAGAAAAATAAAATTTAAAAAAACTCTAAAAAAAAAAAAAATATATTTTGATATACTACACAACTAAAATAAATTATACACTTCCAATAGCTTTCCATTTAGTAAAATTCTAATTATACACAACTGAAATAAATTATACACTTCCAATAGAGATTTCTTGTCAACGAAATATTTGGAGACTTAATACTATAGAGCTAATTCAATTTTGAAAAGACTAGTTTAACAATGAGAAAGCTTAAGCAAAAAAAAATACAAGTACAAATGGGAAGCAACGACAGCTAGTTCCGAGCTGTCGCTGCTCTTAAAAAAAAAAGAAAACAATGCCTTTATAGTTGATTAAAGAAGAATGCTTTCTATAGAAATTGTGTTTATCTGTGAAAGTAATATTCACTTGGCCAGAGAATCAAGTATTCTCCATGTAATTTATAAGCAAAGCAGGTGTTTGAGTTTGTATTTTAAAATTTAAGAAAAATAAAATTTAAAAAACTCTGAAACAAAAAATTTAGAACATTTTGAATGACTATACAATTGAAATAAATTATACACTTCCAATACCTTTCCATTTAATAAATTATTTTATATAGTAAACTTACTATTTTTTAAAGTTGTACATGTCATTGTCCTTCAAACAAGAAAATTATATGGAAGGCAGTTTGATAAGTTCTCAAATAAAATAATTAAAGAAAACATAAAGGTGAAAATGAATGGGGAAAAACAAAAAGAAATAACGTGTTTGCCCCAAAATGATGCATGTCAAGCTAACAACATATCCCTTTGTGATCTCATATATATATCATTGCCTACTAAGAACCTATCCCTTTGTTGATTGGAAATAAATAGAAAACTATGAGCATAACTAAAAAACAAATTCAACTTACATAGTATTTTTGCATATGTTTGGCCCATTGAAAGTCCATTTGAAATCAATTATAGCCGAATTCACAAATCAAGACCTAGCATCAATGGACACTTTTTTGGGTTTGCTCAATACAGGTCTATGCAATCATTTGGTATCAAGTTCACTTCCCTCATTAAAAACTACAAAACATAAAATGTGGTGATGCAAATTATGAGGAGTTTTAAAATTTTACCTTTTCCAATTACTCTTGAAGTGGATTATATTTAAAACTAATTTTTAGAATAAAATATTCATTAAACAAGGATCTTCAGAGTGGGGTTACTTCCTATTGGATATCAATCGCTTAATATTTTAGCCTTTGTATATAATTTGTAATGCTTATACAAATTTCATTTCTCATATTTAGCTAGGAAATATTTTCTATGTAAAAAAACATTATTTCAACAAATATTCACTGTCCCACACTGGTACCACATTAAAAGCAATGATTGATGAGATAATATATTAATGTTTAGTTTTATATTCATTATTATATATTATATTCTATATAATGTTTAGTTTTTAATTTCAATATTTATAGATAATTAATGTTACAATCATCTCCCTAGTTCTCTCGAATCCAATTGCCCACACCATCTCTAGTTGGCTAATATCATCGAATTTGCTAGTTATTGCCAGACTCAAAGAGGGTTATTTTCTTAGCTTCAATTTTCGTATTCCTTGAGTTGATAAAGCTCCAACCCTCCTTTGATCAGAGGAGCTTTTGGTTCATTTTTCCATGATTAGTGGAACATTGTTGGCTCTTGTACCTGATTTGAGACTGACTTCCCTTTGGAAGGAAGAGTGTTCTTCTGCGGATTCTCACCTTAAAGATTTGTCCTTTTGCCAATTTTCATTTCATTCATTGCGATTCTCATTAAGATTTTACTATGTAAATTTGCACCGATATTGTTTTTAGTCATGTAGCTTATTATTCTCAATTGTTTGTAAATATTAATATTTAAGTTAAATAACATTTTTATTTTTGATATATAATCTTTTAAAAATTATATCTATTTATGTTTTATATTAGTTAAAAATGCATGAAATGCACTATTTTAGAGATGTATTAACTTTTATTATTCACTGATAGAAATTAATATCTTTAAAATAAAATAAAATAAAATATATTCATGTCATATTTTAAAAACTAAAAACATTATATTTAAAGGCGGTACACTAAGCACTTTTGTCTTAGTACATTGGGTATCCTCTACTGTTCTTAAAAAGTATTGTAAATTTAAAACTAAATTGAATCTCTTGAGATTAAAGTAGTTTGTAGGAAAAAACACTTGGTTCTTAACCATTTACTTTTTGGAGATATAATAAAATAATTTGAACCCATTAGTTTATGGTTTTCTAAACAAGACACTCACACACTACACTTTGCATTATGAAGCTAGGGTAAAAGCAAGAAACTCAGTCCACATATAGGGGAAGTCACGCGGGCAAAAAAAATGCTGCTAGGAACGGGTACCCGTTTAGGAACAGGTGCCCAAACCTAAACAGGTACCCGTTTAGTAACGCGCACCCGAGCCTAAATGGGTACCTGTTTAGCTTCAGGTGCGCGTTACTAAATGGGTACCCATTTTCAAAAAATTATATATTTTTAAAAAAGAGCCCAGCAGGCTCATTTTCTCCCACTCAGGCTGACAGCGACAGCGGATTCTTTAGAATGGGTACGTGTTGCTGAAGACTAAACAAACACAATAGCAGAGATTTTTTTGCCCTCTCACCTCCTCTCGCCACCTCGTCACCACTGAGCTCTTCCAGGTTGGTTCTCTACCTATTTTTAGCTTGTTTTAGATGTTTTTTTTCTAATTGTAGGGTTAAAATGAAAATTAGGGTTTTATTTGTTATTAGGGTTTTACTTGTTATTAGAATTTTATGATTTTTTTGTGATTGTATGTTACTGCAAACCCTAAAACCATGTTACTACAAACCCTAAAAAACTTAAACTATAAACCCTAAAAAACCAAATTATAAACCCTAAAACCATGTTGTACTACAAACCCTAAAAACCTAAACTATAAACCCTAAAAAATCAAATTATAAACCCTGAAACCATGTTGTACTGCAAACTCTAAAAATGTAAACTATAAACCCTAAAAAACCAAACTATAAACCCTAAAACCATGTTGTCCTGCAAACCCTAAAAACCTAAACCCTAAACCCTAAAAAACCAAATTATAAAGATTTAATTTTGTGTGAGTATGAGTCGAATGCATTCGACTGTTCAATGACTTCTAATGGGAACACAATAGCATTCAAAAGAAGCTTTGTGAATTGAATTGTTGTGGTCAAACAAAATTTTATATTGAATTGACTTGAAATTCCAAACAAGCCACTCTTCCATCCTCCTAAAAATGCAAACTACTAATTAAAAATATCTTATAATTACTTTACTATATATATATATCTTCATCATCATTTACTAGTATTCCATTTATGACCACTAAGTAACTGTTATTGCTTTTGAGGATCCCATAGTTTCATTTGAATCCCATGCCATGCCCATTGACTACACAGTTCTCCATCGTTTAGATTCTCTCCACTTTAAGCATTCTTTTACTCCTATTAATTCCATTGCAACCACTTTCATTATCCACGTTTCTATTATCATTATTCTTACTAGCATTATTTGTATTTATTACCTTATGCTATGTAGAATTCCATGATTTGTCCATGCTTGTATTTCTCATCTCACTTTCCTAATATCAAATCCCACTTTTGATTCCTATAGGCTTGTAGGTGGATCTTTCATGTTTTCATTCATCAAGTGTTGAGTTCCAAAGAGTTAGCTTACCATGAGCCACATTGAAAAGAAATACATTCTTCAAAAGTTATTAACTCATCTGCATGCATACCCATCTATCATGTCATTACTAGCCTAGTCTAATCTTTAGTGATGAGTCTTTGTATATTACTCTAGTTGCATGGGGTTAGACCTAGGAGGTTGTTGGCCCATGCCCCAAAGTGCAAATTTTTATGTTTCTTATGTGCCTTATTGCTCTGGTAAACCCTACATTAACAAGTGATTGGAAATATTATAATAGAGAAATGGGAAGAATACACTTGGCATGGGCTATCATGCACTTTTAAATTATGACAAATAATGTGATAAATGATCAAAGGAAATAATCAATGATAGTTAAACAAACAAGACAATGGAAATAGAAATTGACACCGGATTAGGAAAAAGTAAACTATAAATACAAGGGTTTAGATGCACTTGTAGGAGATGGAACTACCACTAGAATAATAAAAGGGATAAGTTTGAAGATGAGGAAATCATGTCTACGTGCAAATAATTTTAGGATGAAGACCTAGGAGGTCTATAACCAATACCATTCATAGAATGATATTCATTAGCTCAATAGGGACCTTAATGCCTTCTTTTTGATCTAAGCGACTATGCCTATAACTAGATTTTCTGAGGATATGATTAACTTAGTATATGTAATAATGATAAAAGGGATAAGTTTGAAGATGAGGAAATCATGTCTACATGCAAATAATTTTAGAATGAAGACCTAGGAGGTCTATAACCAATACCAGTCATAGCATGATATTCATTAGGATCAATAGGGACCTTAATGCCTTATTTTTAATCTAAGTGACTATGCCTATAACTAGATTTTATGAGGATATCAAAACCAAGCCTATAAATGATTGCAACTCTTCAAAAGAAGTAGGATCAATGTCAAAGGCATGCCCAACACAAGAGGTATATTCAAATGATCATTTAATAGAGGAAATGGATGCCTCATTAGATTGCAATGCCAATGTTCTAGTTGTGATTTTAGGAATCTCAAAATGTGACAAGTCTATCTTATACTCTCCAAAAAAGAAGGTGTGAAATCTAAGGGACCCCAATCATCACCGGTCCATGTACTAGAAGAAGACGTGAATATTTAGCCACATCATCAATAGGAGTTGTATTTTTTGTGAGGATAAAGAAGGCATCACATTTTGAAGCAGTAGTGATTAAATGCATTATGGTTCAATAGTTTTTCTTGAAATAGTGAACAATCTATTAACTGCCTCACAAACCTAAATTAAGTTAATTTACATAGTGGAATAGATAGGTAAATGGTGTTACAATTATCTAATAGATAAGTTTGGTGTTACAATTATCTAATAGATAAATTTAGGGCACTTTATAACAAGGTAATTTACCTAGGATAAACCTACAAAATCACGATAAAATGATAAGGATGTTAGACTCACTTTGATAGTGTCCTTGAACAAAATCTTTGTTAAAAAAACATTCAAAACATGATTCAAATGAAGCATTCAATTCTTGTATAGAAACTAACTCTTTTTTAAAGAAGAAACTATCTAAGGAAATTCATTTGAATCTTATCCACACAATATAAGCTACTACAAATTTTATCACAATTTGAAATTATTCAAGAAGTAGTATTCAATTCTAACTCTTTTAAAGAAGAAACTAGAAGGTTCAATTCAAATCTTATCCACACAATATAAGCTACAAAAAAATTTATCACAATTTGAAATTATTCAAGAAGTAGCATTCAATTATTGTAGAGAAACTAACTCTTTTAAAGAAGAAACTATCTAAGGAAATTCATTTGAATCTTATCCACACAATATAAGCTACAAAATTTTTTATCACATTTGGAAATTATTCAAGTAGTATTCAATTCTTGTAGAGAAACTAACTCTTTTAAAGAAGAAACTACAAGGAAATTCAAATTTCTTATCCACACAATATAAGCTACAAAAAAATTTATCACAATTTGAAATTATTCAAGAAGTAGCATAGACAATTCTTGTAGAGAAACTAGAACTCTTTTAAAGAAGAAACTATCTAAGGAAATTCATTTGAATCTTATCCACACAATATAAGCTACAAAAAAATTTATCACATTTTGAAATTATTCAAGAAGTAGTATTCAATTCTTGTAGAGAAACTAACTCTTTTAAAGAAGAAACTATAAGGAAATTCAAATTTCTTATCCACACAATATAAGCTACAAAAAAATCTTTTAAGATCTTCTCTTTTATACCTTATTGGTTGACAATGTTGGTGCATTAATCGGGCTTATAATGATTACTCATAATGTTTCTAGTGCTAGGGAATTAGATGATTTTTGAGATTCCTTTTGTTATACATGTAGATTCTTGTCTTCATTTGATTGGCCATTCTCTTAGTAGTTCTATTGAGTGGGTATTAGGGATTATCTTCAAGTTCTTAATAACATCTTTGATTGGTCATGAAGGCAAGTGGCTATTAAAGGGATTGTTATGACAATCATATAGGTGTTTGGATGACCACTTATGAATTTCATGAAGGCCACTTGTTGCCATAAATACATGTCTATCTAACTCTAGCAAATGACCATTTAGAATGATATACTTGATCATCAATCACTGTGAAAACCTCTTGACTAACATGATTGTCCTATTTGTGTCATGAGTGTCCTATTTGTTTCATGACTATCCTAAATTTGTTTTATTATTGTCATATGGATTTTTGCAATGGAATTTAGATGATATAACCTCATTATGACTAATTTTTAGATTTGAATTGCTCTTATGAGAACATCTCAATGATTTATGACAATCTAGATTGGATACATGGCAATAATCTTCATGCATGACAATAATCTTCTATTTACTATGACAATGAGTAACCTTTATGGTAGTCATTTAGTTTGAAATAATGACTATTTAATACCTTACCTATGCATGATAACCCTCATTATTACCTTAGCAGTCGTAAATAGAGTTCTACAACACCAATGATTACACCTAGGCATTCATAGAGGTGATATTAAACCATGTTTCAAATATGCAAACTATCCTAGGACTATTTCCCTTTAACTATCATGACACTACTTTTCAACATTTGTGCATTTAAATAATATTTAAAATAAATGCTAAATCAACACATCTCAAAACATAGCTAAAGTGGGTACAAAAATGATAGGAAAAATACAAACTATATATACTTATTGAACCTCTACACTAATAGCATAGATCATAAAATAATATTCAATCCGTGAAAATTAAATGCATAGATCATAAAAAGAGTCTCAAAACAAAAAATAGGTCCATTATTAAACATATGAGTATATCTATACAATTAGCTTATAGGTCCATGTTATTAGTTTGACATGACTACAAAATTGATCTACAATTTACATTATGATGAAATCTTGTAGTGGCAATCATGGAAAAATCTACTTGTAGGATACACCTGCAAGAAATAATGAGTGTAAATGAGAATGAAAGAATATGTACCAAAAACACAAAATATTAATGCAATATGTACTAAATAACACAAAAGAGGATACAAATATGATGGCTTAAGGGGAGCTAAGAGGATGTCTTAAGGGGATACATAAGAGGATGGCTTTAGGAGATGTATAAGAGGATTAATTAAAAGGGAAGCTAGAAGAGGATGTCTTAAGGGGATACAAAAGAGGATAGCTTACTTGGAGAGATGTACACTAGTCAATTTACAAAGTATAAGATAAAACTTGATGGCTTAAGGGGATGTAAGAGGATGGCTTAAGGGGAGCTAAGAGGATGAATTAAGGGGATGTACAAGCGGGTGTCTTTAGAGGATGGATGATAAATATTTGAGTATATATATATATATATATATATATGTAATTACCCAATTTGCGTTCACTTTTAGTTGAAGACTACAAAATTAACCTCACATACTTGTATGGTGAAAACTTCTATTGACAATCATGCAAATTTGACTACTTGTCTAGGGTACACCTGCAAAAAGTAATGTTCAAATGTACAAGTAAATTAACTATATATTTACATGAGTCGATACAAAATTTAAGACAAGGGGAATAATATAGAAGCTTAAATGAGAATGAAAAAATTTAACTTGGGGATGTAAGAGTATGGTTTACATACCTGAAAATTTATTCTATTGTACCATCTGCATCCTCATTTTTTTTGTCATGCATCTATAATTGACTCATGTTCTTCCATTGAAATTGTCCATAACTGTTTATTAGAAGTTTTGCCTTGATATCTGACTAGTTTTATATTTGTTGCCACAACCAAATGTGAGTAGTGTATGATCTTCTTATGTGTTTCATAATCTTCAAATGCAGGCACACCATTCCTTCTTATTAGATATTTTCGTAGCCAAGTGCCAACAACAACCACAGAACCTGTTGGATACTCCATGTTATCATCATCTACTCTAGGATGTAACAACTTTTGTTTTGTCTCAACACATCGAGCCAATCAATACTCAGTTTCCTCTTCATTGCCCTCATGTGCAATAACAGCATAGACATGTCCTACAAAAAAATTATGTAATTCAATAAAGTGTGACATGTATCTAAATCACATAAATTTGTGCATGCATACATATATAATTAATTATATATGGATGTACAAAAAAATGACAATAAAAAAAATTGAAAACAAAAGTACCTTCTTGTACAAGGTCTGAAACACGATCATAGTCATCTGATGCAAACATTTGATTATCATTTTCAATTGTTGTTTCAAGTTGATCTTGTGTTTCTGTAGGTGTCAAGGATCTTTGTTTCCATTCTTCAACCCATTCTGTATTTTCACATGCTCCCCAATCACCTGTAATACAAAATTGACAAAAACATGCAAGCTCCCTAGTCCATATAGTCCATGTGCTTGCATTTGAACTCTTAAATGAATGCCATTTTGTTGATCCAATTATTGTCTCACAATCAAGTTGAGTAGGAATATTCTCTTCTTCAACTAACCAAAAGAATCATCGAATTATAGAGTTCTGACTTGATCCCGTAGATAACTTTTCATTACACCAATCCACAATTGCACGTGCATCTCTAAATTTGGCTGTATCCTCAAATTTTAGTTGCTCTCTAGCAAGAGCTCTTTTCACACATGCTCCAGCTCCATCATGTTCTCCTTTACCATGTCCAGCTTCAAAAAAACTCCACATATGTTGGATATTGATTCCTTTGTGAGCCCTACATAGCCAATCAAACATTCTTGCATTTTTGAATTGCCCTATACAATTATCTGACCATATGAAATGTTGTGTCATTTGGATTCCTCTTTCTTTTAAACTTTCATAAAATTTTGTGAAACAATATTGCACAAACTCTGAAGAGTGTAACCGGTTATCACTCAAATAGAAATGATACTCCCTCAAAATTTTTCTATTATCTTCTGTACTATCATCTGCATGTCTGTATACAATATGAACAAATATGGCCACTTGCACTGAATTATAATACTGAGATTGAATTTCCTCTTGTGGAGCAAGAGTATAGTTTTCTGCAAAGTCAACCACTGATAGGATAGTTCCAATTGGAAAGGTGTTTTTACATGAACGGAATTGTCCATCAAGCCACCGAGCATATTGGGAGTGTTTGACATATTTGGATACAATATTATCCTTAAAATCTTTGATGAATGCATGCACACAAATTTTTTCAGTGACTAACTCACAACGCTTTCCAATTTTTCCATCCTTTAAAGAATATTCAACATTCTTGAATCTTTTCACATCCACTAATTGTTGTCTAAATTCATGTGAAATATTTTCATGCATACATTCTCCTAACAATGAAAAGTTGCCACATCTATTGCATTGTCCAAAAATACATGCTTTTGAATAAAATAAGTATCCAGTAGATGTTTCACAAAACAAACCTGCTACAAACTCCTTAATTGTTTGAGGTGGCATATTAATACCACATTCCTACATAATTTCATCATTATGCAAAGTAGAATGTATATATTGAAAAAGATCATAATAATAATGAAATTGCACATGAGTTTTACAACAACAAGAGATTCGCTGTTTATTAATTTTCACATACCAAGGTTTACATTTCTCAAAAGATCTTTGGCTTATGATAATATTAAAAGGTTCTAACACTAAATCATCTAAGAATTTTTTATATAATTCAGTTTGAGTCATGTCTAATAGATGTTTTGGATGAGGATCACGAATTTTAGACCCCACTCGTAATTTTAAAACATCTCTAACATTAGATGATACCCTTGTATTATCATGCCAATATTTTTCAATTAAAAATTTGATTTCACTATTTAATTTTATGTCATACCTTGGGAGTCTACCACTAAAATTCAACATTGGTTAATTGGATCTTTTTCAATAGATTCTCTTCTCTTTGCTGCTCTTCTCAAAGTTTTAGGATTTATCTTTAGAATTTCACTTGTCTTACTTATCATTCTTTTATTAGAAGACGATTTATTGACTAAAGCAGTTGTTATAGCTCTTCATGCTGCATTGCTATTTTTAGATCAACTCTTTTTACCAATAGAATCAATAGCATTAGCAACACTAGATAAAACTTGTTTCATTGATTCATCTTTTTTTTTTAGGTTTTACAAAGATGCCTAACTTTTTCATTACTTTTCACAATTTCCACATCTTCATCAATTGCATCATAAGTTGACATTGAAATCCAAGACTTTTTCTATAAATTTTTTTTTTATATAATCTATTTGGATGAGTTCTCATTTGCCTCCAAGAAATCTTACCAGGAAGATTATCTAAGACATTTCTTTCAATCTCAAATAAAACATTTTCATTTTCACTCCTAAAGGGATATCATTCTCATTCATATCATCAATAGGTGGGTTTGAAGACATACCTGGATTTGTTTTTATAGTCGTGTTTTCCATATAATTGAAAGTTGGCTCCGAACACACCTAGATTTGTTTCTATAGTCGTGTGTTCTATATCATTGAAAGTTGGCTCCAAAGACACCTGGATTTGTTTCTATAGTTCTGTTGTCCATAACATTGAAAGTTGGCTGTGAAGACATACCTAGATTTGTTTGTATAGTCACATTTTCCATATCTTCGAAAGTTGGGTTTGAAGACATACATGCATTTGTTTCTATAGACACATTTTCTTCCAAATTCACCATTTCCACATTTGCATCAACTACATTCATCCCATCATTTATACTCTTTTGAATTTCTTTCTTTTCAATACTCATGGAACTAGATGCTTCAATATTCTTCATCTCTTGAATCCTTGCTCTTCTATCTCTTTGCCTTTTGTATTCCTTCTCTCTATTTGCTTCAATTTCTTGAGGTGTCATTACCCTCCTTTATTTTTTTCTTTGACGTTGATTTGATTCCATGATTACCAAACCCTCTTGATAAAATAACAATTGATACTTAATCCAATTTCATAATTGATGTCCTTATTTGAACTTTTGAAGTAGAATTAGATGTAGATCCTTTGTTCCATAGATTTTGAAGTAAAAGGTAGATGTAAAAACAAAAACCTTCTTTCTTTATTCATCTTGAAAATAGCTCATGCACTTGATTTCACTTCATAATTGTTCATATGATTGACTCCTTTCAAAATCTGAATAGAATATGACCTGTCAAGAGATTCCACAAAACACTTGTAAGTAAAAAAATGCAGAAATTGTCGCTGTCGCGCCGTACTGATCAGACTTGCAAGTTGCAGGGATACAGTGAAAGTACTTTTTTCCCTAATATGGGAAATAACAGGTATAATAGAAACGAGTACCCATTATTGAAAACATAACAGGTACCCGTTATGTAACGCGTACTCGTTTTATAACGGGTACTTGTTATTTGAAATTAGAAATCTCCGCCCGCCTTTTCCCTTACCTTTGCTTGGGTTTTAGGCTCTGGATAGGCATGGTTGACCGACCTTGAGCCTTGGACCTGCAAGTTTTTTTCTAAGTACAAAACAAGAAGAAACACTGAGTTTACCTGTATGGCTGAGGGCTTTTTTTTCTCAATTTTTTTACGAAATGAAAACCCATTACAGATGACATTGTCTAGTTTTCAAATATATATATTTTTTGTTATTGGACATGTTCTTCTATTTATTATTTAATTTATAAGCAAACTAGTCCAAAAACTTGAAATGACAGGTGTTTGTATTTTTTTAATAACTTTTAATTTTTAAATTTTAAAAAAAAAATTATATGTCATCAATCTACACATCATTCTTTACACAATGAATTTTTTTTTTTTAATTTTATGATTTCTTTTGCTTAAATTATGTTGGTCGTACATGAGGGGTTTTCAAAAGTAGCAATTAGGCCTAATAAAAAATTAATAAAAAAAAATTAATTGGAAAAAAATTATAAAAAAATATCCTCATCAAACTTCACTGTACTACACATGTTTTCGCAAAAGGATTTTGAAAAATAATTTTATTTAGGTCAAATTATGTTGGTCATACACGTGCATGGTATGATAAAAAAAAGTGACTTTTAAATAGTGGTTTTTAGAAATGCCTATTGAAAAAAATTACATATTTAGAAACTAGACTCCGAGTACTACATTTTATATTTAGTGATTTAAAGATTCCATCTCTAAGTGCTTCAAATTTTAAGGTCAAATGTGACAAATTCTGAAAATCAGGGAAAATACTTCCACTTTTTGGCCAAAAAGTAGACCCAACTTCTTGCACACACTCGCTAAGTGCATGTCAAGGGTGCCCATGTTTTATTGTTTGATATGTAGCAAAGTTTTGTTAATTTAAAAGCAAACAATCCATCTTTAGTGTCAACTTTAGCCGTGCACGCCATAGAATATTCAATTTTTTTAAGTTGTACATGTCATTGTCCTTCAAACAAGCAAATTATATGGAAGGCAATTTGATAAGTTCTCAAATAAAATTGTTAAAATAGCTTATAATTCTTCAATTATAAGCATTTCTACTACAACTACAAACATCAAGGCCTAATATGTAATGGTAGCTAAAAACAAATATCTGATAAAAAGCTAGGGGTGAGATCAACTTTGACAACTTTTACAGCAGAATTGTTGGTTAAATGATAGTGGAACACAGGTTTTGCATGATCTTAGTGGTGGTGGTTGTAGTATATATGATGACACATCCTTTAAAAATATTCATTTCTCCCTCCAGTTTTTGCGAAATCCAATTCTATATATACAAGTGTGTAAACACTATAAAGCATTGATTCTATTTAAGTGAGCTATTCAGTGGTGGAGAAGAATCCATTGAGGTGTCAAGTAAGGTTGTTCTAAATTATGGAAGAGAATGAAACAGCAAAAAGATTTAATGAAAAATCAACTTCAGACATTATGGCCACGGAACAGGAAGAAACTAGTTTTTCTACCGACAAGTCTGCACACAAAATTGACAATGGTATATAATTTTTTCCATTTCATTTCTACTCACATTTCACTAAGTTGCCTTGTCTTTTAGATACTGTTAAATGTGTGGATAGCTGTTAGCATATATATGATTTATGTTGTGTGTTTTGTAGAGAGAAATTTTCAAATTTTTGTTGTTGTTGTTGTGACGGTTTTCAGATTCATGGCAAAAAGTGGAACTGATGTTAGTTACAAGTTTCAACTGTGTGTACATTTTGGGATATTCAAACCTCATTCTAGTGCTTCTAGTATTGGTCTAGGGAATTATTGGCATGGTTGTTTTAGGTGCTTCTTGCAAATTTCTATATTATAGATGTCCAACGCTTTATCAGATACAGAGATTTAGTTGGTCATGTATTTGGTGAGTACTTAAACATTTACCCTTGTAATATAGATTATATACAGAACTATGTGACTTGTTTCCTCTGCAACTGACTCAAAAAATTGAGATAAATTTTATAAATCGTTTGTTTAAGCTGAGCCTGATGGGACTTCTCGAACATGATCCAACGGGAATACTTGATTTTTTGTTGATTTTATAGCTTGAAAGGTGGAGTGGAGTTGCTTTAAAGCAACTTGAGTTGGATTTTCAGCAACATTAGATTTTTCTATTCATTAATAGTATGTTTGTGAGTTTGTGAGGTTGAGATAAAACAAGAGCGATTTTATGTGTGATTTAAAGCTGAATAAAGCAAGGAAAGTTTCTTTTCTTGCATGGTAAGTAAAGCAGCTGGGCTCTATATATGTAAGATTGTTGTAGCAAACTTGTATTGTATTTTTCAAAGAGAAAGTTTGCTGCTAAGTTGAATAGAAGATCCAACATTTGTAGGTTTTTCCCCACATTGGAGTTTCCTAGGTATATCTGTGTTACTGTCTATTTGTGTTTGGCTTATTGTTATTTTTGATTCCACTATTATTTGTTGTTAATTAACCTAGAGTATTGATTGTTATAAATTAGATAGAGGTTCTATTCTATGAATTTATTATGCAATTAATCTGTAGCTAGGTTATAATAAATTAACATGGTATTAGAGCTTTAAACTTTGAATACAAAGCCAAGATTTGTGATGCAGATTTCAAGAAAAAAAAAAGTTTTTCATCTCCAGTTTCTTCTATGGCTATGGCAACCAATGTTCAATATGAGGACAAGCTTGAGGGTGTGTCCAAATTCTTATAGTGAAAGGTTTGGATTACATCCATTCTTAAGGAGAACAGGTTGTGGATCTATGCTAGTACAAAGGTGACATCACCAACAAATGATCATGTTGCCCTAGATTCACATGAAGTCAAGGAGGCCAAGGCTCAGAGGATTGTCCTTGATGGGATAAGAGATCATCTAATTCCTCATCTATCAGGGAAAGACACCACCAAGGAGATGTGGGATACACTCACAAAACTTTATCAGAGAGACTATAAGAGTTGTAAATGATGCTAGAGAACAAATTGCATAACACTAAGATGTCTAAAGGTGAGAGCGTGACCTCTTACTTGTCCAAGCTGACACAGGTCAGGGATGAGCTGGCTACTGTTGGAGAGATGATTGATGAAGATGAGTTGGTGCGTATAGCCTTGAACGGTTTTTTAAAGCACTGGGAAGTGTTTGTCAAGCATGTTGTTGACAAAAATCAGCTACCTGATTAGGCAAGGCTTTGGGATGATTTTGTTCAAGAGGAGATCCATGAAGGTACTCATCGAGGAGATCAGACAAAGAAGGGTCAAGACGAAGAAAATCTTGCTCTTGCAAGCAAGGGCAAGCAAAAGGGCAATAAAGGGAAAATAGAAGGTTCTTCCAAGAGTGGGAAGAAGAAAGATCTGAGCAAGATAAAATGTTTTTGCTACCATCAGATGGGTCACTATGCCAGTCAATGTCTGAATAAGAAAAATAAGGACAAGCAGAAGAAGCAAGTTGCTGCCACAGCAGAGGTGGACAAGTTTGCATCACGATTTGAGAATGAGTTTTCACTCATTGCCTGTCTCTCAAGTTCATTTGCCAACAGGGTATGGTATATTGATAGTGGGGCTTCTTGCCACATGACGGGAGTCAGAGAATGCTTCACCAAGTTGGAGGAGAAGAAGCTAGATTTCTATATTGAGCTCAGAGACAATGCCAAGTACCATGCAACTGGTATTGGCACCGTCAAGTTTCAGAGGGAGTCTGGCAAACCTCTATTGGTGGAGAACATGTTGTATGTCCCTGGTATGACAAAGAATTTAATCTTTGTTTCTACTTTGGAGGACAAGGGTTACATTGTAACCTTTGAAAGCGGCAAAGTCTATATTCATCCTAAGGATTCCAAGGTTTCTAAAGTGATTGGAGTCAGACACGACAACTTGTTTCGGTTACAATTTGAGCTAGCACATGCATTGGTAAGCAGCCGTAGAGAGCAAGGAGAATTGTGGCATATGAGGATGGCTCATCTTCACCATGGAGTACTTAATGTGCTCAAGGAAATAGTGACGAGGCTTCTTGAGATGAAGACAAAAAACCATGATGTGTGCAAGGGATGTGCTCTTGGGAAATATGTCAAGACCAGTTTTCCAAACAGTGACACTAGATCCAAAGGGATTTTCGATCTCATACACTTAGATGTGTGTGGGCCCATGTCAACAGTATCCTTGAATGGGTATGAGTATTATGTTACTTTCATTGATGACTTCTCCAGGAAGACGTGGATATATTTTTTGAAGAACAAAGATGAGGTCTTTAGTAGGTTCAAAGAGTTTAAGGCTCTTGTGGAGAACTAAACAGGGAGGAAGATCAAGATATTGAGGTCTGATAATGGAGGTGAGTATACTTTGGATGCCTTCAAAGATTTTTGTACTTAGGAAGGTATCAAGAAAGAGTTGACGGTTTCGTATAACCCTCAGCAAAATGGGGTTGCTGAATGGAAAAATAGGGCTATAGTTGGAGCAGCCAAGGCCATGCTTCATGATTAGGATCTACCTTGGTTCTTATGGGCAGAAGCTTGCAATATAGCTGTGTATTTGCAGAATAGGAGCCCTCACAAAGTGTTGGGAAAATTAACTCCAGAAGAGGCATTCACTGGTAAGAAAACAAATTTGGGGCACATTCGCATCTTTGGATGCCTTGTGTATTGTCACATTCCTCTGGACAAGAGAACCAAGTTGGAACCAACTACAAAGAAGGGTATCCTTGTTGGGTACAGTGAAACCTCTAAGGCCTATCAAGTTTACATTCCTACCCTTAGGAAAATAGTTGTTTGCAAAGATGTGAAGTTTGAGGAAGAGAGGGCTCTTCAAAAGTCTAGTACTTTGATGAATAAGGAGAAGCAATCACCACGGTTGAGGTAGAACAAATCCCTCAAACTTTAGTCCCGCAAGCTGGAGAGCAGAGCAAGCAGGCCGAGCAAGTTGATTAGGAGGAACAAATAATTCCTTAGCCTTAGATTCCTATTACTGAGAAGAAGAGAAACAGGGCGGCTGAGAAGACACTAAGAGAGGCCCAGGAATATGTTGGTGACCCACAAGATCTAGTCAGATAGAGAAAATATTCCAAACGTTATTCTGATTATGTGGCACTTATGAGTGAATTAATTGAAGAGGAGCCTTCCAGCTTTCAGGAGGCATCCATGCACCAAGTATGGAGGGATACCATGGTGGAAGAGTAGTCTTCCGTCATGAAGAATAACATGTGGGAGGTAGCACCACGGCCAGAAGGTAAGTCTGTGGTGGGCTCGAGATGGCCGTATAATATTAAGCATGCTACAAATGGTAGTGTGAAAAAATTCAAAGCCTGGTTTGTGGCTGAGGGGTTTTCATAAGGAAGGAGTCGACTATGATGAGACTTTCGCTCCAGTAGCTAGGTACTCATCCATAAGAGCTATCATTTCTATAGCAGCGTAGATGGGTTGGAGGATTCACCAGATGGATGTCAAGATGACCTTCCTCAATGGAGAGATTAAGGAAGAGATTTACATAGAACAACCCGAAGGATTTGAAGCACATGGGAGGAATTCTTATGTATGCATGTTGAGGAGAGCACTGTATAGGCTTGAGCAGGCACCCAGGGTGTGGTATTCAAGTATTGATATTTACTTGTAGAGCGTGGGCTTCATCAAGAGTGAGGTAGTTCTGAACCTGTACTATGTTTAGGTGAAGGATGAACTTCTCATATTGGTGTTGTATGTTGATGACCTATTTCTCATAGAGTTAGAGGAGCTCATAGCCCACTATAAGTGGGATCTTGTAGGAGAGTTTGAAATGAAGGACTTGGATTTGATGCACTCCTTTCTAGGATTGGAGTTGTGGCTGAAAGAGGGAGAGATCTTCCTTGGACAAGGGAAGTACATAATTGATATCCTAAAGTGATTCAGGATGGAGGACTGTAAGCCCATGTCCATGCCACTTGTGACCAACTAGAAGAAGATTGATGCTTCTAGATTAGAGGCAGTGGACCCAACTTTATACAGACAATTGATAGGCTCTCTTATGTATCTGGTCAACACTAGGCCAGACATTTGTTTTGTAGTGAACTCACTTAGTCAGTTTATGGTGGAACCTAAACATGTGCACTGGATAGCTATGAAACATGTTCTGAGGTATCTCTGAGGCACAATTGATTATGGGCTAAAGTATGTTCAGCAGTATGGAGTGAAGCTCAAGGGGTTCACTGATGCAGATTGGGCAGGCAGTACAATTGACCAAAAGAGCACTTCAGCGTGCAGTTTCAGTTTAGGATCAAGAGCAGTCTCTTGGTACAACAGGAAACAAAAGTTAGTTGCACTGAGTTCTATGGAGGCCGAGTATATGGCAACCAGTATAGCTACATGTGAGGCTATCTGGCTTTGAAAGCTTCTATCTGGGCTCTTTGATCAGGGGCTAGATCCTACAGTCATTGACTGTGATAATCAGATTTATATCAAACTCTCTGAGAATCTAGTGTTTCATGACAAGTCAAAGCACATTGAGATCAAGTACCACTTCATCAGAGATTGTGTGGAGAAGGGGACAGTGAAGCTCCAGTACATTCCTACGGACGAGCAGATAGCCGACATCCTAACCAAGGCCTTGATGAAGAGTAAGATTCAATTCTTCAGGGATAAGTTGGGTGTTGTGCAGAACACCTTCCCCGCTAAGAGGGAGTGTTGATTTTCTAGCTCAAAAGGTGGAGTGGAGTTGCTTTAAAGCAACTCGAGTTGGATTTTCAGCAACAACCAATTTTTTTGTTCATTAATAGTATGTTTGCGAGTTTGTGAGGTTGAGATAAAACAAGAGCGATTTTATGTGTGATTTAAAGCTGAATAAAGCAAAGAAAGTTTCTTTTCTTGCATGCTAAGTAAAGCAGCTGGGCTCTATATATGTAAGATTGATGTAGCAAACTTGTATTGTATTTTTTGAAGAGAAAGTTTGCTGTTAGGCTAAATAGAAGATCCAACATTTGCATGTTTTTCCCCACATTGGGGTTTCCTGGGTATATTTGTGTTATTGTCTATTTGTGATTGGCTTATTGTTATTTAAATTGCTTCTACTGTTATTTGCTGTTAATTAACCCAAAGTATTGATTGTTATAAATCAGATAGAGGTTCTATTATGTGAATTTATTGTGCAATTAATCCGTAGCTAGGTTATAAGAAATTAAAATTTTTTATTATATTCATATGTACCAAATTTTTTATTATTATAATAATTATTAGTTTTCTCAGGGAAGCAGATACTTCCTAGAAAAAACTAGTGAAAATTGTGTATCTAACTTCTGTACGAGCATAAAATAATGTGCTTCCATGGCAAAGAGTAGATCCATAAATTGGAAATGCATGGGAGTGTGGAATCGCGATGAAATCCTATAGTGTAGATCATCAATGGTCACGTGATGTTGATCGTATGGCTCCATACAGCTCTGGCAGTGGAGCTCACCACTATGACAAGTACTTTTTTCTTGGCGCCCAGGTTTACCACATCACTTTGGATAACAGTTTGTAATTTAGATGACGGAGATGAAAAAATGGCAACAAAAAAAAAATTGTTCCGGCGTCCGACAATTTCACGGGAGAAATCTCCCACTAATCAGCCTATCGGCTAAAAAACAAATAGCATCACTTGTTTAAATTCTTCACTTCCTTCCATACGCATAACCTATATTCTTTTTCATTTTTTAAAGGGGTCTATTTGCTATGTTTAATGCCTAGTCTTTATCAATCATGTATTCAGTATTATCAAGGTATTTTATCTGAGTCAATTTAATCTTTGACATGTATGGCTATCCCATGTCCATGTGATTTTGTACTTTTGTTTTCAGCAATGAGTCTTCACCTTATTAGTACGTATGTTTTTCCTCTCGATTGCCTCACGAAGAGGGATTTTCTCTTAAATCGTGTCTACTTTGGCCTCTTACTTCATTTGACTCGATACTCGAGCATATAAAGTCACATTTTTTGTACGAAGTTTAGGTGATCGATCCGATACAGTCATGGTTGGTCCTATAATGAAAAAGGCTTGTATGAAATCTCATGGAGAGATTGAAAGGGAATTGTAAATCATAGGTAAACATTTTTTTTCATCATTCTTTAATAGGTAATAGTTTAAGTGACATAAATTTCAAATAAATAGATTAAATTTAATATTTATTTTTACTAATGGTATTTAAAGTTTTATATTAGTAATATTTAATTTGAAGAAAAAATTAATGTGTGTCTTTCCTATAAAGAAAATGTTATATTATAAGTTAATTATAACATAAACATCTAACTAATTTGTATGTAAAATGTATATTAAATTGACCCAAAGCCTAATTAATTTCTTTTCAATGATTAAATAAAAAATAAACAAATTGAGCAATATAAATTATATAAAAAATCTTAAATAATTATAAAATAAAATAAAATAATTTTTAAATAGTTCAAAAATAAAATAAAATAAATCTCAAGTAAATAAAACAACTATCTTTTATTTACAAAATGTCTATAGATATAATCTTAAGTTATTTTTTTATTTTACATTTATTTTATTTACTAAAGTGCTGTTTTATTTTAATTTAGATCTATTTAATACTTTTTTAAATTTTTTTTTTTAAATTTTTTGCTTTAGATTTATTTTATTTACTAAAGGCCTATTTTATTTTACTTTAGAATATTTAATAATTATTTTATTTTATCTACATTTTTTACTTTGTTTTTTATTTGAAGAATTATTTTTATTTACTTTATTCTATTCACTTAATAGTTATTTTATAGTTTTAGTTTTTTTAAAAATATATCTCATTCTCATGTGCCTTGTTGCCTACATAGGAAGGCTCTTAGTATAATAAACCTTTTTTTAAATGAATAAAAATAATAAAATAACTTTTAAATAAATCTAAACAATTCTTCAAATACAAATAACATAAACAATGTAAATAAAATAAAATAATTCTTAAAAAGTTCTAAAGTAAATTGAAATACTCTTTAGAGATTAAAATAATTCAAAATTGATCTCATAATGTATTTAAGATATCTATACTAGTTTATCATATTTTGTTAGTCCATTATTCTCAATATTGTATTTTTCAAAATATCATAAATGGTAAAAAACAAAAAAGTTCCCTTTACCTTTTATTAGTTTGAGAATGTGATAATGGATAAATAAATGGTCCCATGAATTTTGTATTTGCCTGTATGCTTAAAATTTTAAGCTCTGAATTTTAAGGAAGCAGTGATTTTTTAGGAAGTTAGGGTCCCATGATAAATTTGTAAATTGTTGTAATAAAGAAATATTATAAATCAGGGATCCTCTAATATGAATTGTTTAGTATTTCTGCATGAACATGTCCCATGTCTCAAGTTCTATAGTGGAGTAAAAAAATTTGTTACGATAATAATTGGGCCAACAAACAACATTTTGGCCATGAATTCATTCAATTGTATAGAGAGGTTAACAGAATGAATGCTCACAGCACATCTGATCATTTTCAATTGCAATTACCACTTCTAGAAATATACTTTCCAAACGAAAAAAAAGTTAAACAGATTAAGAGAAAAAAACTCTGCACCAATTTTAGTAGCAGCAAATCTGTTAAGAGATATTTACCCAAATACGCAGGTTCGTGGTTCCCACCCTTAGAAATCAATGTATGTGGTTGGGCATTTATTAATAAAATAGATTAAAAAAAACAAAGGAGATAGACTACACGAATGATGTTGTTAGTTGCTTTTTGCTTTGCCTTCTATGACCTCCTCTGCAATGTGACTAGATGTTCTGCAGGAAAATTAAAAATAAAAAATGGAAAAATTCCCTCCAAAATTTCCCCTAAATTAAATGGTGGGAATCAGAAGATTGTTAGTTAAATCCCTAAGCAGGTGGGGGAAAGTTTCATCCCCACCCCATCTGCACCACCTAAAAAACAAACACCTAAATAATAGTTGCTCCTATTTTTTAGGAGAAGATTTCGATTAAACATTAGAAGACTTGTTTCAGTTCCATGGGACCCTTTGCTCCCAAAAAATAGATCCTTTAGCAGCTCCTGAGATGCTCTCTTAGAGGGAAAAATTAAGACATAATCGACTGCAAAATTAATTTGGAAATTCATTAAAGCACGTGCAAATTTATCATGAGATTTCCATTTACTTTCCAGTCAAAACAAATGAAATTATAACTACAGTCAAGTGAGATTTGGAAAGCCATGTGGGGAGAGTTCTAGGACCCTCCATGAACCATGGAAAACGACACTTTCAGGTTTCTAATTACAATATTAAAATGGGCTTTGAATTTTTTTTCTTTTCCTAGATTTAGGTTAAGTTTACGAGGGAAAATCATGGTAGATCTAAATAAGATTGAGGTAAAATTTAATTATAAGAGGGGTTTTGTTTTTCCCACTCTTAAAGGTTTAGTTGACAAGAAAGTGGATGATTTGGAATGGAGAAAATTTTATATGTTAGGTAGTTATAAGTTTGCAACTGCAATCTGTGTACATTTATCAATACGTCTAATTGAGAGTGATTTTTTTAAGTAGTTAGATATAATAAAATCAATACAACAATCCAAATAATATGATGGAAAGTTAGCTCGTCCAAATTATTAGTGTAGATTAGACAAACATTCAAGGTAAAAACACAAACTAATATGCATGAAACACAAAAGTTATACCTCACAATGTGAATCCAATCTCATCAAGGGAAGTAAGAGCATGCACCCAAGAACTCCTAAGACTAAGATAATCCCTAGACAATGGATTAAAATGTAAAATGCCACTCTAATATGCAATTTACTATTCTAGCTCAAGAGTGATTTTGGCATTATAACATTGCATAAACTTGAATGATGAAAATGGATGAGGAGATGTTCTATTTATAGATTTTTGGAGAGGATTTTGATCCAATGGTGGAGGATAAAAGTGATGTGGAGGGCCTAGATTTAATCTTGAATGAATGGAGGGTTAGGAATAAAAGTGAATCTTTTATTCATTTTGGGAGAAGGGGTTATTTAATGAGCATGGGGGTGAAGGATTATTTTTGAATTAAAAATTCATATGGGGGAGTGCAAATGAATTAAAAATTTATTTGGGGGAATGTAAATGAATTAAAAATTTATTTGGGGAAGAGAGGAAATAAATGAGTATGGGTGATGTAAGGGGTTGTAAGGAAAATTAAATGTGATGTGGGATGCTTTAGAATAAAAAATTGACATAGGTGGATTAATTTCAATTTTTTATTTGGAGGATGTGGGGAAGGGTGTTAAATTAGGTTTGACCACCCAAATGAGAGGTTAGGACTAATTAAATATAGGTTTTATTTAATTAATCCTAGGGCTAGGATGAGGTAGGCTAGGGTAGACAATTAAATAATAGCTATTTAATTGTCTAGGGTAGGGATAGGTCAATTAATAGGTTGAATTAATTAGTTAACATGGTTTTTAACTAATTAATTGGATTTAGAAAAAGGGTAAATTGATTTAATAAATATTGCACATTTATTAAATCAATTGGCTAAGGTTTGGACTATTGAATTAATGAAATTAATTCAATTTTGGGGACATTATGATGTGAATTTGGAAAATGAAAGGGGTAAGTAATTAAACAAAATTTTAATTAATTGATTAGAAGAGAATTTGGTATGTTTAGGGATGTCAGGAGTTGGTTCGATGGTCAAGACATTTTTAGGTGTCTATATTTGCCCCTCTTTGACATGGTGTCAGGACCTAGGAGGGAAGTGGCGTCAAGTTGAAGAAAAATATACCCCAGCTGCCAGGAAGGAAATAAGATGGATAGGGGATGCCCCCGCGAGAGGTTGGCTGGAAAAATAATTTTTTTTCAGGTGAGCTCTCGAAAGGATGTGACAGAAGTGAAAGTTGGATAGGCGACCAAAAAAGAAGATGGCAGGAAGAAAAACGGGGAAAAAAAATGCTATGATCTACACCCTGGAGGAAAAAAGAGGAGGTGGAAGGATGACATGGCCCACTATATTAGGCAAAGTGGGGTGGGAGAGTTGGATTAATGAGGAGATTAGATAGGTTGGGGGGGAAATGTGTATTAAATCTAGGCCGATATGGGATAGTTGTTTAGGATGATGATTTTGAGCTAGTAGTAGTAGTTGCATAAGATTAATTGAGAGCATTTCTTAGTTTGCTATAGCAATGTAGGATACAATTCACAAAGGTATGAAATGACCTAGGTGATGATGTATATCCCACGAGTGCATGGACTAGACCGATAAACAATAGGTTGATTTCATGCGTGCCCAAGGTAGTATAATCTTGCTTAGCTTAGGAAGGGGACTCATAGCAATGAGTACGAATAGTACATATAAGGTTTTGAGTCCTGTATATGCAAATATGACACCCTATGCTAGAACCGACCTAGGCTTCAAAATATGAATACTATTCTTGGAGTAATGAAACCAACCCATAAGCACAGCATACAGAAATAATGACTATGTCTACTCTAGGTGTCATCCGCGACGTACCATGATATGATGGGATCAAGGTAGCTTTGGAGATAACCTAGAGTGAGACAAAAAGATAAAAATCAATAATCAACAAGACCAAGAAAAGATACAAATAGCCGTTGTGTACTCTTGCCAAGAGATGTGTTGATAGGATGACAGATTTTTGTCCATTGTGGGAAAGATATATACTAGGACGTAGATCAGTTGGTTTTGATTGGAGAATTTTTGAAAGGTGGGCAAAAGAACAGTCTGGCCATGTGTATGATTATGGTTGGTGCGTTGATTGATGATTTTTTGTGTTAGGGGACCTGTTTCAATTGTATACGTAGCGTGCGTATCATTTTTGAATCCAGAAAGCTCAGTGAATGGGGACCATCCAAACGGGTTGGGTGGGTGCATCTTAGGTACCTAAGTACTAGAAACTTCCTTCGTATTCCAGACTGCCTACATACCCTGTGTCCATGGGATCAAGGTACTTTCAAGATGCGGGTGAAATGAATATGTAGTTTTGGCAAGACTTGATGATATGGGAATGGCTTGGGATGGGCATGATGTGATGATTTGATTGATATTTGATGATAGAAAGTTGTGGTGAGATCGATGTATGGGAGGGTGATTTGTAGTGGAAAGACTTTTGTTTTGGATATTTTTGGAAATTTTCTATTGTTTTTTGGGTTTTTTGATTTTATACTATTTTTGGATTTTTTTGATTTTAGACTGTACAAGCAGAAGCTTATAAGGATCCTCGTTCCATGGATTGGGCTTTGGGTGGGATAGTGCGAAATGGGTGATAGAACTTGATGTTTTAGAATTCCAAGCCATGGGATGCATGTGATATGGAGTGCAGCGATGGAAAGAGAATTTATTAGATGGTAAGACCGGCCCCTACACATGGCGCCTGAGAACAGGTTTTCACCATGGTACTTATCCAAGGCGTCACCGAAGTGATTTTCACCATTGGAAGTTTTTATTGCACTTAGATTTTTCTTGATTTTTTTTTTGGTTTTTTCTATTTTTTTTTAATTTTTTGATCGGGATACTCGATGGGTTATGCGTAGAATTTCTTTAGATGCAGAATGTTCATTGGCTCATCCAGAGGTTGCCCCTTAGGTGTTGCAAGATGGTATGCTCCTGATCCATAGTTAGCTGTGATGACATATGGTCCTAGCCAATTGGGTTCAAACTTACCTTTCTTAGTGCGCTCTTGCAAGTTCTTCTGATTCTCCATGAGGACAAGGTCACCTACCTCAAACTGTCAATTTTTTATTTTCTTGTGGTAGCTCCTTCGGAGACGGTTTTGATATGCCTGCAGGTGGTTCAATGCATTCAGGTGTTTCTCATCTAGTAGTTCTAGTTGATGCAACCTTGCAACTCTGTATTCTTCATTAGAGATTATGTTTTGCAGGGACACTCGTAGAGATGGGAGCTCAACCTCAATAGGTAAAATGGCTTCAGATCCAAATACTAGGGAAAATGGTGTGGCTCCAGTGGGAGTGCGAATGCTTGTGCAGTAAGCCCATAGGGTAGGGTTGAGTTGGAGGTGCCAGTCACGGCTAGCTTCAATGACTGTCTTTTTTAGGATGCAGAGGATGGTTTTATTAGAAGCCTCTGCTTGACCGTTCCCTTGGGGTTAGTATGGTGTGGAGAAATGGTGTTTGATGTCAAATTTTTCACACAAAGTACGGACTTCTTGGTTCTTAAATGGTTTTCCATTGTCGATGATAATGGAGTGAGGGATGCCGTAGCGATAGATGATGTAGTATAGGATAAATTTGGAGATTTGGATGCCAGTGGTGAAGGTGAGTGGTATTGCTTCCACCCACTTTGTGAAGTATTCGGTAGCGGTAATGATGAACTTATGGCCATTTGAGGATGGGGGATTGATTTTTCCTATGACGTAAAGTCCCCACTGTGAAAAGGGCCATGGTGTCATGATAGGTTGCAACTCCTGTGCTAGTGCGTGGATAAGATCGCCATGCTATTGACATGGCAGGCATTTCTTGATAAACTTGTAGGAATCTCGTTCCATTGTTGGCCAATAATATCCAGTCCTGAGGATCTTTTTGGAAAGAGCGGGTCCACTTGAATGTGCCCCACAGATGCTAACATGTACCTCTTCCAAGGCTACTTTGGCTTCCCTAGAGTCTAAACATCGTAGAAGCATGCCATCAAGACTCCTTTTGTACAATGTGTCACCTACAAGTAGAAAGTGGGAGGCTCGACGGATGAATAATTTTTTCTGTGATGTGGATAGGTTAGGTGGGATGATGTTATCATGAAGGTAAAGGTAGGTTTCCTAATACCACAGAGATAGGGGACCAATGACTTCACACACTAGTTCAGATTGAGGAACATCGTATGTTGGGATGGGGAGTTCTTCTATCAGGAACTCACATTTCTTGCTATCCTTTTTCATGTTGACCAGAGATCCAATAGTGGCCATGGCGTCTACATCTTTGTTATTGAGCCTAGGGATTTGCTGGAAGTAGATGTCATTGAAGTAGTCCTTGAAATCATTGACCATCCTTTTATAGGGCAGGAGCTTATCATCTTTGCTCTTGTACTTGTTATTTACCTGCTGGATGACTAGTTGAGAGTCTCCATACACAATGATGTTCTCAATTTTCCATTTTATTGCAATGTGGAGACCTATGATGAGGGCCTCATATTCTGCCACATTATTGGTACATGGGAATGTGATCTTGAAGGACTTAGGGATGGTGTCATCTTGAGGAGTAACAAATAGGACACTTGCCTTGGAGCCTCTGTGTGTGTATGATCCATCAAAGTACATCGTCCATGTGTCTGTGGCTGGTGTGATTATCAAGATAGCTTCATCAGGGAATTCCACAAGTGTAGGATGTTCTGTAGGAATCGGTGCTTCAGCCAGCTGATCTGCTATAACTTGTCCTTTGATTGCTTTTCTCTCAATGTATTCAATGTCAAATTCTATGAGAATCATGACCCATTTTTCCATTCTCCCAGTAAGAGAAGCTCTGTTTAGCAAGTATTTCAATGGATCAATTTTGGCAATGAGCTTGGTCTTGTGATTAAGCATGTAATGTCTTAACTTTTTTGATGTAAAGACCAGGGCTAGACATGCTCGTTCAATTTGTGTGTAGTTGAGCTCATATGAGATCAAAGTGCGGCTGATGTAGTAGATGGCTCTTTCCTTTCCATGCTCATCGTGTTGTGCTAGTAAGGCTCCGATGACTGTCTCTGTTGCAAAGATGTATAACAAAAGGGGTTCTCCTTGCCTTGGTGGAGTTAGGATGGGAGGATTAGCCAGGTATTCTTTTAGTTGATCAAAGGCATTCTGACACTGAGTGTTCCAGACAAAAGCTATATCTTTTCAGAGGAGATGCTGCAACGGTTGGCATTTATCAGCAAGTTAGGCAATGAACCGATGGATAGACTGGAGTTTTCCTTGCAGACTTCTCAACTGTTTCAATGTTTTTGGTGGAAGCATTTCGGTTATGGCCTTGACCTTTGCGGGATCTACCTCGATTCCTCTTCTGGAGACTATATATCCCAACAGTTTGCTTGAGGTGACATCGAAGACACACTTCTTTGGATTTAGGCGAACATTATATTGCTCTAAGCTGTCAAAGATCTTGGCCAATACATCTAGGTGTTCTTCTCTTGTCTTCAATTTTCCTAGCAAATCATCCACATAGTCTTCCATGATGTGGTGGAAGAGGTCATGGAAGATGATAGTCATCGCTCTTTGATATGTAGCTCCGGCATTCTTCAGGCCAAACGGCATTACGACCCAGCAGTATGTTTCCCATGGGTAGATGAAGGCTGTCTTATGCTGATCCTCTTCGGTGATTTTGATTTGGTTATACCCTGAAAAGCTGTCCATAAGGGATAACATCTCATGTCCTACCGTGAGATATACAATCATGTCAATGTTTGGTAATGGGAAGTCATCTTTTGGGTAGGCCTTGTTGAGGTCTTTGGAATCAGTGCAGTAATGGCTTCGGCCATCTGGCTTAGCTACTGGTATGAGGTTTGAAACCCATTCAGGATAATCAATTGGGTGAATGAACCCAACATCTTGTAACTTCTCTAGTTCTGCCTTGACGAGGAGAGCCACCTGAGGATTCATCTTTCTAATTTTTTGTTTTATTGGTTTTGCATCAGGGCATACTACAAGGTGATGAACAACCAACGCGAGGTCTAGCCCTGGCATGTCTGCATAGGTCCATGCAAAATTACGGTTTTGGCGTGTGAAGAATGCCATGAAGTTTTCCTGTGTTTGTGTGTTGAGAGATTCTGCCCGGAAAGTGATCTTTGGTTCTTCTTCTATTCCAAGATTCATCTCTTGTGCTAGCTCGACTAGGATAGGTGATCTATCTGGATAAACTTTGTCTATCTCAGGGAGGCCCATGCTTCCATCTCCTAGCACCTCATGGAGGTTTTCACTAGGAGATGCATCTTTTGTTTTGACTTTTGTAGGATCTGACACTGCCGCAGAACAGTTTTCATCGTCAGATCCATTTTTTATTTTTATGTTCTTATGACTGGAAGTAGGGGTTGTCTCTCCGAAATAGGCATCCGGATCAAGTTCCATGATATATCCTGCCCTGTAATCTCCCAAGGGGAAGTTGTCTCTTACTCCCATCATTTCAGCAATGGCTTCGTCATTTGGTGTGATATCGAAGACAGGAGGTCCTCGTTGGTCCCAATCAATGAGGTCAGGGTAAACCAGTGGTAAGTCATTGGATGATGAGGGGATAGTGGTGACTGAGTAGATAGTGCAAATGGAGGAGTCAAAGAAATCAGCAAAATCACTAAAGGAGTCTTGAAGGCCTATTTCATTGATGTTGTCGACTTCAAGGGAGAGCGTGGCAACCTCGGCTAAGATACACTCGCCGGTAGTGAGGATTCATTATTGTTGACCATATCCCAACCCTTGAGTGTAGGGGTTTCTTGTTTCTAGCAGCAGTTCCACGATTCCCTGTTCATGAAGGCCTATACTGCCTTGTCCTTTGTAACCCATGCTTTTGACAATTTCAGAACCCTTTCCATAGATTTCTATGGGTATGGTGGGAGCTTCTTGTTCATCTTCTTCATCTCTGTATAGCCAGGAAGATATATTTTCGAGCACATCCTGATCCAGGAGATGTTTCTTTTCGAAGACAGGGGATGGTTGACATTTGATGACAACGGTGTTAGCGGCTTCTATCTTTGGGATTCCGAAGGTTTTAGGATTGGGTAATGTGCCCACACAAAAAGTACCATGTAGGTTATATTCCCCACATCCCATGTCCGTGAGTTTGATTTTGACCTCGGGTGGTGGAGGTGCTTCGGAGGAAGTGGTAGCATTATTTGCAGGGTCGATATATGAGGTAGAAGTGGTTGGGTTGGACTGAGTGCTAGCTTTGTTGTAAGGGCAGAAGGTATGGTTGTGACCTTCCAAGAAATTGCAGTATTGGAAGGGGCGAGGATCGGCATAGACAGGACTTCTGTACCGTTGTGGGGGAATTTGAGGCATTGGTGGAATGTGGATGGGATGGCTTGCATGGTGTGGATCCATGGTTGGCCAAGAAGAATGTTGTAGGGGAGGTCAAGATCAAGGACTTGGCATTTTGTTTCCAGAATCTTTGGTCCTACTTGAATAGGAAGCTTGATGGTGCCTTCAGATAGTCATTCAGTGTCATCATAGCCCTTGATTGTGATACATTCACTGGTGTTTACAAGCACATCGGGGTATCCCAAGTGTTTAACAGTTTTAGATTGCATATGTTGAGGCCGGAGCCACCATCTATTAAGACTCTTTTAATGATGTGCTTATGGATGCGGACTTCAATGTGTAGGGTGTCGTTGTGTAGGTGCTCAGAAGCGGGGAGATCTTTTTCAAAGAAGGTGAGATGGTGTGGTGCGGCGATATGTCCGACCATGGCTTGGAATTGATTTACATCCAAGTTTGTAGGGACTTGTGTTTCTAAGAGGGCTTTGTCAAGGACACCCTTGTGAAGGGGTGATGTGCGAAGCAACTCAAGGATGGATATTTGTGCGGGTGTCTTTCCTAGATGCTCTAGGAGGTTATACCGATTGGTGGGTGATGGACGCATGGTTGGACAAGGGGGGAGGGAATTGGATGTGGATGCAGGTGTTTGTTCAGTGGGAGGGGCAGTGCGGATTGATACATGGCCTCGACGAGTTGTGACGATGCAATCGGGTGCCTGCGCCCGAATGGTGATTGTGTTAACATGGTGGGATGATGGTTCTATCCATCCTACAATGGAGTCATAGAAGGCGGGTGGTGGGGCGACATTGTATGCTTGGTTAGATGAGGATGCTTTATTATGGTTAGGTAAAGGATCCTTGTAAGCTCCGAGGTTGGCGTTTGGTGATGGTTGGGCACTTTGATCGAGGCTAACTAGATTTTGATCTATGAGGTCTTGGATGCAATGTTTTAATTGCATGCAGTCAGCAGTTTTATGACCCGCAACGCGGTGGTATTCACAATAGTCATTTTCATTGTACCATGCGGCCTTAAGCTCGTTCTCTTGTCGAGGTCTAACGGGTGGGAGTGTGATCAAACCTTGATTGAGACATCTATCGAGGACGTCCTTGATGGGTTCTGTTAATGGTGTGAATTGTCTGCGAGGTTTGCGTGGTTTAGTTTGTCCTCTTGGGTTATTTACATTGGTGGCATAGGTATGGGCAAGTGTTTGATTATGTACATGTTGGATGGCTTTCACATTCATGACACCATCATTTAAAGTGTTCTTGTTCTTCCCCCAATAGCGTGACTTGTCATTTGATTGCGTGTTGGCGTTGTTGTTTGTATTGGGGGTGTTATTGTGGGATTTGTTATTGTTGTTGTTGGGCTTGTAGTCGTACAATTTGATGGAGCCTTTGGCAATGAGGGCTCATTCGATGGTGGTACCTTTGTCGATGACCTCTTCAAAGGTAGATGCACAAAGAATTTGTAAGTGGAACCCTAGTTCTTGATTGAGGTTGGCCACAAACATGGTGACGAGTTGTTTTTCAGGAATAGGCCATGGGAGTTTGCTTGCTAAGGCTTTCCACCTTTGCAAGAAAGAAGTGAAAGCTTCTCCGTTCTTTTGTTTGGTGTTGTAAAGGTCCATCATAGACATCTCATGTTCAAAGTTGTAGGAGAAATGGTTTACAAATTTCTCTACAAGCTCAGGGAAAGTCCTAATGCTTGGTGGAAGAAGTGCGAACCATTCAGCAGCTTGACCACCAAGGCTTCGTGGAAAGAGTCTCATTAGATATGTATCGTTATGTGAGACTTCTAAGCAAGCGATGTAAAAATCTCTAAGGTGGTCCCTAGGGTCTCCCTTCCCCTTGTATTTGTCAAATTTCAGTGTTTCAAAGTTCTTGGGGAAGGGGGGCATGTACAATGTGCGATCAAATGGGTAGGGACAAATGTCCTCAAAGGAATATTGTTTGCATTTGCCCCCAGTTTGTAGGTCATCTACCTTTTGGATCAAGCTTTGTACGACAGTTGTGAGATCCTGGGGTGGTTGTGGTTGCGGTATGTATGTTTGTTGGTTGGTGAGGTGTTGGAGATGAGGGGGGATTTGATGTTGGAGATGTGTTTGGTTGAGATGTTGATACTGCGGGTTGATGTTTTGATTGATTGGTGCCTGATGTTGTTGATATGTGTGGAGTTGTTGGAGAATGTGTGGGGGTATTTGGGGATTGGTTTGATGTTGTGTTGATGTAGTTAGGAGATTATGTGGATTGACGTTGGATAAGTGGACATTGGATGGGTTGGACGCATTGTGAGATGTTTGTGAGAATAGTTGTCATATGTATGCGAGGGTTTGAGGGTTGGGTGGGAGCACACTCGTGGAGGTACTTGCTTACGTGATGTTGCCTTGTATGCCTAGGGTAATTTGTGGGACGGAAGGGTTTATGGTAGTTGTAGTAGTGGAGGTGATAACGGGTTGGGAGGCGATAGGGATGGCGGTACTTGTGGAAGTTGTGGATGTGGTAGTGGTTGAGCTTGTGGAGGTGGTAGATATAGAAGGTGTTGATGTTTGAGAGGTGGTGGCTTGGGTATTTGATGTTGATGCTTGGATATTTGATGCGGTAGGAACGATTGTAGAAGTGGATGGTTGTGATGATGTTGTGATGGGGGGTAGTTGAGCACCGATTTTGAGAAGATGATCAAGGTATCTATTTGGGTCCGACCTTAGGATTTTATCAAGTAAGTCCATGTTATCAGCATCTTGTGTAAAGCTCAAGACATCTAGATCATCTTGGGAAATGGTGGGGGCATTTTGTGTTGGTTGTGTTGGTGGTGGTGGTGGGGTTTGTATTTGTTGTAAGTAATGAAAAGGATTTTCGTTGGGGCCATATGGGGGGATGTATGTGTATGTAGGTGGGTTGTATGTTTGATAGATGGGCATGTTGTTGTTGTTGGTGTTAGGCATGCCTAATTTCCACTGTTTTGCCATTTCTTGATTCTTTTTATGTTGTGATCTCGTGATGGGCATGCACGTATGGGTTTGATTTCTAGAACTGGAGTGAGGTGGGGATGGAGACCTTAGAGAATCTGAGAGATTATGTTGGACTCGAAGATGGATGTGGTAAGTAAGATGGGGAAGTGATAAGCAAAAAGGTGTTTAACCTAAGGATGAGGATGATGTTGATTTTTGTACAAATTTTTGGACCAAAGATGGATAGTGATGATGTGTGTTTCAAGGACGATTTGATGAAAAGGGGTTCTTGATTTTTTTTGTTGGTTTTGATGTTGGATTTGACTGATTTGGATGATGTTTTGGGAAAGATTTGATGAGCTTGGGATAAGATCTAGATTTTGTGTTGACACAAAAGGATGTTTCTCTTTGTTTAGGGTAGACTAATGACCTTATGCAAAGAGGGGTGATTTGTTTTTTCTTGAAAGGTAGACTAATGACTTTTCAAGGAAAAAATGTGATGTGAATGATGGGATCTAGATCAAACTTTGGCTCAAAAAGGATGACAAACCTTAGTTGGTGATTTGTTTGATGGATGTTTTGATTTAGATTTTGGATTTTTTGAAATGATTTGTTTTGGTCCAAGGAAATATGTAAAAAAAATTTAGATGGGATGGATAGATATGGAATTGGGCTGATTTATGATGTAGCAAAAGGTCCAATAATGGTGATGGTGGATTCTCTAAGGTTGAAATGATGGTATGTTTGGAAAATTTTGAGGAAAATATGGATTGACTGTTGTCAAATTTTTGGAAAATGAGTATGGATTATGGTAGAGCAGATGGTGGGGATCACAACTGAATAGGTCTTAGTTTTAGGCAAGTCAATATGAGAATAGCACCAATCCACGGGTGAAATGGCACCACAATCAGACAGATATGGTGCTAAAACAAGGCAGACAGATTTTTGATGGCAATTTTTGGATTTTCCTTTGATTGGAGTTTGATCAAATTGTTTTCTATGTCTCTTGGCAAGTTGTTTGTGAATAATTAAAGCACATTAACACACAATTAAGCAAATGAACACACAATAATCAAGATTTTTTGTTTGTGAAATGATGTACATGATTTTGTTGAACAAACACTTTTTCACAACCTAAGGCAAGGATAGGACAATATCTGTTGAATCCCCTAGCTGTGCCTATTCAAAGCGGGTAGCTCCAGGATCTTGGTAGCACCGGCTCCTCCTTACAAGTGCACACACTTCTCACACATACCAAGATCCAGGTTTCTTATAAGGCTTGTCCCTCACCAAACCTTTAGATTGTCCCTGCTACCTCAGCTAAGAACTGCATGAATTGGGGCCACTTCAAAGGTTTCCCTTCTGCCTCAACAAATAGAAGGATTTTGGCTTACTAGACAATGGTTCGTAGTAAGGGCATCCGTTTAGGTGGTTATACGTGCAGCAGCGCTACTCTCCGTTATGGAGTCTCCCAGCCTCCAAGGGTTACGCCTTGGAGGGTTTTGGGGGAGGTTGGCTATCGGTATAACTAAACAACACCTATTGTCTATGACTTTCGTCACAAACACATTAATTTGTATAGCAGCTTGGAAGAGCTTGGCTTTAGCTTGTTGCCACTTGGGTTGTTCCCACCTTTCGAAGTGGGGTGGCAAGCCCTCTAAGGTTTACAAAAGCAATACAATCATGAAAACACTTTTGATCCCCAAGTTCATACAAAGATGCAAGGGGAGAGCATACGTATTTTCTATGATTGCATCACACTAAACATGATTCATTTTTAGATCTTTGGATTAAATTTGGTGTGATTAATGCAAGTTTTGTGAGAAGCTTTTGATTCCCAAGGTCACCAAAACAGTGCGAGGGAAGAGCATACACTTTTTCACACCATAAGCAAAAAGAGCACAAGACACTTCACACAATTAAAAAATAATTTTCTTGATTATATGTGTGACAGATGCAAGTTGTTCTTTTTAACCAAATGCTTTCAATTGATGCAAATTTGTGGTTCTTTTTAAAGCCCAAATTGAAGTGTTTGGATTGTTGGTTGTTGGCACACAAATTGTAAATTTTAGAGCACCAAATTAAATGTTGGGCACACACTTCACACAAAGGATTTGTTTGTTTGTTCAATTTTAATTGCACCAAGTCAAAATGTTTGCCTAACTAATCATGCAAAGGGTTCATTTTAAGTTGCAAATTGAAGTGTTAAAATAGAAATGAAATCACCCTACAAAAGTTAGTTAGTATCTCCAAAATGACAGCAAAGACCTGCAAAAACACTTGTCAGCACCTGCACAAACAACAAAGTTAGTTTTCAAAATAGCACCAAAACAGATATACAATAGCGCCACTACGTGCAGATAATAGATAGAAATTGACACTTATACAGATGGCGCTAATTCAGAAGATATCACTAATAATAGACCTTGAAAGTGCCAAAATAGACGATAGCACTACAAAAGTACAATGAAGGCGCTACTAAAGTATTTAGCGCTAATACATAATAAAGAAGGTGTTCCCTGCTTCCCTCCATCCTTCGATCATCCTTGTTGGATTCCTTGCTTCGGTGCTTCCCTGCATGGATCAATGCTTGGTGTGCATCCTTCCTTGCTTGCTTCCTTCATCCTTCGTTCCATCCTTCATTTCCATGTTCAGTTGTTACTGTCCTAACCGGGTGGCTTGCATGTTAACTCGTTGATCCTAAAGTTCCCAATGGTTGTTGTTACCCCCCCGTGCATGCAGAGGGCGCCCCCGTAGGGAACTTGTTTGGTGGTTTGGCTGAGTACATGGAATCTTTAGATTTGTTCGTATGAGCACTTTTGGTATCTGTCCAGCCCACAAGATTGCTTCTAGACCGTTCTTCCTTAAGTTGGCCTGGTCCATTTGCTTGTGATCGCTTTAACCGGGGGGGAGGGAGAGCTAATAATTTGGTCTTGTACGAAATGATATTGCCAAAATTCTATTGTCCCGGGGGCCATTTTAATGCTTCTATACTCATTTTTTTTGCCAAAATTCTGTTGTTAGTATCAGCCTTATCATGTCAGTAGTAGTAGAAGCAGTAGCAGTCTTAGCATGTCCAATTTGAAGTAGCAATCTTATCATGTCTGTAGTACCAGCCCTATAAAGTGAAAAGATTTGATAAGATTTTGACTGTACATAGGCAGCGTCTTTTGAGTTGCTCTTTTCAAAATGATGGTCCCTTCTCTCTTTCTCGAAGTGGTGGTCCCTTCTCTTTTTTTCAAAGTGGTGGCAGACAAGATTTGCTCGACAAATCGTATGATTATCCTCCCTCTTTGGTGGACAAGATTTGTTTAGACATTGTATGATTAGATTTGAAATCTTTTGACTTGCTTGACTGATTTGTACCAATGAAATCTACATAAAATCTTTTGACTTGCTCGACTGATTTGTACCGATGAAATCTGCATAAAATCTTTTGACTTACCGCTCTCTCTCTTCTGTCATTTTTCTATATAAAATCTTTTGACCTGGTGGACACACGAAATCTTTTTAGCATTAGAATTGTCTGGTCCTCCACTGCTTGAAGCGTCTACTTATTAACATCGGCATGGTCGTAGCGGCCCTATTGTTTCTTTAGGCAACGGCAAAAGTGAATGGGGGTGAGTGAAGTGGGGGTTTTGCGAGGGTATTTAGCTTTGGAAATGGTAGTGAGTGGAGTTGCATTTGTAGTGGAGAATATCCATTGTTGCATTGCAAGTGGTTAGCTGCCCCTGTGGAGATTGTAGGGGTTGCCCGTTCCTATCACCGTCCAGTCTGATCCCCCTAGAACCCTGGTAGTAAGGTATATACGCTGTTCCAATGTAGGTGTATAGAGAGTATGGCTATGTATTGTAGAGTATATGGGTATTGGTTACTGTGTGTTGAGGATTATGTAGTGTGGGTGATCTGTCTCTATCTTTGTCTGTTTGTCTCTATCTATTTGTCTGTGTATCTGTAGATGGTGGTATGAGAGTCGCTTTGTGTCGTGTGTAGGTTGAGGGTTGGGTGTTAGTGGGAGGTTGGTCTGGGTGTGTGTAAAGTGTGGGGCCCCCGGTGTCTTTCTGGAGGGGGTGGAGGTTCGGTAGGGGTTTGAGTGAGTGTGTGGTCTGGGTGGGTGAGATGTGATGGGTGGGTGAGAAGAGTGGGGGTTGTTGGGTGTGCGGGTGAGGCGGTTGATTCTATACGTAACATGTACGGTTGGGGTCGGTCGTGCCTGGGGTGGCTTTTCTGTGGGCGCCTTGCTCCTGTCCTTCTTGAGTTGGGGCGGTAGTTTTGAGTGGTTGAGGGTTGGAGCTAGGGTGGGTTTAGGTGTAAGGTGGAGGTTGTAAGGGTTGGGTTGTAGGTGAGGGTCAATCTTCCAGTGACCTCCCCGGCTGATTCCTGAACTGATCTAATGGGCGCCCTCGGATTAGAGAATATCCTTCTTTGTAACTGGCCTACCGGATTGATCCCATGGAATCCCGCTTGGTGGGGGCCGACCGTAAATTGTTCCCATTCTGAATAGGCCGCCCAGCGGATTCCAACACTGGGGGTTGGGGTTGGGTTTTGTGAGTTTCCCCTGGATAACCGGAACTGCTCCTCGATCCCAATGAGGGATGGAATTGGGTGTTGTTTTCCTTCCCTTTTGAGCATTTTGGTGGACATCCCTCCGTAAGGCTTGATCTCTAATGGATGAGAGAGTACCAGTCTACCCATAGTATAGAGAGTGCGGCTCTGGGGATGCTTACCAATTAATTAGGGTGGAGGCTGGGAATTTGGGTGGAGGCATTAATATAAAGAGGTATTAATATAAAGAGGCATGCTGACAAGAATAGAATAGCACCAAAATAGATGTATAAATGCGTCACTGCAGAATTTTCCAGGGGTCTGGTTATGCCTGCAGATAGCGCCAATTTGGGGAATAGCGCTGATATGGGACTGAACGTGTCCGACTTGCAAAGTGAGTGTTTTCCATGTGGAAATAAAGGTTAGGCTGCACCAATAAATGTTCCCGTTAGCATTGTTAGTATAGATAAGCGAAAAACAAGGCAAAAGAGAAGCCAAAATATGTGTATGAATTTTATGAAAAAATTGACATAACTTCCCCTTGTGTTTCCTATTATTCCTGCAAAACAGAGAGTAGTTAGGCATAGAAAACAACAGAGAAACCATTAGAAATGAGACATGTGAGTGTGTTTGAAAATGAAAATGTGCTGTCCAAAATAGCGCCAATACAGAGTATAGTGCTAAAATACACCAGTGTTAGTGCCACTACGCAGGGTGAATGGCGTTACACCTGCAAAAGCACGTCTAGAACACAAAAACTCACAACAATTGATTAGATTCGGACCTTGTGGGTCCCACCGGGTGTGCCAATGTAGATTAGACAAACATTCAAGGTAAAAACACAAACTAATATGCATGAAACACAAAAGTTATACCTCACAATGTGAATCCAATCTCATCAAGGGAAGTAGGAGCATGCACCTAAGAACTCCTAAGACTAAGATAATCCCTAGACAATGGATTAAAATGTAAAATGCTACTCTAATATGCAATTTACTATTCTAGCTCAAGAGTGATTTTGGCATTATAACATTGCATAAACTTGAATGATGAAAATGGATGAGGAGATGTTCTATTTATAAATTTTTGGAGAGGATTTTGATCCAATGGTGGAGGATAAAAGTGATGTGGAGGGCCTAGATTTAATCTTGAATGAATGGAGGGCTAGGAATAAAAGTGAATCTTTTATTCATTTTGGGAGAAGGGGTTATTTAATGAGCATGGGGGTGAAGGATTATTTTTGAATTAAAGATTCATATGGGGGAGTGCAAATGAATTAAAAATTCATTTGGAGGAATGTAAATGAATTAAAAATTCATTTGGGGGAGAGACAAAATAAATGAGCATGGGTGATGTAAGGGGTTGTAAGGAATATTAAATGTGATGTGGGATGCTTTAGAATAAAAAATTGACTTAGGTGGATTAATTTCAATTTTTTATTTGGAGGATGTGGGGAAGGGTGTTAAACTAGGTTTGACCACCCAAATGAGAGGTTAGGACTAATTAAATATAGGTTTTATTTAATTAGTATAAGGGTGCTATCTGTATTTGTATCTCAACAATTGTATAAGAAAATTTGTTTCCTTGTCGGGCTCGCCTCGGCATAAATAAACAGTTTGTACTATACTAGACTGCTAAAGTCCCAGGCTAGACTAGAGGTTTTCTTCGCTCTGTTCTTTCCTCCCAGTGCCCGCACTAAACAGAGCTGTATTTTTAACTGATTTTATATATTTATGGCTTCGGCCTTTTACCAATAAAAAAAGAAGTAATATATAGTAATAATTAATATTTTTACCCAAACTATGTTTGTTCATCTCAATGAAAATTTAAAAAGACTATATCATATGAAAGGAGAGATTTTGGACAAACTGTCAAAATTTATATAGGATTATAATGATATATATATTTGATTTTTATATGATTTACTTATACTAAAGCATATTATGTATTTGAAGGGCAACATTGAATAGAAATTTACTGAAAGGAGAGATTTTGGACAAACTGTCAAAATTTATATAGGATTATAATGATATATATATTTGTTTTTTATATGATTTACTTATACTAAAGCATGTTATGTATTTGAAGGGCAACATTGAATAGAAATTTACTAATATAAGTGAAAGAAGACGAAATTTCAACAAGAATTGATAAAATAATTTAGTGGATTAAATAACTTATAAATTAATAAATAATAAAAAAATCTAAGAAATTCTATAATTTCTTCATAAAGTTTTTAGCGTGCCCATTGAACCTATGGGTCCAATTGCAAGTACTATAATAAGTATAATAATGTTGTATGCATATAATTTAATTAATATATTAATTGAGATAATACCTATAATGAAAAGTAAAAATTGTTACAATTTTCATTTTGACAAACTCAACTTCAACTACGATTTGGCTGTAAACTCAAAATCAACCATTCGATCTACAAAGACTATTTACTAACAAATCAAATTTCTCATCAATATTTAACAAATATTTACTCTAAGAACAAACTCAACTTCAACTATGGTAGTCAAAGTTGTACCTAGTATGAATCAAACTTGGGGTCAAGGTTAGTCCTAACAACTATAATCTTCGTTGACCTAGTGAAAAAAAGAAAATCTTAACATGCTAAACGCAAACTACAAATAAAAACTGTCCACTTCAACATAGATTAGATTTTTTTTTATGTTCTATATGATTCTTTTGTTTAATATGAATTTTTAGTTGTACCTCCAAGATAAAGAAGATTAAATATTAAATTGTGAAGGTTAGGCTATTTAAATTCCTTGATGGAAGAGTTGGTGTATTGAGTGGTGTGGATATTAGGATATGGTAGATATTATGAGTGCATATAAGAACATTTATTTATTGGCAAAGATAACAACCACGGATTCACTACCACTTGATATTGACCATCTAATATGCATTCACATTCTCTTTCACCCAACACTTACAAGTACAATTTTTTTGCAATGTTCCACACACATCTATCTTGCCATATCACTACCTCCAACTTTGCTTGAGCCTTGTATTTCTTCATTCAATACTAACTTTGCCATTGTCCACTCCATAGGGCCACAAAGTTAGTAGGGAGAATATCATCCCCCACATTCATGAAATCTGTATTAGATGTGTCCCTGGGTAGAGTGAAGTGCCAAGATTCAACCCCTTCACTTCTTCAGGAATGACTTCCTTGAATAGTTGATGTCTCCCTAGAGCATCAAATTCTAGAAACATGTCAAATTAAGGCCATTATCAACTGTCAAAGTTTAATTTTAAAATCTAATTTGTTTGTTGTTATTGTTTACTTTTATAATTTCTTGATGCATAAGATTGTGTGTGTATGTTAACTTTGTAACTTTGTACAAAGTCTTGTGCCTTTTGCAACAATGATGTCTACAAGTTCAATCCTACCATTAGAGAAAATAGATTTCAAAAAACTTCAGAAAGGAAGACAAATACACATGCCAATGAATTAGATGTTGGTTGATTATTTTTGTTTAGAACTTTTAATTTTTGGTAAACTATAATTTTCAAGATTATATTTTTGTAATGATTTATAAGGATAAGGTAGTGATCTTAACTTAAAAATTAATAATAAGAAAAAAATATCTAATAAGATCATAGACATCAAATTTCTACAATCCATAATATTCTAACTATCTAGATGCTTCTAGATTAAATTGTGTGATAGTATTTTCTCTCAACATTTCAGATCACACTACATGATCCATCATTAGGAGAAAAGAAAGTAAGAGAGGAGAAATAGAATCACACTACATGATCCATCATCAGGAGAAAAGAAAGTAAGAGAGGAGAAATAGAATCACACTACATGATCCATCATCAAAAGAAAAGAAAGCAAGAGAGGGGAAATAGAATCACACTACATGATCTATCATCAGGAGAAAAGAAAGCAAGATAGGAGAAATAACATGATTCTATTTCTCCTCTCTTGCTTTCTTTTCTCTGATGATGGATCATGTACTGTGATCCGAAACGTTGAGAGAAAATACTATCACACAATTTAATCTAGAAGCATCCAGTTACATCTAATAAGATCTACATTTTTTTAAAATCAAAAACTATAATATAGTAATTCATATTCATTCACATATAGTGATTCTATTTCTCCTAATGATGGATCATGTAGTGTGATCCGAAACGTTGAGAGAAAATATTGTCACACAGTTTAATCTAGAAGCATCCAGTTACATCTAATTGTTGGGAATGAAGGTGTCTCAACCTTGGTAATTCCTTGTATTATTTCATTGTATTTATTTAATTATTGTCTATTATTGTAATTAAGATGCAAATCCTTATTGTCATTTTGTGGGAGTTGGCACGGTGATGTGTCATCCTATGTGGAAGGTGACAAGTTGTAAATTTGTCCTCACATGAGGAGATAGGCGTCCCACTTAGTGGTAGGAATATTTTGCCATGTGTCTATATCTTGGATAGTGTGTAAGGGAATATTGACCGAAATGGTCATGACAAATTCCTATGATAAATCTATGACGTGTAAGAGTCGTAAATGGAAGATTCTATGATAGGTGAAGACATGTGTCACAAGGCATCTTGGAAGAAGGCATATTTGGGCTCCCCAAGGAGGGTTATGACATTTGTAAAAAGAATATGCTATTTATAGCTTGTGTATGACAGATTCTCTTACAACTGTAAGATATGATAGCTATGACGGATTCTATGACGGTCGTAAGTGTCGTAAGAATATTTGTCATTGCCCAACTTGGGAATAGGCTACCTCTTTGGGATGGGGTGACTTGACAAGTGTCAAGAACATCTTACAGTGTTGGACAAGTGTTCATAGGCATGGGTTTTGGGCCATGAGGCCATGTTGGACGGCTATCCCAAGATAGAGCTATTTTTGCCTTGTATTTTCTATATAAACATGTGCTTTGGAGAGGAGATGTATTATGTGATTGACAAGTACTGTTATGCTGCCGGATTTTCTCCAGATATGAGTGTTGAAGACTCCTACAAGAGCATTGGCTCTGTAATTGTATTGTAAACCTCTTTGTTTGGATAATATATTTGAACTATGTTTTGGAGTGTGGAGTTTTTCACCTGTAAGGGTTTTCCCCACATATATCTTGTCTCTCTTCTTCTGTCTTACATTCTTGTGTATGTGTTTGCTACAATATCTTTGTTGTTGGGTTAACATTGTTATAACTGTACAGATTAAAACGAATTTGCATTCATCTCTCCTCATTAGATTAGTGTAGGAAGTGATTGCTGCACACCTAGCTTCCTTTCACTAATAAGATCTACAATTTTAAAATCAAAACTATAATATAGTAATTCATATTCATTCATGGGCATAGCTAGAAATCATATACTAACGACACCAAGGTAGAGGTACCATCATGGAAGCGGAGAATTGTGCATAATAAAGTCTATGATGTTGGGTAAAAAACATTGACCAAGCACCAGATATACTCATTTGTAACAAAAGCATTACAAAATACATGGTAATTGACTGTCCTACTTTACATCCCTTCCCCAGAAATAGTACCTAATAGTCAGTGTCGAGCTTCTAGCACAACTGTGTATTGCTTTATTTTGCATCAATGTTTCAAATCACACTCCATAATCCATCATCAAGATGAGAAGAAGAGAATAATTAACTCTGAAGAGAGAGGTTGGAAAGAGGGAAAACCAAGACAACCATACAAACAAAACACTAGCTAAATAATACACCATAAGAACACCCATACAAAACTGTCTTCAAAGCCAAAACTGTCATTAAACCAAGAGATTGAAAACAAAGACAACATTTCCAGCGGCTGGAGAATCTTTGGGTTCGGTTCCCGCACTCAGAAAAGCCTATCAGCTAAAGATATCATCACCAGTAAGATTGTTCGTAATCATCCAACTCCGACTCATAAAAAAAGTCACCCCTCTCAAAAGAAAAACGATCCTCACTATCTTCCTCATCATTCTCAGGCGCGGGATCGTCAATATCCTCGAGTTCCCAGTAGCAGTCGTCTTCATCATCATCTTCCTCGTTTAACAATTTTATTTCCACCTCTGCAGATGCCCGTTTCAAACCTAGTAATTGATTTTTAAACCCTGCTCATCAATATCTTCAAACCAATACGACAGATTTGGTGTTAAAGTCTTCAATGAAGGAGAATTTCTGAGAACAAAACCCAACACGGCTATATCTTCTTTACTCCGATGTGATGAAATATACAGAGATGCATTCTTCAGATTTGGAAAGATGAAGTCCACCTCCATCTCCTTTGCCCTTATCATTGCAGTGTATTGTCATAAAATTAAAAGAAAATGACTGACTGACATGCAAAACCCAAAATCTTACTCAACAAAACTTTGGATCTTAAAAGAATAAAGGAAGAAAAAAGTTACCAGCATGGTTGGCGATACTTCAAGGTCCTGAAAGACGCCTACCAGGGTGGAACGAGGTAGCCTTTGGCCTTCTGATGTAAGTCATAATTTTCTCAACCATTCCACATTTGAATGCACTGGGCTTAAACAGCACACACTAATCTTTGACTTGCTTAGGTGGTTGGTGCGCCTTTTCTCTTACTCTGTTTTGTTAATGTGTCAATAAGAGAAGGGGCCCACCAGCCACCTAAACAAGTCAAAGCTTAGTGTGTGCTGTTTAAGCCCAGCCGAATATTTTAATGTCCTCCAATTGACAAAGCGATCCAAGCTTATTTAGAAACACACAAGTATTTATCTACATTTTAGATAATTCGGAGCAATACTTTACTTTGAGCTCAACCAAATTATAAGAATTTATCTGCACTTTAGCCAAGCTGCAACAACATCTTACTTTGACTTGACACAATTGAGTACAGTCTGCTGTCAAGGATTCTACATTAGAACAATCTAGTAAAATCAAACTATTGCGATGGACATACTTACTAGCACCAATTTGAAGAGGATTATTCTTAAATATCATCCACTTCAACAGTCAAAGGTCAATTTTGACCAATAAAAATAAGACAAATATTTACTACTTTTTATTGTAAATGAGGTGTAAAATTGGTATTAAATGTTTGAAAATCAAAACTCTCAAGAGGGGCATTGGGCCATTGTGCTGCATAAGAATATGCTCCATTGCCCCGTTGATGATTATAACATTTTATGCTTCTGGATCGAACAGATTGCTAAAAAAGTCAGCAGAAAAATGAAGATGGGGAATTTTAGTCCAAAGGTATCGCCAATTACTGCAGAGAAGAGAGGAGCGTACGGCATCAGTGAGGGGAAGGCGGGGAAGGATGTTAAGAACAGAGAAAGCTTTCTGGTAACTCGGTTAACCTGCAAATATCTTGGGCTGCCATTGCTCAGAGTCTTTTGAATGTGCACCGCTGGAAAATCTAACTACTCGAACTCAATCGCCATTTTACATGTGATTTCTATAAAGCAGAGACATCAAGATAAGAGTTTCCACACAAACACACGACACCTTATTAGATTCGTTCCTAGGAACCTACGAATCTACCGCACCGACAATTAATATTATTTTAGCTTACTTCTATTGCAAGACAACATAGATTCCAAGCGCACTCTGTTGCTTTTAAGCTGAATAATTGTTATTTGAAAATTTTTATAATAGGATAAAATCTGCTCTTTTAAATATCAGTAAATTTCAAAGAATAATAATTTTGAGTTATGACCGGGAGAGTGTTGCAGCATCTGCACAAAAAGAAGAAAAGACCGCAATCCAATCAATATGAACACGTTACACCACCAAAAGAAGAACGTACACCCACAAGAAGAAAAGAAAATTTGAGCTGTTATTCAAAGGTGCTCACTAAAGGACTCTCGGAGCTTTGAGTGCATGTATATCGTCCCTACAGTAGGGGAGAGGGCCCATAGTGGGTTGGGCTCTTATACTTGGTGGAGTTGATCAACGTGGGGCCACAAGTTGGTCATAAATGATCAGGCAGCGGCTATCCAACTCCTTATTTGTACCAGGGATGGATGATAGACTCTGCCATGGGCATCCCCATCCATAATGACAGCATCTATGCAGCATACAAAATGCACCAAATGTATATGATGGTTTCATACCAAGATTTCAAAATTCTGAGGAAAATCTTAAACTGCTAGCACGCCATCACAAGAAAAGAATTATAATAAGGAAAAAAATTTTTGTCTTCTGTGTAATCATGAGTTTACCTTTTCCTCATCATTGAAAGCAATTTCCCGTCTTTATCTCTTCCCCTTATTACTTTTTTTTATATATATCAAAAACATCAGTTATATTAATAGATAGCCATGTGTTAATATATTGTAATAATTTTTATAAGTTAAATTATTTATTTTTAAAATTATTGCATTGTTATAATATAATTAATAATTTTTAATATTTTGTTTTGTAAATTTAATATTTATTTTTTTAATTTTTTTTAAAATGTTAATGTTTATTTTTATGGAAAGATCCAATTTTTTAAACTTCATTAATTTTGAAAATGTGTGATATCTAATGTCCATATCACAATAAGATTGATATAAAATTTATACATTGATTTCTTTAAATTTTTGTATATGATGGGTAGGCCAATATGTATATTATGCTTTTAAGAAAATTATAGTATCAATTTCACATTTAATAGATAATATTACTTTTTAACCATCTATAATTTTAGGTAACATTTTCTAATTCTCCTCTCTTGCTCACAACTTTCTATTTTAGGCAAGGGCATGTATGCATGCCCCATCCATGGGCATCCCCATCCATGCTATGGCCTGTCTATTTAGGCAGCAGCCCCTATTTCAATTTCAGACTTCCAAAAATAGAGAGGAAAAATGGTGAATGTTACATTTAAGTGCTTATATTTAATATTGTAATAACAATATAAATATAATATAATATTATAATTATAATTAAAATATAATATTATAATAATATAACTAGTATAGATATCTTAAATACAAATTTGATATATAATCAAAATTCTTTATAATATTAAATAGAAATAATATATTAATTGATTGTGCAGAAAACAAAATGAAACCTAATAAAATAATATATTTCTTTTTAAAATACAGTTTATTTTTTAAAAATAAATATGTTAAATTTATTATGCTAAAAAGAAAATTAAATTAAATTGATGATTCTGTAGTAAAATCTATAAAATATAATGCACTTACCATTGGAATAAGATTATTTTTTATTATGAAATGCTGCAAACAAAGGTGCAGATCCCTATACAAAACAACATAGAGGGCAAAGCAAAAGTCTCACAGAGGCCAGAAACAATGCTTTAACAATAGACGGACAACAAATCCCAAAAGGCTAAGCTACAAGAAGGCAACAGGGCTACAAGGAACAACAGACTAAAGAATTGCAAAACCTGACCTAGTAGGTCGTACACCCTTGGCTCGAGTGTGGGTCTAAGAAACATGCTTGGGAAGACCTCGCTTCCTCCTTTGGACGAAAGTCCAAAAAATGTCATTATCTCTATCCGCAGAAATAGGAGATGTAGGAGGTGAATTTCTCACCATATCCTCAAAAGGGGGCAGAGCCTAGGGAGAGGACACAACAACACCAGCCCCAACAATAAACTGTACACCTACAATAGCAGTCTAAGTCACAACGACATCAATAGGTGAGATACCTGCAGTAGTCCCAATCGCAACATCAATAGTAGGGAAGGTCCCTGCAGTAGTCCCAGAAGCAACAACAACAGGAGGGAAGGTCCCTGCAGTAGTCCCAATAACAACAGCATTAGGGGAGGTCCTTGCAGCAGTCCCAGAAGCAACATCAATAGTAAGGGAGGTCCCTGCAGCAGTCCCAACAACAGCAGTAGTAGGGGAGGTCCCTGTAGTAGACCGAGAAGCAACAACAACAGTAGGGGAGGTTCCTACAGTAGTCCTAGTAGCAGAAGAGCCATGCAATGGGGGAAGGGAATCCTTCTCGACATTAGGAGGCTCAAAAGCTTGTGAGATAGAATCATCATCAACATCTATCGTAAGGTGTTCTTGTAGAGCATCCTTCCACCAAAATGAAGAATGAGAGACCTTCAAGCAAGGAAATTCGAAAGTCAAATGACCTGTATTAAAGCACCTTCGACAATGAAATGGGATACCTTCAGAATCCAAGGGCTGGCACCAAGAGCGATCGACAACTTGTAAAATAACCTCTATCAGGAGAGGTATAGACAAGTCCAATTCCACTAAAATACGAGCATATGTGGTGTGAGAGAAGGAAGTCATTTCAACATTTATCTAGATGGATTTTTCAAAGGAAATTAAATAAAAGTAAGACACGACATTATTGATTTAATAGAGAACAATTCAAGTAATAGTGAAAGAAAAATTAAACTAGAAACAATCTAACATCTTTATGCAGCATAAATACAAATTCAAAATCATATTAATACAAGGTAAAGTATTTAAAGTTAAATTATATAATGGAAGTAGCAATATCAATATTTATTATGTTGTCATTTGGGTTATGACAAAAATTAGGTTTAGGGAAAGCATTAGTGTTTGCATATAATTAGGGTTACGGTTAGGACAACAATTAGTTTTAGCAAAAGAATTAGGGTTAAGGTTAGGGTTAGTGTTAAGGTTGGAATTCATGTAACAAATAGGGTTAGGATTAGAATTAAGCAAAAGGAGCTCATTAGATTTGATTCCTTTTATCCATTTTTAAATGATTAATTAAATGTTTTTTGTCAATAATAAAATAGATTCTCAACAAAATATTCAAAAAAAAAATACAAAGTTATAGATAGTTAATTATTAATATTTTATAAATTATTAGTTCAAAAAATATATGTTAAGTATGTATAAGGAAATAAATTACATATTATATTTATTTAGAATTATTAAAATGTTATTAATAAATAGTTAATTTGACTTAAATAAATAGCAGGGATTGAAATTGGTAAATGTAAATGATAATCTAGAAAAATATAGGTGGTCTTAGATCTCTTTGTGATAGAGTGTAGTCCATTATGGATGATCACTATTAAAGAGAAAATATAATATAAATCAAACTAGAAATACTAGCATATAATAGATTTAGGGTTAGTGTTATGTGCACAAGCAAAACATGATAATGTGAAGGAAATATATATATATATATATATACACCACTATGAAGATAGCCATGAGTTTGAATAGGTTGAGGAACACAATTACATTAAAGTGCTAGAGAGAGGGGAACAAAGAAGTGGAGAGATAGAAGTGGGAAGGGACTGGGGCAAAAGAAAGAGGGTGAATAGAGAAAGAGGGATAGAGCTAGAGATAAGAGATATAGAGGGAAAGAGATAAAAATAGAGGAAGAGAGAGACAAAGATAAAGAGAGAAAGAGAGAGACAAAGACAAAGAGATGAAGAGAGAGGGAGGGAAGAAGAAAGTGTGAGAGATATAGAGAGTGCAAAAGAAAAAGATATAGATAGGAGAGAAAGAGGCAAAGAGAGATATTTAGAGCAAATATATATAACCAAAAAAAATATGGTTATAATTACAATTAGGGTTAGGGTCAGGGATAGAATTGGAGTTAGGGATAGAATTAAAGTTAGGAAATATCTATAACAAAAAAAATGTTAGGGTTAGATTTGGAATTACGACTGGGGTTAGGGATAAAATTATGTTTAGGGTTAGAATTAGAGTTATAAATAAAAATGGGGTCAATGTTAGAATTAGGTTTAGGGTTATAATTAGAATTAGGGTTAGGTTCAATGTTACAATTAGTGTTAGGGTTACAAGTACAATTATGGTTAGAGTTAGGGTTATGGAAACAATTATGTTTAGGGAAACGATTAGTGTTTGCATATAATTAGGGTTATGGTTAGGACAATTAGTTTTACAAAAAGAATTAGGGTTAAGGTTAGGGTTAAAATTAGGGTTACTGTTAAGGTTGGAATTAGTGTTAGAAATAGGGTTAGGATTATAATTAGAATGAGGATTAGAAGTAGGGTTAGGGTTACAATTAGAATTAAAAGCTTATAAATTTTATAATTATGGTTAGGGTTAAGGTTATGATTATAATTGCGGTTATAGATAGAATTTGTGTTAAGGTTAGGGCTATAATTAGGTTAAGAATTAGGGTTACGATTAGGGTTAGCATTACAACTAGGGTTAGCTTTAGAAGTAGGGTTAGAATATAAATTATAAATATGGATATAAGTAGAGTTAGGATTAGAGTTAGGATTATGCTTCTAAATAGTATTTTTTGTAGTATATCAAATTATATAATGCATATTGGCTATGGTGCAAATGAGAATGAATTTTCAATCAAAGGAGAAAAGGAGGCAATATTAGAGAGTATCAAAGAGAATATCATAGACGACAATAAGAAAAAATGACAGATGTTCAAAGGGAAGAACAAAGAAGAAGACACAATGAAGCTAACAGACAAAGAAGGGCATAAGTAACAATACAAGAATTGGAATCTCAAAATAGAGATGAAGCAAATGTGATTAGTAATAGTCGTCAACAAGCATCTAAACAACTCTCTCATTCTGAAAGAAAAGAAAGAAATACAATTAATCTCCAATCAAGTGGAAGGTACAATTATCGAACTGATGCAAATATTGAGCTGAATATTGAAAATGAAAATTCAAGATCAATAGAACATGTATGAGCAGCACATCATAATGCAACTAAAAAATATGAAAGTATTATTTGAAAGTGTTTAGGAACTATTTTGTTATGGTAGCAAATATATATGAAATATTTTTTGACAAATATTTAGAGACTATTTACACATTGAATCCACGGTTAAATTCAATTTTCAAAGATTTAAAATAATAAAGGTTTAAAATGATCATTAGGGTTAGGGTTTAAAATAAGTAGGGTTTAATTAATTAATTAAGGTTTACAATAATTATGATTTAAACTAATTAGGGTTTATAATATAATATAATAATAATGTAAATATAATATAATTATATTATATTATATTTATTATTATATAATATAATATAATAATAAACATAAACATAGATATAAACATAATATAAGATAATAATATAATGATAAACATAAATATAATATAATAATATATAATATTATTATAATATTATAATAATGTAATAATATAAATATAAAATTATTATATTTAATATTGTAATAATAATATAAATATAATATTATATTATAATTATAATTATAATATAATTTTTTTTGCTTTGTAAGAGATGAGTTTATATTATTGCGAGAGTTTTAGCCTGGCCCGCACTAGAGGAGATCATAGTAGAGGGATCTCATCCTCAAGGTTTGAAGATTACATCTAATTTATTCAGCCAAGGTCATGCAAGACCAAAAAAAACCTCAACCTACTTGTTCCTAACCCCACTATCAGAAATCGTGCCTACTCTAGATTAAACCAGCCTATCCACACATGGACACTAAACCAAGGGTTTTGTACCCCTACTCAAAACATACTAGGTTATATACCAAAATCTTGGCAAGTGTTATAACTCTTAAAAACCTTCAAATCTACTAGTAGTTGCAATGATTGAGTGCCTGCAATTTAATCTTAATTGCCTCCATTTTATGGATAGTAAAATCCTCTTTCTGCTTTGCATTCCACTCATTTCCCCCCAATTATTTTGCTCTTTAGCACCAGATTTGGGGTGAGACTGTAGCTACATTCTATTGCAAACATCTATACATTTGTTGGCCCTCCAAGTCTTTTTATGTATTGTTTGCCATTCATTTTCTCCATTTCCAACATTTGAATCCTTACGATTTTGAAAAGGAGCTTGGGAGGAGGAGCTCTCAACCCCAGTGGTGAGAGGTCCCACATCAGATATAGTAGGGCTTGTAGGTTGATTAGTTGATGGACCACCATTGTCCAATGAAGAGGGGCAGATTGCTTCGTTGCCCACAACACAATCTGAACAAGAGTTTCTCAAATGAAGCAAGTGTTGTTCACACTTTGATTTTGCTGCAAATGAGCATCTCTCTTCAAGCGGCTTGAATCACACAGATGGAGTAATTTTTTACTTGCCTTTGGCTCTGGAGAATCTATTTAATGACTGAATCCTCATTTTACTTCCTAGAAGCCAACTTTGTAGGAGAAATATTTTGTTTGGGATAGTTCATAGCAGAATAATGTTTGGGGGAAGAGTCCTTCCACCAAGAGGCCTCCCGAATTGACTGGGATTTGATAATAGGGCAATTAGCTGCAATGTGCCTGGTTTGAAAACATCTCCTACACCTAAAAATTAAGCCTTCATAATCCAAAGGCTGATTCCAACATTGTCCATTGGCCCTCAAGATAATTTCTATCAGGAGATCCTTCGAGATGTCCAGTTCCACCAAGATCCTAGCATAGGTTGTGTGGATAAAATTTCTTGAGTTGTCATCCGTATCCACAAAATTTCCCAGGGAGTTTCCAATATCTGCAAAACACTTGATTTGAACCAGTAGTGAAGGGGGAGATTTGGGAGATGAACCCAAATTGGTAAACCTGAGAATGATTCAAAAGATAGATGAAATTTTGGATGCCAAGATTTCAACTGTAGGAAATTTGCTTTCCAAAACCATACATAGCTGAGAATGGTATTTTTGTCTTTCTTGCAATTGAAAACCACAGTGAAGAAACCTCTTGCATTGGTGTAAATTTCTAAATTTCCTTCCATGATAGGAAGCCAAGATTTTGAAATCCAGTCATGGAGATTTGGAAGACTGGGCCAGAGGTGATTGAATCTGTCGATTAAACCATTCTCTGCAAAGAATTTTTAATTTTCACTCAGTTCCTTCATTAAAGTGGCATCAAAGTCCAGAGATAAGGGTTTACCAGAGCACTGAACAATCCTTCTATACCTTGTGTAATTCTTTGGTTTTTTTGTAGAACCCAGAGGGGGAATGGAACCCGATTTGGCCACCTCCAAAAAAAAGGTTTTAAACACTGTCAAACTCTGCCCATAAGAAAAACCACTGCACTTCAAATCTGTGCGTTGTTGATCCACTGAATGTGTTAATCCTGATTCATTATGATCGAAACTAGCCGCATTCCCCCTGTGGTCGAGCAGGTGTAATTGTGGGATGTCATGGAGAGGCAGGCATAGATCTGAGTTCTCCATACCGTCGAGGGAGGCATCGGAAGGCATTAGAGAGACTAAGCTGGAGGTCGATACCTCTAGCAAATCACTCGCCAAACCTCACAAATTCGTAAAGCTCCGTGATCCCAAGCCATTGTTGATCTTTGCAGCCAAAACCCCTACCATGGCAACACTAAGGGAAGCCTTTCCATTTGAAGCAGTGGTTCGTGTAGAAACCCTAGGGCCAAACGCGTTCAATAGTATCGACAATTTTGGCATATTTAGGAGCTCCTCATTTATTTAAAAGATGAAAGAATATAATTAAAATATAATATTATAATACTATAATAATTATAATTAAATAATTTTATTTATTGTATTTATTAGTATATTTATTATTATAAACATTCTTTATAATAATGTAATATTATTATAATAATATAAATATAATATTATTATATTTAATAATGTTATACAATAACAATAAATATAATAACAATACATATTAATTGTTATCGTATAACATTATTAAATATAATATTATTATATATATATACTATTATAATATTAATACATTATTATAAAGAATGTTTATAATAATAAATATAGTAATAAATACAATAAATATAATTATTTAATTATAATTATAATAATATTATAAATTTATTATAATTATTATATTATTATGATATTATATTATAATTATAATTATAATTTCATATTATATTTATATTATTACAATATTTTAATAAATATAGTAATAAATACAATAAATAAAATTATTTAATTATAATTATAATATTATTATAAATTTATTATAATTATTATATTATTATAATATTATATTTTAATTATAATTATAATATAATATTATATTTATATTATTATTACAATATTAAATATAAGCACTTAAATGGAACATTCACCATTTTTCCTCTCTATTTTTTTAAGTCTGAAATTGTGGGCCTCAAAATTGTGGGCCCCATGCACAGAGTGAAATATGGGGCCATTGCCTAAATAGACAGGTCATAGCATGTATGGGGATGCCCATGGATGGGGAAGGCATCCATGCCCTGGTGCCTAAACCAGAAAGTAGAGAGCAAGAGAAGAGAATTAGAAAATGTTACCTAAAATTATAGATTGTTAAAAAGTAATATTATCTATTAAATGTGAAATTGATACTATAATTTTCTTAAAGCATAATATACATATTGGCCTCCCCATCATATACAAAAATTTAAAGAAATCAATGTATAAATTTTATATCAATCTTTTTGTGATATGGACATTAGATATCACACATTTTCAAAATTAATGAAGTTTAAAAAAATTTGATCTTTCCATAAAAATAAACATAACATTTAAAATATATATATATATATATATATATATATATATTAAATTTACAAAACAAAATATTAAAAAATTAATATAACAAATATATAATAAGTTTTTTGAAATGGGGTCTCCCGCTTCTCTTCCTGCCCATGCTTCAGGTGTACAGGTCTCGTCTGTTGCTGAGTCTTTAGCAGGGATTTCCTCTGCTGCTAGTGTGGGTGTGATTATTGGTGCACCGCTCATGACTGTGGGTTTAGTTGTTGGAGATTTGACTATGGGTGTGGCTGCTACGATGGAGGGCTTGCAGGGTCTTCCTGATTCTATTAACATTGGAGCACCACCTATGACTAAGACTATTGCTGGTGCTGCTACCTCTTATGCAACTGTAGTGGGCAATGGTTCTCTTCAAAGGCGTGAGGGGTCTACTATTGTTGCTGATACTCTAGTTACTAGGAGATTTGTTTTTTAGTCTGATTTGCCTCGCCCTGTAGTGGTCTTAGGGGATGAGGTTTTAAAAAATGTGGACTATTTTTCTAAGCAGGGTTTGATCTATAGATTTGACCAATTGTGGCCCAGGCTTGGAGATGTAAACCACTAGATTTCTGAGCATTGGTGCCCTATCACAGAAGGGAAAATAGAAATTTACCCTTGTGCAAAGGGTTTCTTTGTAATTGTTTTTGATTCAGTTTCTAATCAGAATGTTGTTCTTGATACTCATGCTTGGTTTTTGGGCCAACATGTCCTCCTTCTCAAGCCATGGGTTCCCTCCTTTAACCCATTGACTAAGTCTTTCAATAGAATGCTTGTTTGGATTTGCCTCCTGAATCTTCCATTGCATCTTTGGTACAATTCTTGTTATGAGGGTATTGGTAATTCTTTGGGTTCTTTTATTATGGTGGATCAAGAGACTACCTTGTTCTCTCATACCACTTATGCTCTTGTTCTTGTGGATCTGGATCTCTCTAAGCCTCTCCCTACGAAGATTGTGTTGCTGGTTGCTGGTGGTTTTTGGAGACAACTATTGGACTATGAAGGTATTCTCTTTAGGTGTCGTAGGTGCTTTGCTTTGGGTCATCTGGCTTCTAGGTGCCCTCATTTAAAGACCCTTCGTGCTTCCTCCTGGTGGAAGAATGCTTCGCCTAAACATCTTATAGTTGATGCTGCTGAGGATTTTCCTAGGTCTGAGGCGGCTGATCCTTCCTCTGATGTTGATGGGTCTGCTCCTCATATTAAGGTGGTTCCTGATTCTATGGCTGTGGCTACTACTGGTGGTCCTGTTGCTGGTTCTTCTACTGAGACTTCTAACATTGTTTCTACTAATGCTGTTGTTGGGGTAACGTCTTCTATTGGGGTTGTTGTTGTGCTATCAGGGTCCTCCCCTAGTGCTAGTGTTGCTGGGAGTACTGCAGGGTCCTCCCCTATTGATGGTGTTGCTGGGTGTGCTATAGGGTCCTCCCCTACTACTACTTTTATTTCTAGAGCTGCTATAGGGACCTCCCCTATTGTTGCTGCTACTGTCAGGTATGCTACTAAGGTCTCACCTCCTAATGTTTTAATGTCTCAGACTGAAATGTTAGGTACACAGGATGTTGATGAGGCTAGTGTTGGTGTGCCCCTGGCTCTACCCCCTTCCAAGGAGTTGGAGGGAGTTTCTCCTCCTTCTCCTTTTTCTGTGGATGGAGATGATGTTTTTTGGACTGCTGTCCAAAGGAGGAAGCATGGTCTTCCCAAGCATGTTTCACAAAACTGCACTCGTGCAAAGGATGTTTGACTTGATAGGTCTAGTTCTGCAGTTGTTTAGGTTGTTGATCCTTGTAGCCTTGTGGCCTTCTTATCGCTTAGCCTATTGGGATTTGCTATTCGTCTAATGTTAAAGCACTATTTCTGGCCTATGTGTGGCCTTTGCTTGCCCTCTATGCTATTTTGTAAAGGGATATGCACCCTTGTTTTGCAGCTTACCATAATCAAAAACAAAATATTAAAAATTATTAATTATATTAGAACAATGCAATAATTTTAAAAATAAATAATTTAACTTACAAAAATTATTACAATATATTAACATGTTATCTATTAATATGATTGATGTTTTTTATATATAAAAAAAGTAATAACGGGAAGAGGTAAAGACAAGTAATCCCCGACAGGGAAATCCTTTTCAATGACTAGGAAAAGGTAAACTCATGATTGCATGGAAGGCACAATTTTTTTTTCCTTATTATAATTCTTTGCTTAATTATGGATGGGGACGCCCATGGTAGTAGCTATCATCCATCCCTAGTGCAAATACGGGGTTGGATAGCCGTTGTCTATTAAATATTAAAAACAATTCTAAAAATAACACAAATAGGGACCAATCAATGTTCACAACATATTTGTTTTATCATTAGTATTTTATTATTCATATTAGGTGGCATAGATAAATGATTTACAAGGATTTACATGATTTGCACTTGTACACAAGTGGATCCAACATAACCCAAAATGTCACGTTAAGAGTTTCTATTAAATACTATAAAGTGCTATGTTCCAAGTAAAAGACCAATGATCAACCAAGTCTGACTTCCATGTTGGAGTAAAATAAACATTTTTAAACATCTTCAAATTATAAACTATCCCATCCAATATGGACTTCTATCCCACAAAAGCTTCATATTTTGAAAAAGTTGAGATCCCAAGTAAAGTTGATTAATACACAAGCACACTCCATAGACTGATAAATGCCCAACTACTGGTCCCTTCAACTTAATACTTGCAAAAAATAGTACAACTAAAGGTGTAGGGCTCACCAAACAAGCCATCAAAACAAGAGGATAGAAATATATTAAAATCCAGCCCAAACAAACATTCAACCAAATCAATCAACTCTGTCATTTATTTCACACAATCAAAGGTTGAAGGTTCACCAATCAAGCTGTCAAAAAAAATTAAATTCAAAAAATTCATAGCAAACAAGCATTCGACCAAATCAATCACCTTTCATATTTAATACCAAATTCAAATTTATAGATATCCATCAAATCATTCAAAGGAAGTACAATAAAACTATTTCAACCAATCAAATGAGAGTGCACAAATCACAAATATTTCCTTCATAGTTTTCCTAAATAAACCTCTGATTTCCTAGTTGAAGTTTCCAACATCCCATACAGAAGACTCCTGGAGGCTTCGAATTGCACACTACTATCAACATTCATGTAAGTTCCATATTCGATAAACGTACCCTAACAGTGAATGACATAAATGATCCAACGATGAAGTATGTATCAATAGTGATCGGTTAAAAGATATATTACACAAACAGAGAGAATTCAGTGTCGGCAACAACTATACACACTGCTCATCAAATGGTGAAAGAGGGTCCGGACATTGACTTATGCGAGCTCCTGAGACAATAGTTGATGGAGAATCTATAGAAGACCAAGGATTCTCGATACCCATTCTGGTATGGTACCCTTATCATATGTTTATTGTTTTACTTTCTTAGAGAGTTGCCTAGTGTAAAGAATATTGTGTGGTTGAGCAACATTCCTGTTGCAATTCAAATCTGTGATCACTTAAGAAGGATTAGAGATCTCGACACTCAAAAATCTATGCTATGGGGTTTCTTCAAGTCCTTTCAAGAAAGAATGCAAGAAAGAGAGAGAATACCGACAAAGGTTTTTGAAAAATACAGGAAGGACTAAATCTTTATGGTTACCAGAGATGAATGCATCATGGAAGTAGTGGAACCTAGAATAGTTTGGGTTCCAGAAATGGGATATGAAGTAGCCAAAGATGTAATTACAGGACTTGTAGAACTGAGGCTGAGTAAACCAAGAGATCCAACCGTAGATAGGATTGGAACATATGAAGAAATAACTAGTGAAGTGCACCTAAAGCAAAAGTAAAAGGAGATAATGAAAAATGTTGAAAAGATGAAAACCAAGTTGTAAGAGATTGTTATGCCAAAGAGTCCTACAAAGAGATATATAAGCATACCTGCTTTTCTAGAGAATACTCCCAACACAAGAAGGTTAGATAGGACCTTTACCCCCTCTCCTACAATTCTAAAATCCTCTAGAACCATGCCTACAAAGAAGAGAGCAGCATCCAGTGCCTTAGTACATCAAGAGCCTCCTAAGACAAGAAAAGTAAAAGAAGAGGCCAAAAGAGAAAAGTATGTTAGTTGTGAGGATGAAGAAGAAGAAGAAGAAGAGGAAGGACCTTAGCTGGTCTGGAAGAAGAAGATGTCTCATGCCCCAAGAGAAGAGACAAGTGCAAAAAAAGCAAAAGTCAACACTGTTGAGACAAATAGTGAAGATGAAATTGCGAAGGAAAAGAAGGAAGAAGAATTAGTTAAAAGAAAAGGAAAAGGAAAGGGAAAGAAGAAGGAAAAATCCCCTCTAGTAAGGGAACACAAACCCTTAAAATTTGATGCATTATTCAATATTATTTCAGAATTTGGTCTCTTAGAAGAGAAAACAAAAATGTACCTTGAGTCTAATAAGGAAGATAAGGCAACCATTGAAGAAGCTATAGTCACTTGTATATGGTTACATTTGACACTAGCCTAGACAAGATTGAGGATCAATTGCCCAATGATTTGAAAAATGTTTGCAAGAAGCTATAGAAGAGGATGGAAAAATAAAGGCATTTTCATTGGAGAAGACTGGCTCCTCATTTTTTGATAAATATAGAGCAAAATTGGCTCAACTATATAACAAAGAATTTAGAACAAAACAAAAAATAAAAATTTTGATGAGCAGAGATAGAGGATATTGAGAGATTGAGAAATGAGACTTTTCAGAAAGTAGAAGAACTTGCTAAAGAACTAAGAGTCCCTCTGGACAATGAAGAGCAATTGCAACATGATAAAATTGTTCCGAAGAGTAATGAGCCTCATAATGCACAACATGTGCATATGATTGAAGATGAGAAAGTGAAAGAAGACATGGTTATGAGAAAGATGAGAATATTGTTGACAAGAAAGAAGAAGAAAAGATCTCGGAGAAAACAAAAGCACTAAATAGTGAAAGTTTGCCTCCTCTAAAATCCATTGAAGAAGAGAAGAAACTGAGGATAAATCTAGTGACGATGAAAGGAAGGAAGAAGAAAATGCAAAGATTGATGGTGAATCCTATAGAGACTTATTAAAGAGCTTATTGGACATGCAGTTGCAATTTAAACCAGTAGTATTTGCAGAACTACTACAGCTTCCAATGCAACAGAGACAAGTTGATATTGCAAAGATCTCTCCCTTGCAGAAGCTTCAGCTTGGTGATGTATTCCATGCCTCCGCATGAAAGGAGATATTGTGAATACACCAAAAGAGCTCATAATTGATAGAAGCAGTAGTTAAAGTGTTGAAAGAAGGTATCCCTAGAGAAACCATTGATGATTCCTTATCTGGTGTGGAAAAGTTAATGCTTTTGTTAGATTCTTTCAAAGATTATTCTGTTGGTCTAGAAGAAAAATTAGAAAAGGAAATGAAAAAGAAGGTCAATGATAAGAGATTGACCGAAATATCTGACAAGTACAATGTTGCACATGGTAAGCTACAAGAAAATATGAAAGATGTACATAAATGCTTAGAAGAAGCTAAAGTCTTATTTCAGTTTTGTTTAAAATGGCCTAATTCTACAAAGAAAATTAAGGACCAGATGGACTCAATAGAGTCACAGATTGCTCAGGCCTCCACTATCTATGATCCAGTCTATGATGTAGATGGTACAACAAGAATAGCAATTGAGAATCTACATGGATAGTTTTTCCAGCTGCAAGAACAAAAAGAAAAGATCATTATACAGTTTTGTTAGCTTAGAGATTTGGTAAGTGCAAGGCTTACTACTTTGACCATTGTGATAGCTAGTCCGGAGAAGATGGCACAAATGAATTCAGTATCCAATTCTTCAGATGAAGGATAAGACTTCCTTATCCAGATTGAGAGTCGATATAGTTTGCTTGCCTTTGCTAAAAAGGATTGGGAATTTGGGAAGAAAGATTGGAAAACACACCTTGCAAAATTAAAGGTGTCTTACAAGAGTATTTTGCTCTCTTCCAATTGAAAATGTACATTTCTATTTTACTTATGCAATTTCTCATTTCTTTGTACATATGTGGAAGTATTAGAAACTGTTGCAATACATTTTTGGTCAATTTTTCTTGGATAACATTGTTAGGGGGAGTCTCCCTAATAAAAATTATTGAAGAAGTATTGAGTATAGGAGTGAAGTAGTAAGGGGGAGATACTCTCATGCATATACATATATATCTGACAAAGGGGGAGTAGTTAGAACAATTGAAGTATTTTGAAAAGCTTGACATTGAGATCCCTTTACCCTTGATTTCAAAGGGGGAGAAGTTTGAGTAAGTTTAAGATTTTTGAGAATGTGGTTACGTCAATGACAAAGGGGGAGATTGTTGGAAATCGGACTCGTTGTTGGGGAAGATTGTTGGTTGGCAACATGAGCATGATGATATGAAGAGATTGTGAGTGGGGAGATTGATGAGGATTAATAAATATGACTGTATATGGTGTTTTCATTAATGGAAACCCATTATGATGGCAATTCTAGAGAAGACCAGATGGTTTGGATTATTACCTAAGTCCCAGAGTGCAGTTTCAGTTTTCAGTAAACCAGTTTTTGGGTCCACATTACTCCACTATGAGGAATCTGGTAATGCAGTTTTGATGTAACATTGATACGTGATAGAAGACTCTAAATCCAAAGTTTCATAACTTGATGTCTTCCATAGTTGAAGATAATATTGACAGAGTATCAGACTCTATAATGGCAGTGGTAAGTGGTACATAGTGTATGTTGGAATTCTTTTCATTCTACCACAGATGAACATTTTGTTATGTGGATTTGTGGAAGTGTTTATAGGTTTTAGAGGTGTGTACATTCCTAGTGTCAAGTGGTTTGGTGGTTCGTAAAGTCAACAATCAAGTGACAGAGACAATACAGACTATTTCAGAGCATAAATACACATGTTTTAGCTTTTGCAGAAGATGAAATGCATGTAGATCAATCATAAAAGATTGTACAAAGGTCTTACATGTTCCAGTATATCTCAATTTTAATCCGTATTAAGATATTCCTTATTTTCTTGTATCACAATGTTATATCTTGAGTTATGAAGTGTCACATGTGGTCGGGGATGCTCTATTTTCTATAGTTCATCATGTTTTCTGTTTTGCGAATGTATAGATTGATATGGCACTTTAGAAAAAAGGTTAATGGATACTATTGAGATTATACATGATTGAATTCTTGGTCTACATGAAGATTTTGGCTTCTCCCTGGTAGTGTGAAGATGAACAATTAGCAGTTTTGAGCATCTTGGGCTGACAGGTTAAGTCTTTGGTATGTGCGGTAGATCCTGACCTATTGTTTTGAATTTGGAAGATGTGAAGAGATATGTTTTGAATACCTTCATGAATTCTTAAGGTCTACAACAAGTTTTCTTATTATATGGTATGTATTGAGGCCGACCTTTGAAGAGTTACAAATTTCAATCAATGATGTTTATGATGCTCACCCAATTAGTGTTTTTGAAGTGTCATGAAGGATATTTATAGAAGATCAAATTCATTTCTAAGGAAGAGATGTGAGTGCGAATATGATATAGAAGAGGACAAGACATGAAGTGTGCAGAATCAGTTTGAAGGCATGTTTTGAGCAAAAAAAGAAGACTCCATTATTAACATATGTCAAATGTCTACTTTGCAGTAGTCCTTGTAATTCCTAAATGTAGTGAGTAGAATATTTAGGGAGTAGTAGCTTCCTTGGGTTCTACCCTAAATCAAAGTTGTAATTGTTGTAAGCACAAAAGATAGGGAGTAGCAGGTTCCTTGGGTTGAATCCAAAAAAAAAAGATGTAATATTTTTGCAGTGAGCATAATATATTATGAGCTAACACTCTGGTGGTGTTCACCTAGGGTTAGGGTTCTAAATTTGAGTTTATAGGCTTCTGTGTTTATTCCTTCAAGCCCTTAGTGCCTTAGGTTAGGTTGTTCCTCGACCCACATGCAATGTTTTACTACTTCTTCCTATCGCACCTAAGAAAAATGCTAAGTTTTTATATATGCAAGTGCAAATGCATATCGGTCTCAAAATGATGCATATACGTTGGGGGAATCTGTTGTAGATTCCAGGAAGATTCTCTAAATATATATCAGGTTTGCTTGTATATGTTTTGCTGTTTATCCCGATATACAACACAGACATACATAGAGAATATACAAGGGTGGCGGACATGCTTTCTCTACAGTACGATGTACAAGTGGTCTTGTATATCGAGCATCATACAAAGGGGAGCGCATATACATTTGCTACAGTGCAGCAGAGATGCATTCGGTGGGGCCCTTAGATATATACAAGTGAGATTGTATATGATCAACGTACAATGTGGATGTACATTGTCAATGTGCAAAGGAGAAAGACAAAGGGTCGGGCCCACCAGTTGCATACAAAGGCAATTATATGTTTGTGCATGCAATCAAATATACAAGGCCCAGTTTTTCAAATCTGATGGATAAATGGCTAGGGTCTATTGTATGTATATCGCATTTGTATGATGCGATATGCAAGGATATGTACAAGTAAGGAAATGCAAGTTGGACCCGATTTGAGTTTCAAAGCACCTCATGGAAATTTGAGGTCCATAGAATGTATATTGGATTTGTATGTGTGGCATACAACCTGATATACAAAGGAAAGACATATAGCCTGGACACGAAGGAGGAATCAAATGCAGTGAATGAATTTTGAGGTCGATGGATTGTATAAAGTGCATGTATGTTTGCGATATGCAGGGGGCCAATATACAAATGGTGGGCCCCGACAACTCAAGGAAGCTGTTGCATTTATATGCATCCTGCATATACAAAGATTTAAAAGTGATTGTATATGCATTTAAGCATGCATATACAAGGGCGAAAAGGGCAAAATAGAGAGGGGAAAAGTCAACGATAGGAAGGAGCCTCCTACATGGTGCGATATCATTGGCTCTTGACTTTTCTATAGGATTTTGAGCCGTGGATCTTGGCGATGGAAGTAGGATCGATGATCATGTTTCAAATTGCCGATGATGCTTTTCTTTGCATCAGCAGTCATGTTTTGAGCGGGAAAATTCCATGGACGTGCTGTTGCAACTTTCAAAAGAAGCACGGGTAGGTGAGATTTTATTAGCTACTTGTAGGGGCACGATGGATTGAGTGACTAGCTACCTACCAGTTTTATGAGAAACATCCCCAGGCGGCAGCGCAAGGCTCGAGACCTCCCTATTTATTCCTCTACTTGCTACATTCAATGTTGAGCACCATTCTTGGTGCAGTGTATTTGGGTTGGAAATTTGACTTGTCATGTAATTAATTTGTCGAGTACACTTTCTTGTTGTATTAAGCAGACCGTGTTACTCATTTTTGTTGTTGAAAACTGGACAAAATTTTTTGGTGCTGTAATAAGATACGACTTCATTGGTGGCTCTGTCTTGGCTATCTTGTGAGTTTATGAGTCTCATGTTGTATATTTTTCTGCATAAATCTACTAATATCATGCTGATTTAAATGAGTAATGCTATATTGCATATGTTCTATTATCTGTCTCCAAATTGAGTGTGTTCTTCTTATGAATCTAAGCATTTAAGGGGTGTTTATGATTCTAGAATATAGGTTTCCTATGTTGAATGCTTGATTTCTTACTTCTGCTCAAGGAGTAGATTAAACGTTTCAGATCAAGTGTTGAAAAGAAGACATTGCAATAGGGATATCAGTAAGTAGAGATAATAGGATACTCTGTTTTGGGAAGTATCTGTAAGGCAAATACTAAAAATCCCCTTGATATCTAGTCTTTGGTATATGTTCATGCTGGCCATTCACATGTGTATGTCTATTGACTTCGAGCCCTGGATAGGCACCGATCCAATCTTGTATTGAGGTTGCAACCCAAAGTCTCAGTTTTGCATCCAAACATAAAATCAAGCTTAATCTTTAAATCAAACCATTAGGACCTTAGAAGTAGTTTAGGACTAAAATCCTCTGATTCACAACTGAACATAAGCCCAGAGCTAGCTCCTTTGCACTTATCTCATAATTTTGGTCTATAAAACGGAGGATTTATCTGCTTTGCATCAACATACTAGTCAATCCATAATCATATCTCATGGATGTTGAATAGGGAATACACCCCTTGGTTTTACAGAGCCTAAAGAAGAAGAGGAGATATTATAGAGTCTATCTCCTGTATTGTTGGCCGCTGGCCTAGAAATCTTGTTGATAATTGATGGCTACCTTGTAGGGATAATTGGGAATAAGCATCCAGTCTGGGAAAAATACCAATAGATTTGGTGACTCCACTAGGGATTGCTTTGTGAAAGAACCCTAATTTTAAAAGAAAACAATTCCCAATTGTAGGTGGCGACTCCAAATAAATCTCCCAACTGGTAAAGTAAAAATTTGTATGCAAGGGAGAAGATCCCTGCGTAATCCTTTGTTTGAAGAGTTATCCATAAAAATGATGTATAGAAGAAAAGGGATTGTCCAAGCCAGTTGAGAGGGTTCTCCCAGAAGTAATGATAATATGCAAGACAATCCAGGATCTTCAGAGTGGACAATACCTTATTTCTCAAACACAGAGACTGAAATCCAGAATGTATATGAAAGACAACAGGGTAGTGGATTGAGAATGAGGTCATAAGTGTTTCAAGAATGCCCTTTCCTTGATTCCCCTGATAGATTTGAGGAAGCTAAATCCCCAAGGGATGATAATGATGATCAGAATATAATGAAACCATCCTCTTCTATGCCTAGAGAGGAGGAATTAGCTGAAGAAATCAAAAGCTTAAGAGTTGAATTAGAATATTTGCAAGCAGTAAAAATTAGAGATGACATGAGACAGAAAGTGTAGGCCCTAAGAATTGCTCAGAATGATTTAGTTCCCACCCTTTAGAATATAAATGTCCTAAGAAACCAGCATAGAGATGAAGCCCATCATCAGCAAAATGATCAAGGACAGAATGCAAATAATGCTAGAGTACCATTAAATAATGTGAGAAATCAAAATGTTGATAGAAATGTCAATGTTATTCAGCCTGGTAGACAGCCTATGCAGCTGGATAGATTTAGACTACTGGTTTTTGATGGCATTCCTGGTTACCCCAATCCTATTGACAAACATGTGAGGCTGCAAGTGCCAAAGTTTTCAGGAAATAATACTGTGTCAGGAGAAGACCACTTAAAAGCTTTTCAGAATATCATGGACAACTTTGAGGTTGAGCATGAGGATGTCTTTACGAAATTATTTATGCAATCCTTAGTTGATGAGGCTAGAGAATGGTACAAGGGTTTCCCTGACAGAAGTATTTCATCATGGGATGACTTCAGAAGAATTTTTAAAGAACAATATGGTGATAAAACTGATCTAAGTTTTTTCATTAATGAATTTACTGGCATTGCTGAAGGATCAAATGAACATGTTGCTGATTTCAATGCTAGATTCACTAAGGTGTTGAACAAATTGCCACATCACTTGAGGCCTAATGAACCTATGTGCATAGTGTTATACATAAATGCTTTTGATGCTAAAACAACTTATGGATTAAGAGATAAGGGTCCTCACAGCCTTAGAGATGCTTTCAAAATAACAACAAATATTGAAAATAACAGAAAAGCATCTGGTAAGATAAACAAAAGAGATGATATAAAACTTTGCAAAATCCAAATACTAAATCTCAAAGTGTTCAAGGCAATGCATCTACTTCTGAGGATAAATTAGATAAATTGACAACTATAGTCAAGGACCTGAGTTATAGAATGGCTAAAAATGAAAAAGGGGTAGGTCCTGACAGGCAGGTTTACCAAAGGTAAGAAAGAAGACCATCATTACATGATATGCCATATAATACCAATTGGCATAATGGTAAACCCATTCTTCCAAACAGTAACCCAAGTCAAAGGACTCAAAGTGTTAAGGAAACACCTGATCCTTTGAAGAAGGCTGTTAATATTGTTGATGACACCCCATGGTGCTTAATCTATAAGATGCCTCACTCACAGTCACAATGTATGATTGCTCAGTCTCTATATAACAATGTTGTGGCCTATGATGAGTTCAATGAGCCACATTGCATGGAAAATGATAATATCAACATGCTGTCTACAAACAGGGAGTATCCTTCTCATGATGTTGATGCAAGCACAAATAATGAGATTCAGGTCTACCAGCAGTTTCCCTATGATGAAGATGATGAAGAAAATTATGCTTATGCTCAGGACTCACACAATTTTTTGAATAACTTGAGGAGATCATCTGATGAATAAATTAGAGCCTTCACAGATGCACAGTTGCTCAAGTCAAAAGCAATTACAACCTAAGAGGTAAGGCTCAGGTGGGTAACTCATACCAACTAGAGAATACTTTTGTGAACCAACCAGTGCATAGTCATAAAGGGACTGAACCACAAAAGAAGCAATGGAGCAATAATAAGTAAAATTTTAAGAAAAAAACAAGTCATGATTCTCAAGGACCAGAAAATAGAATTCCCCAGGTTGAGGATCAAAACAAAAATTTTTAGATCAAATATGACAATCAGGGAGCCACAAGAATTAAAGATGGATCATATCAAGATAAAAATAAAATTGTAGATCAGGCTCCAACTGTTATACAAAATTATGCTCCATTTGACATAACTCAGGTCTTGTCCCAGGTAAAGGTTTTTGTTCCATTGATGGAGCTGATGAAAGTTGAAGAGTTCAGAAATAAAACATTGTCCCTGATTTTAGGAATACCCTGTCAAGCTAATAATAATATTGAGACTCATGGTAGGAAACAAGTTATGTGTATTGATGAGGATGAGGTCCCTGAAGTTTATTTGGGGATGACCATGACAAAATGCCCTTCATAGGTTGAACCATTTTATGTCTGTCTTGTCATAAATGGAAAAGTAATTAATAATTGTATGCTTGACTCAAGGGCATCAATGAATATCATGCCCTTAGCCATCATGCAACAAGCTGGATTAAGGACAGACAAGGCATGTGGGAAATGCTATGCCATGGATGCTAGAGAAGTACCAGTCAATGAAATTATGAAAGATGTAGATTTCAGATTGGCAGCGTATCCAAAAAAAACCTACAAAATGAATATAACAGTTGTTGATTTCAAGCCACAGTATGTCATGTTGTTGTCAAGAAGATGGGCAACATTGATTGGTGGAAGTATGCAATTAGACCTGTCATATGCTATGATCCCTATGAATGGCAAGGATGTCAAACTGATCAGAGAAGAAAGATCACTAGATACGGTTGAGGATCAAGATTCAGGGCAGAACATCTATTTTGTAGATACTGATTGTAAAAATTTTAGAGTTGTCTCGGGTGATCAAGAAGGTAAAAAGATAGATATTTACATTCAAAAGCTGGACTAGCAGGGTCTGTGGACCATGTATTTTGATGGAGCTTGTGCAAAAGAAGGCTCTGGTGTTGGAGTTGTGTTTTTGCCTCCAGCTGGTAAGCTTCTAAAATTCTCTTTCTTGCTGAAGTTTGCTTGTACAAATAATATTGCAGAATATGAAGCTTTGTTACTAGGATTGAATATGGCTCTGAAGCATGGAATTAAGATGATAAAAGTGTTTGGGGATTCAGAATTAGTTGTTTCCCAAGTTAGAGACAAGTATGCATCAAAGAATAAGAGATTAAAATACTATAAGCATGCTGTTTGGGATACAATTGAATTGTTTGATGCGTTTTCAATAAACTGGATCGAGAGATCAAAAAATGTCAGGGCAGATTTTCTAGCTAATGTAGCCATAAGGCCAGATGATATAACTCTGTCAAGTGTTACAAATGTTGAAGTCAAACTAAGACCTGTAGTACCAGATAACGTGTGTAGCTGGCAAGTATTTGATGATGACAAAGATTTGCTGAGATTTCTACATTGCATTGATGAGTATGAGAACCAAGAAATTGATGTTCAGAATTTTGTAGAGGTTGTGGATGGGAAAGAAACTCTAATGGGGAAGGAGATAATTCAGCTCAAGACAAATAAAATCCCTAGAGGGTTGGTCACTTTAGAGAGAGCGTTTGACAATAGGGACCAATTTGTTACAAAGGCACTTCCAACAAACAAGAATGACTTGGAGGAGATAAACTTGGGGACATCTCATGCCCCCGAGAAGGTATACATTGGCAAACAACTCAAGCCACATATCATGAGTATGCTGATTGCACTATTGAAAAAATATAAGCATGTTTTTGCTTGGTCATATGAGGCCCTGAAAGCTTATAGAGAGGATTTGTTCCAGCATGAAATCCCTTTGAAGCCTAGAGCTAAACCATTTAGACAAAAATAAAGACCTATCAACCTAACTTTAGCTCCTAAAATGCAAGAAGAACTTATGAAGCTTGGGGAGGCTGGAATAATTATGCCTATTAGACATTCAACTTGGGTGTCCAACTTTGTTCCAGTTAGAAAGAAGAATGGTGACATAAGGCTTTGTGTGGACTTTACAAATCTGAATGTATCTTCTTTGAAGGACAATTATTCATTGCCAAACATGGAAGCCATGTTGCAGAAGGTGACTGGCTATGAACTTTTATCCATAATGGATGGATTTTTAGGGTACAATCAAGTGAAAGTAAAAGAATCTGAACAATTCAAGACTGCCTTCACTACCCCATGGGGAACCTATGTATATGTAAGAATGTCATTTGGATTAACAAATGCAGGTGCCACATTTTAGAGGGCTATAGATGTTGCTTTTGTAGGATTAATTGATTCGATTCTAGCTGTATATCAGGATGATTTGACAGCTTATTCAAAAAAGGAGGAGCAACATTGCATGCACTTAGAACAGATCTTTATTAGAGCATTGGAATATGGCATCTCACTCAACCCAAAGAAATGTGCTTTTGGGGTAGTGGAAGGAAAATTGCTTGGTCACATTGTTTCCAAGGATGGAGTCAGGATTGATCCTGAAAGGGTGGCTACAATTGACAAAATTCAGAACCCTAGAATAGTGAAAGGTTTTCAGTCCTTCTTGGACAAATCAATTTTGTTAGAAGATTTGTTCCTAACTTTGTAGAGACTACAAGGAACATTTCTAAAATGCTGAAGAAGGGTGAGATTATCAAGTGGGAAGATGAAGCAACTAAGTCATTTTAGAACATTAAAGAGGCCATAAAGATGGCTCCTATGCTGAAATCTCCTGATTTTTCTAAGCTATTTCAGTTGTTCTCATTTGCTTCTTTCCATACTATTGTTGCATGCTTACTGTAGAAGAATGAGGAAGGTTTTGAACAACCTATAGCTTTCTTTAGCAAGTCATTGTAGGCTACTGAATTGAAGTATGATATCATGGAGAAACAAGCATATGCACTGGTTAGAGCAATCAAAAGAAGGTTCTCAGATAATTGTATATGTGCCCCATGTAGTAGTTAAGGATATTTTCACTCAACAGGAGGTAACTGGAAGAAGATGTAGATGGATAAATAAATTGCAAGAGTTCAACATTGAAATACAGATCACAAATTTGGTAAGAGGACAAGGTTTGGCAAAATTGATGACATAGTCAAATCTAGAGGCATGCCAAGTGAATGTAGTGCATAATGAAGTTATAAATATGTCAAAATCTGAATGGTATAAGGACATAGTACATTATTTGTAGAATTTGAACTATCCTTCCCATCTCAGTGATAATCAGAAGAGGACCTTGAAGCTGCATGCTGTTAAATACATCATTATTCAAGGAGAGCTATATTGAAAAAATCCTGATGGTGTATTACTTAGGTGTATAGATGAAAATCAGGCTAAGAATATTCTAAGTGACATGCACAAGGGAGTGTGTGGTGGACACTATGCTGCCCATACTACAGCCCACAAAATTCTTAGAGCAGGCTACTGGTGGCCAACTCTTTTCTCAGATGCACAAAGAATGATAAGAAAATGTGATCCTTGTCAAAGGTTCTCAGGAAAGCTATAGTATGAAGGTGCATTGTCCCTTAGGACTATAACTGTAGAAGCTCCATTTTAGCAAAGGGGAATTGATTTTATAGGGGAAATCTCAAAAAAATCAAGTGGAGGACAAAGTTGGATTTTGGTTGCTACTGATTACTTCACTAAATAGATTGAGGCCATTCCAACTAAAAAAGCTAAAAGCAAAGTGGTGATGGATTTTATTTTAGAAAATATTGTTATCAGATTTGGAGTACTAGCCAAAGTGATCACAAATAATGCAATGTGCTTCAGGTCTGGTGAATTTATTGATTTTTGCAACAATTATGGAATAAATTTATTACATGCATCACCATATCATCCACATGGAAATGGTCAAGCAGAATCAAGCAACATAAGCCTCATGAAAATTGTCAAAAGGATGGTAGACAAAAACAAAAGGGCTTGGGATTCAAAGCTGAAAATGACATTATGGGCTGATAGAGTAACAGTCAAGAAAGCAACTAGAAGGTCGCCATTTGAACCTGTGTATGGTGCGGCAACTAAATTGCCTGTAAACAACCTCCTGCCAGTTTATAAATTCATACAGGAAAATGAGGAGGAGATTGAGGACTCAATGACTAGAAGAATAAATCAGTTAGTTGCACTAGATGAAATGAGAAGGGAGGCACAGAAGACAAACATCAAGAGACAGCAAAAGGTAAAATATCTGTTTGATAAAAGGGCTATAGAAAGAAAGTTTCAGATAGGTGACTTGGTCCTTGTATGGAATGCAAGGAACCATGATAAGAGAAAACACAGTAAATTTGAACTCTTATGGGTAGGACTGTACCAAATAAGCGACACTCATGGAGAAGATTCCTATTTTCTCTAGGCCCTAAATGGTGAATTATTGGAATTACCTGTGCACGGTCAGTTCCTAAAGCCCTACTTCTCATAAGTGCTTATCTTGTGTTCACACTGTAAATTAGATATAAATATTCTATACATGCCTTGTATAGTCAGTCATGTTTTGAGTTTTGTGTTTTGTCTGGTCTACCCCAGAGTAGCTTGGTTCTCGCTACAGTCTTATGTCTGCACGTCCCCAGTCGGAGCCACTGGTGGTGTTCACCTAGGGTTAGGGTTCTAAATTTGAGTTTGCATGCTTATGTGTTTATTCCTTCAAGCCCTTAGTGCCTCAGGTTAGGTTGTTCCTCGACCCACATGCAATTTTTTACCACTTGTTCCTGTCGCACATAAGAAAAATGCTAAGTTTTTATATATGCAAGTGCAAATGCATATCGAGCTCAAAATGATGCATATACATTGGGGGAATCTATTGTAGATTCTAGGAAGATTCTCTAAATATATATCAAGTTTGCTTGTATATGTTTTGTTGTTTATCCTGATATACAACGCAGACATACATAGAGAATATACAAAGGTGGCAAACATGCTTTTGCTGCAGTACGATGTACAAGTGGTCTTGTATATCGAACAGCATACAAAGGGAAGCGTATATACATTTTCTACAGTGCGGCAGAGATACATTCAGTGGGGCCCTTAGGTATATACAAGTGAGATTGTATATGATCGGCATACAATGTGGATGTACATTGTCAATGTGCAAAGGAGAAATACAAAGGCAATTGTATGTTGGCGCATGCAATCAAATATACAAGGCCCGGATTTGAAAGTTTTTCAAATTCGATGGATAAATGGCTAGGGTCCATTGTATGTATATCGCATTTGTATAATGCGATATGCAAGGATATGTACAAGTAAGGAAATGCAAGCTAGACCCGATTTGAGTTTCAAAGCACCTCATGGAAATTTGAGATCCGCAGAATGTATATTGGATTTGTATGTAAGGCATACAACCTAATATACAAAGGAAAGACATACAACCTAGATGCGAAGGAGGAATCAAATGTAGTGAATGAATTTTGAGGTCCATGGATTGTATTTAGTGCTTGTATGTTTGCGATATATAGGGGGCCAATACACAAATAGTGGGCCCCAACAACTCAAGGAAGCTGTTGCATGTTTATGCATCCTGCATGTACAAAGATTTAAAAGCGATTGTATATGCATTTAAGCTTGCATATACAAGGGCAAAAAGGGTAAAATAGAGAGGGGAAAAGTCAGCGATAGGAAGGAGCTGCCTACGTGGCGCGATATCATTGGCTCTTGACTTTTCTGTAGGATTTTAAGCCATGGATCTTGGCGATGGAAGTAGGATCGACGACCGTGTTTCAAATTTTCGGCGATGGTTTTCTTTGCATCAACAGTCATGTTTTGAGTGGGAAAATTCCATGGACGTGCTGTTGCAACTTCCGAAAGAAGCACGGGTAGGTGAGCTTTTATTGGCTACTTGCGGGGGCACGATGGATTGAGTGACTAGCCACCTACCAATTTTATGAGGAATGTCCCCAGGTGTCAATGTAGGGCTCAAGACCTCCCTATTTATTTCTCTACCTACTACATTCAATGTTGAGTGCCATTCTTGGTGCAGTGTATCTGGGTTGGAATTTTGACTTGTCATGTAATTAATTTGCTGAGTACATTTTTGTGTTGTATTAAGCAGACTGTATTACTCATTTTTGTTGTTGAAAACTAGACAAAAAATTTTGGTGCTGTAATAAGATACGACTTCATTGGTGGCTCTGTCTTGGCTATCTTGTGAGTTTATGAGTCTCATGTTGTATGTTTTTCTGCATAAATCTACTAATATCATGCTGATTTAAATGAGTAATGCTATATTGCATGTGTTTTGTTATCTGTCTCCAAATTGAGTGTGTTCTTCTTATGAATCTAAGCATTTAAGGAGTGTTTATGATTCTAGAATATAGGTTTCCTGTGTTGAATGCTTGATTTCTTACTTCTGCTCAAGGAGTAGATTAAACGTTTCAAATCAAGTGTTGGGAAGAAGACATTGCAATAGGGATATTAGTAAGTAGAGATAACAGGATACTCTATTTTGGAAGTATCTGTAAGGTAGATACTAAAAATCCCCTTGACATCTAGTCTTTGGTATATGTTCATGCTGGCCATTCACATGTGTATGTCTATTGACTCTGAGCCCTGGATAGGCACTGCTCCAGTCTTGTATTGAGGTTGCAACCCAAAGTCTTAGTTTTGCATCCAAACATAAAATCAAACTTAAACAAAAATTAAACCATTAGGACCTTAGAAGTAGTTTAGGACTAAAATCCTCTGATTCACAACTGAACATAAGCCTAGAGCTAGCCCCTTTGCACTTATCTCACAGTTTTGGTCTATAAAAAGGAGGATTTATCTGCTTTGCATCAACATCCCAGTCAATTCATAAGCATATCTCATGGATGTTGAATAGGGAATACCCCCCTTGGTTTTGCAGAGCCTAAAGAAGAAGAGGAGATATTATAGAGTCTATCTCCTGTATTGTTGGCCGCTAGCCCAAAAATCGTGTTGATCATTGATGGCTACCTTGTAGGGATAACTGGGAATAAGCATCTAGTCTGGAAAAAATACCAACACACTCACCATGGTTTTTCCCTATTTTAGGGTTTTCCATGTAAAAATCGTGGTGTTCTTGTGTTGATTATTGTGTTGAATGATTTAATTTCTACTTCTTAAGTTATTCAGTTATATCTGCTAATATTTGTTTAAGTTTTAGTGTGTGTTGATTTACCCCCCTCTCAGCACCTCATTGTGTTAAAAAATCTCTCCTACACTTTGATCTCAACTAGACTTAGGAGGGCATTCCTAGAGGTATTCCTTAATAGAGATTGGTCACAACAAAAAAAAATCCAAATAACATTGTTGTAGTAGTATCTATTTATGCTTGATCCCAAATATTGTCATTGGACCAAAGACAAACCTACTACACTAAAAACCTCTTTTTAAGCTAATAAAAGCATCATTGTATGAAGGCAAGATGTAGGCATACACACTATTGCCCCCCCCCTTTTTTTAAAAGGTGTCCTAACCCATTCTTTATTTTTCCCCTCCATTTATTGTCGGCCTTTTTCACTTAGTTTCTCCTTTCAGGCCAAATTCACTTAGTCACTTTAGTGAGTTAGAGATCTTTTGCATTTTTGAAGTCAAGTCGGTGGGTTCACAAGTTCTTGAATTGCCCAACTTGCTGACTTAGTTTTTTGTTGTGTCTCTGTATGAAGTCTTTTTTTAGTAGTTAGGAGGTCGGGGATTCTTTGAAGTTTTGAATCTCTGACTCCTAGTTCAAGGGTTCATCTTTTGCCCGACTCACCGACTTCGCATAGTACACTTTCCCAAGTGGTGTTATCAGTACTGGCATACTGTATAGAAGAATGACACTTTTCACTTTGCATTCAATTTGTGGTATGTGCGGACACAGTGGTACAATTCTTAGAGGGAAAGTTGAGGCATGCATTTATGAGTTATAATGGCAAATTCGACACCAATATTTAATATCTTTCTTGGGTGAATTATGAGAAGTGACTTGGATTAATTCTTAAGCCCGCCTAAGGTGATATTATGTGCAAAGAAATGAATTGCATAAGAACAAACGGCTAGTCTGCTACTTGTGAAATTTCAAGACGGTTCCATCTTCCTAGGTCAGCATAGCTAGCAACTCTTTTCTCTCTATAAAGGTTTCATATCTTCTTTGAGGAGCTAGAGATTTTCATTTCCCATGTATCTGCACAAAAAATTCTCTACTGGTGTTTTGTCTCATCCTCTACTCTCTGTGTGTATCCCTGAGTCTCTTTATGGAGTGAGGGATACAAACTTGGGGCATGTGGATTTAGATGATTTTTGGAGGAGAATGCAGTAGGAGAAAAGAACTCCCTTGGCAGAGAAAATTATTAGCAGTGGCTTGCATAAAGTTGGTGGTTTTCCACTTGTTGTGCATTGTCCTAAATTAATGGTTGCATGTGCCAATGGTTATTTCCCAGAATCTTAGGAGATAAAGACTCCTAGTGGTGTTGTGGTGGCAAGAATTGATTCTGAATTTGTTGCTTCAGCCCTGAACTTGGAAGAATATGAAGATAACTCTAATGTTTTTGTATCTTCGGTCTAGAATTACTATAATGAGAAATATGACTGGTGTCGTACCTATGTTGCCAAGCATTGGCTGGAAAAAGAAAAGACTAGTAAATCTCGGTTGCATACTAATCTGAAAAGGAGCCATTTTAAAGAAGAAATCTCAAATATGATAACCCTACTGAACAATGTAGTTGGCAGGCCCGAGTCAAATGTTTTTGAGTTTTGGATGTGCAGATTTATTTTATTAATCTATAGAGATCACCAATTGACTAGCTAAAAATCATCAGCGAGTGTCTACACGAGCACCTGGTGAATTTTACACGAAGCGTGGGCTTTCACATGTGTTCCCAACTGGTCTACATCTTTTCTTGAAGAGAGGCTACTTGGCTTGGTCTGAGGACTCAAACGAGTTCTTCGGCAAGCATGCATGTGTATCAAATTTTTCCTCAATTATAGAGAAGTGAAGGTATGAAAGATTTCAGATGTGTGAATGATGCTTTTTCTATGATGTTAGCTAAAAGAATTGATGGCTCAGTAGAGAAAAGATTTTCTATAGAAGCATTTGCATTGGTCACAAAATTTGGGAGTGTTTATATTCATTTTGATCGCTTCTCATATTTGAGAATTGGGGGTTATGAGAATGCCCCATTAAAATTGCCTCGGTTCCCCTCTGATTATTTGGTTTTGTTGGAAGTATGCCACCAAATGGTGACAATAAATGTCAAATACTAGGCAATGAAAAACAATGGATATTCTTTTCCCGTGTCTTTGTCTTTTTATTCATGCAAAAGCAATGATGGTGCTCAGAATGTGGATAAGTTGTTATCTAAATTAAACCTTCATAGTTTGTCCCCTCGCGTATCATTTGACAACAAAAATTTTATAAAAGAAAACATGCATGGGGGTGGTTCCTATTCACACCTTCCTCAACTTGAAGATTTTTGGGAGGATTGTATTGATGAAAGAGAATTTTAAAGAAGGAAATGGATGAGCTTGATTTTTGATCAAGTCTGTGCCTTCAAGTTGAACATTTAGGTCCTAGATATAATTGATGATTTTTTAGATCTTTTGGGTGAAGAATATGATATAGTGTCAAGGGAAACTTTGCCTCCAATAAAATGGTCTGAAAAGGAGGTTACTGATATTATGTTACTGTCAGTTCATGTTTTAAGGAGAACAAAAAAGTGGTTACAGACAAAGGCCAAGGAGTGTACTGGTTCAACAACACCAAGGGACTCAGCCTCTCAGAACCAAGTCAAATCCCAGACCGCCACCTCGTACAGAAGGTCATCTAGTTTGGACCCGACTCTACAAAGGGTTGGCTCATAATCGAACGGCGACGGTGAAGGGCCACCTCAGGAGATTGGTAGGTTGAAAACCACTTGTGAGAAAGATGTTCAAGTGATGAAGATAAATACCAGATTGGTTGCTTTATCATCTAAGGTAGACCATGTGTCCCCGCCGAGCAATCATGTAAGTGATTCTGATTCTTTCATCTTCTCGTAAATTGGAGAAGAAAATTTTTTACATTCTTTACTCAGTCCACCAAATTCCTCTCAACAAAAAGAGATGCCTAAGCATAACCCTCATCCTACACCGATAATGGCGACTACTAATGCCGCTAATATGCCAATCTCATCCCCAAACTGGTTGAAAAAGTAGTCCAAAAGAAGAAGAGGTACACCATTCCAATTGATGAGGGCATAGATATTGTTGCCAGTTTGTTGTAGATGGTGCCAAAACCCAAACACGTGAAGAGAATGTCTAGAATAGTGACCGATGCCACCTGGGGAAACTAGTTTTTAGAAATTGCAGACCCACTGGTCCAGAAGAATGATGATGAAATAACTAAAGCAGACTTCAGAGTAAGCCGGTTGGATCTAGGGCCACCAACTACCGAAGGCGATTTATATCATATGCACTATTCAGTGGACACATCTCTAAAAGGGTGAAAGACCTACAAGATGAAAATTCAAGGCTGCTAGCACATGTAAGTTCTCTATCTTCTTTTGCCAATTCAATTATTAAAGTGATAACGCCCTCAACTGGAACTTCCTCCACTGTCAAAATCCCTACCCTTGACCCAAATCTGCTTCAACAAGTTAAAACTTCTTTATCCCTAAGGAAAGCTATGGACCAATGGGTTGAGAGGATCATCTTCGATGGTCTCATATTTATCGAGAAAGTAGTGAAATTATTTGATTCCATACATGCTAAAAGAGAAGTTTTGATAGTAGAATTTGAGAAAGCTTAGAGTCACCACCAGAGTTTGAATTTAGCCTCTAAGGAAGTGCAAGAAATTGCCAACATGGACCCCGATATTCTAATGGCCGAAGAAGTCATTGTTGATCCTAAAGATCTAGATACCACGTTGTGAGCTAATGCATTAGAATGGAAAATTTGTATTATTTCTACAACTGAAGAAGAGATGGGAAAGGTAGTGGTAATTTATTACAAAGAGATGATGATGATTAAAAGAGATTTCACTACTTTAGAGGTAGAGGCTAATGGATCTGATGATGAAAAATTGTTGGATGTTAAGGTGATCAAATAGAATTTCAAAAGGACAGTGACAGAGGAGATAGTAAATTACAATGCAATTACAGGGGAGTCATTGGGAAGACTTTCTAAATTGGAAGCCTACATTAACACTTGCAAAGGTGGTATCGATGAAGTCTATCGTAAAGTGACTGACTCCGACTGGGTTATCATGAAAAGGAAGCACCGTATTAGCATGACGGGGACTCCACCAAGTATGTCCTTAACGTCAATTATCAACAATTATAGGGCATACAAGGCCAGATTGCGAGCAAAGGTACCTCAAGTGGGGAAAAGTGTCACTGGAGAAGTTGGACAGTCAAGGGAAGATGAAGAGATGGACGAGGTGGACGATGGCAATGGGGACTTGCAAATTCTGAATTGATTTAAATTTCATGCTTTTAAGTTATTTCATGGTTGCTCTAAAACTATTGGCTCTGGAGGGCCCTTTTATTATTATTATTATTATTGTTGTTGTTTAAACAATCTTTTAATCAGCTATTTCAAGAAGCTGTTATATTTTTCACAACAGTTATGGTTTGGCCTAGTTATATATTCTAGATGGCTGGTCAAATTAAGGATCTTTTTGCAAAACTTTGTTTCTAGAAAGGGTGATAGATAATTTTGTTTTTCAGCTACTTTGATATATGCAATACAGTTAATACAGTGGAGATTTGGATGATCATGGACTTTGTGTTATGATTATTTGAATTCATGTTCTTCTTAAGTTGGATGTGTTTCTGCTGATATTAATGGTATTCATGTGTTTTGGTGGTTGGATGTTATTAAATCTTGCTCACCGCTTCAAATAATCTATCTATTTATATTTCATTTAAGGTGGTGAATTCATGTGTGTATGTATGATACCTTCAATATATGTTATGCAGTTGGATGTCTGTGAACTTCTAGAGTTAGAGTTAGAGTTGTAGATTTTCCTTTATAGCTTTCTAATTAAAAGCTCTACCTTTATCTTGCTTTCTAATTAAAAGCAACCTCAAGTTTACATTCCTCAAAATATCTATTGAAGGTAGTTGCACCTTCTTAAATAAGTAGAGAGCATGTGTAGAATACCAATATATTGGGGTCAACTGTTGATTACATTTGTCACTTGTCTGGGTGTGAGTATATAGAGTTAGGTGGCAAATCTGTTAACCAACAAATTTTTGGTGACTCTACTGGGGAGAAGTGTGTTCTATCATCTTTTTGAGTTGCTTGGTTGGAATTTATGGTTCTTTGTGGAAGACGTGCACCAGTTTTGCAGCCTAACATTGATTGGCTAGTAGGAGATCAAGAAGACCTTGTTACTGACCTTAGGCTTGTTACTTGGTAGACCAGAAGAACCAATCAGTAGTATCGTCAAGTTGATGAAGTGTTAGAAGAAGAAGAAGAGCTTGGTGAGATTATTGTAGAAAATGTACGTCGTTTTGATGATGCCCAGGAGATAATTTTCATTGAAGAAATTGTTCATGTTCCACGGAGAGAAAGGCCTTTGTGAATCCAAGAACTCCCTAATAATAGGCCAAGAAACCCTGCTACCAGACCCAGGAATTAGAATCCTGCAAGACTAGCTCTTCCCCGTAATACCCTGTAAGTGGTTTGGTGACTCTACTTAATTGTTTTATTAATATATCTATAGAAGTGGGCTATGAAAATATATATATGAGGAGATAGGAAAAAGGGTATAGCCAATATTGACTTTGATTTGCTCCAATCTTTAAATTTTGCTCCCTACCCTCCCACAATAAAGGTCAAATCTTTGAGCAGACCATCCTCTTCTCCACCCACTAGAACTACCACTAGTTCATCTTGTCAAAGCCTGACCCTACACAGTACTGTCTTACCTTTATAAGTAAATTTCCCTCCTTTTAATATGGCTCATCCATAGCCTCCTCCTGTTCCATGGGGTGCTGCCATTGGACCACTCAGCCTTGGTGCTAACCTGCATGATCTGCCTAGGGGATTGGGCAAAACTCTACTTAAGTTTAGGGTGATGGCAAGGTTACTTCTGAAGAGAACCTTAATGCTTTCTTTGCTACATGTTCCATCCTTGGGGTTCAACATGAAGATGTGTCTGTTAGGTTGTTTGTTGAGTCATTGGTTGACACAGTTGCTAAATGGTTTTATCACCTTCCTAATGGCTCTATTAGAGATTGGGCTACAATGAGGCAACGACTTGAAGACAGATTCAAAACTACTGACAATGAGCACACATTAGTGGCTCAACTCTCTTCTATGAAGAAGGAGATTTATGAACAAATGAGAGAGTATGTGGCCAAGTTCAATAGACTTGCAAATAGAATCCCTGAAAATGTTAGACTTGGAGATGGATTAATGTTGTGTTTATTTATCAATTCATTACCACCTGATGTCAGTTATGCTATTAAGAGACAAGGAGTCCCTAACATAGCTGACACCCAATCATTGGCTATCACTGTTGAATATGATTTGATTACTATGGGAAAATAGAAAAGGGAGTTACAAACTAGTAAACCTGCAATAACCTGTTCAACAAACCTAGTTATTCAGAGGTTGGCAAATGACATTATCACACTAAAGCATCAGATGCCCAAAGGTCCTCAATAATCTCCTCAATGGGGTTATAATTAAATGTTGCAATTTCTATGTCCTACCCAATAGTTAGCTATTGAAGGACCATCAACGAGTAAAAGTAACCATATGGTTTGCAATTTCCATCTCACCTCTGACCATGATGGAGCGTCCTGCTCTGAGATGATGTGGTATATGCAAATGCTTTCCATCAATGAACATAGTGAGAAGCCTCTGGTGGAGGAACCTCCCACACCTAGTGATGCTAGTGTGAATTTCTTTGAGTATGAATTAGATGAAGGGAGTGGAGATGTATATATTGAAGTTGACAACTCCAACTGTGCGGTGTTTACTAGAGGCCAACAGACACAAAGAGGCTAGAACACTCAGGGTCAGTCTAGTAATTCCATCTCTGCCCCTAAATATATCTTAACTAGACAAAACAAGGCCAATAAAATGCAGAACACGACACCCAAAGTTGTAGCTTCCGAGGTACCATCTACTTCATCTTCTAAAGCTCATGTCTCAAATTCTTTTGATATTGTAGAATCATGTAAGAATACAAAGATTGAGATGTCTCTAGCTAAATATTTCAAGCTTGATAGACTAGTCAGATATATCAAATAGGAATCCTCCCCTTCAAATTTTAATGCTCATGTGTCTAATGATACTGAAATGCTTGCCAGGAACCATAATTGTTCAAATACCTGTTCTCAAGACCCGGGTCCCCAGAATCCTTTTAAGAAACTAGAACCTTTTTATGTCTCCTTGTACATTGTTGGTTATAATATCAGTAATTGTGTTATTGATTCTAGAGCCTCAAAGAATGTTATGCATGCTCAAGTTGCTAGAGTCCTAGGCTTATCCTATATGCCCTCTCATGGCAAATGTTTCTCAATGGATGGTTCTTCGGTGCCCATCCTGGGTCAAATTAAAGATGCCCAAACTGTTTTAGTTTCCTTCCTGAAGAAAAGATTGAAATTAACCATTCTCATAGTAGACATACCTGCCAGTTATGGGATGCTCTTGAGTTGTAGCATTTGCTAAGATTTAGGTGGGGAAATTCAAATGGATTGGTCACATGCCCTAATACCTATGGAAGGGAAGAAAGTCCACCTCAATCCTGAACCCAAAGCCAAGTTTACCATGCTTAAATCTAGAGATCCTAGGGTAGACATCTTGTTTGTAGAAACTGGACCAGGTACCTACATGTGTACATAAATGGGGGATGAAGAGATGAGTTTAATTAGTATTGACCTAGTTGATGAGTTATGTACTCTAGAATTTGATGGGATTTGTTCTATCACGGGGTCAGGGGCAGGGGTTGTTCTGATTTCACCCGATGGTTATTCCTTTCCTTTTGCTTTCAAATTGGAGTTTGAGAACACTAATAATACTGCAGAATATGAGGCTTTGTTATTGGGCCTAGATCTAGCTAGAGAAAGAGGTGTGAAACAACTGAAGGTTAAAGGAGATGCTGAACTAATTGTTAAGAAAGTAAGAAGGCTGTATACAGCCAAAAATAGTAGACTGAGGCATTATCAAAATAGGGTGTGGGATTGCATTGAAGATTTTGATGCTTTTTCCATAGAGGCAATACCTAGAGAATAGAATGCTAGAGATGATTCCTTACCTGTTTCAGCATCACTTCTCCTGCCACATCCAAATTTTAAGAATAAATCATACAGGGTTGAAGTATTGTACAAGCCTAGTGTTCCTAACAATGTTAATCACTGGCAAGTTTTTAATTTTGATCAACAAATTATTTCATTTCTTGAAAAGGCTGAATTGTTTGCTAGTGTGTTCTTTGAAGGTAGTAGTGATGACAGTAACGATGTTTTGGAGGGAGAAATGGAGTCCTCTGATGACTCAAGCTTAGGAGTTGTGTAATTAAAAGGAAATAAGAATCCTAAGGGGCTTGTCTCTCTTGAAGATGTTTTTAATTGGCATGATCAATACCTTAAGAAGAAGAATAAAGTCTCCATTACAACTTCAGTCGATTATGATAAGGTAAATATTGGCATTGAAGTTGATCCTAAAATTGTGTGCATTGGTAAATGTTGTTCCAAAGAAGAAAGGGAACGTTTAATTTCTCTACTTATCAAATATAAGGATGTTTTTACATGGTGTTATGTTGATCTTAAGAAGTTCAGAAATGGAGAAATGCAACATCATATTCCCTTGAAGCCTTGCACCATACCTTTTAGACAAAAGAAAGGACTTATAATCCAAAAATAGCTAAAGCCATCTTCAATGAAATTGATAAAATGTTGAAGGCTAAAATCATCTACCCTATTCACCACTCTACTTGGGTGGCAACTATTGTGCCTGTTAGGAAGAAGAATGGGGAGATTCAGATTTGTGTTGATTTTAGGAATTTGAATCAGGCCTTTGAAAGATAATTATTCCTTACCAATAATGGATCATATTTTACAAACTGTGTCTTGTTCGGAGATGATGTCTATGCTTGACTTATTTTAAGGATACAACCAAATTGAGGTGGCTCGAGAAGATCAACATAAGATAGCTTTTACTACCCTTATTGGTGTTTTCACATATAATAGGATGCCTTTTGGTCTCATTAATGCTAGGGCCACATTTCAAAGAGCAATGGACCTGACTTTTGGTGATTTGAAGAATAAAATCATAATAGTATACCTTGATGACTTAACAGTTTTTTCTAAGAAAAGGGCTAATCACATGCATGACTTGGATGTAGTCTTACAACGTTGTAGGGAAAATGGCATTTCTCTAAACCCTAAGAAGTCAATATTTGCAGTCACTGAAGGAAAACTGTTAGGGCATATTGTCTTGAAAGATGGGATAAAAATTGATCTAGAAAGAGTCGAGGCAATCCAATAGCTAAGTCTGCCTGCAACCAAGAATAATATGGGGTCCTTTTTCAGTCAGGTAAACTTTCTAAGGAGGTTTGTCCCTGATTTCACTGAGCTAACCAGACACATTGTAGAAATGATGAAGAATAATTATATCTTTAGATGGAGTGCTGAAGGGAAGAAAGCATTTGAGGACATAAAAAAGGCCATTGCCGATGTGCCCACACTTGTGCATCCTAATTTTTAGAAAGATTTTATCATCTATTGTTATGCCTTTGAACATACTCTATCTACCATCTTATTACATAAAAATGAACATGGGATTGAAGCTCCCATTACTTTCATGAGTGTGCCATTGAAGAAATTCAAGCTTAAATACGCTGCTTTGGAGAAACACCCATATGCAGTGATGAAAGATTTGAAAAGTTTTAGATTTTATGTACTGCACTCACATGTTGTTGCGTATGTTCTAGAATCTTTCGTGAAAAGTATACTCACTTAGCAAGAAATTGGATGTAACAATAGGGGAGCCTGGATAGCTAAAGTTCAGGAGTATGACATTGAGATCAAACCCACTAATCCGGTCAGAGGTAAGGGATTGTGCAGAATGATTGTTGAAAATGAGGATGGAGAAAAAGAAGAATTGTCCTTGGTTCTTTTTACTAGTAATACTGATGATTGGTTCTCAAATGTCTCTTACTTCTTAACTTATGGTGATTGTCCATCTCACCTCTCTGCCAAGGAAAGGAGAAATCTGAAGCTGAAGGCACATAAATATGTTATCTAGGGAGGTAACCTTTATAAAAGAGGAGTAAATGGGACGTTCCTAAGATGTGTAGATAAGGAGCAACAAAGGAGGTTACTAGAAACTTTCCATAACAAAGCCTATGGGGGACATTTTTTTCCCTTAGTGCCAACCTTCAAGATATTAAGGCAATGTTGTTACTGGCCTGGCATATTCAAAGATGCCTATGATTGGGTAGAAAAATGAGAGAAGTGTTCAAAGTTCACTGGTAGACTGTAGTTAGTTACCTTGCCTTTGAGACCGATGGTTATAGATGAACCGTTTCAGTAGTGGGGTTTAGACTTCATTGGATCGATTAATCCCAATTCCAGTGCTAGACACACTCACATTTTAATAGAAACATATTATTTTACCAAGTGGGTAGAGGCTGTCCCAGTGAAGAATACCACTTCTGAGGTTGTTTGCACCTTTCTTAAGGAGAACATTTTAGTCAGGTTCAGTGTGCCCAAGAAGTTGGTGACTAATAATGCTTCAAGTTTTTCTTCTGTAGAGATTACTCTTTTTTGTTATGATTTTGGTATTTGCCTTGCTCATTCATCTGACTACTACCCACAAGGCAATGGACAGGCAGAATCAAGCAACAAAAATCTCATCTCTATTGTCAAGAAGTTGGTAGAAGAAAACCCAAGGGGATGGCATAAAAATTTGTATGATGCTATTTGGGTTGACATGATCACATATAAAAGGGCAATTGGTATGTCTCCTTTCTAGCTAGTCTATGGCATCGATAGTGCAATTCCTATTCCACTAGAACTGTCTGCATTGAATTTGTAGAAGGCAATTGAAGATGAACAATTTCAGTCAGCACTAGAGAAAAGGATATTATACCTACACCATCTAGAAGAGCAAAGAGAAGTTGTTGTGGATAGGATTTCTAAGTATCAATAGACTGTAAAAAGGATTTTTGATAAAAAGGCTAGGTAGAGGAACTTTTTTGTGGGTGATTATGTACTCTTATGGGATAGAAGAAGAGAACTGAAAGGTGCACACAAGAAATTTGATTCTTTGTGGAAAGGCCCCTTCAAAATTAGAGAAGTTGTGGGAGAGAATGCTTTTCTATTGGCTTACCTTGATGGAACACCCCTACCCCTTGCCTATAATGGGTAAGATCTAAAATTATGTAATTGGTAGAGTTTCTGAGTCTGGCCCTGTACCATAGTTTCTTTCCTCGTCGTTCTATTTTTGTTGTGTGTTGTCTCATTTTTGGTGTGACTCTATTGCCCTTGGAATAAGGCTTGTTCACCATGTTTTTCCTGGGTTCTCTGCATCCTCCTGAGTCCTTGTACCCAATTAGAGCTAGTTGTTGCCCCCCTTTTTAAAAAAAGGTGTCCTAACCCATTCTTTATTTTTCCCTTCCATTCATTGTCAGCCTTTTTCACTTAGTTTCTCCTTTTGGTCCAAATTCACTTAGTCACTTTAGTGAGTTAGAGATCTTTTGCATTTTTGAAGTCAAGTCGGCGGGTTCACAAGTTCTTGAACTGCCCAACTTGTCGACTTAGTGTTTTGTTGTGTCTTTGTATGAATTCTTTCTTTTGTAGTCAAGAGGTTGGGGATTCTTTGGAGTTTTGAATCTCTGACTCCTAGTTCAAGGGTTCATCTTTTGCCTGACTCACTGACTTCGCATAGTACACTTTCCCAAGTGGTGTTAGTTGTGTTGGCATACTGTATGGAAGAATGACACCTATCACTTTGCATTCAATTTGAGGTATGTGCAGACACAGTGGCACAATTCTCAGAGGGAAAGTTGAGGCATGCATTTATGAGTTATAATGGCAAATTTGCTGCCAATATTTAATATCTTTCTTGGGTGAATTTATGAGAAGTGACTTGGATTAATTCTTAAGCCTGCCTAAGGTGATATTATGTGCAAGGAAATGCGTTGCACAAGAACAAATGGCTAGTCTACTACGTGTGAAATTTTAGCACAGTTCCATCTTCCCAGGTCAGCATAGCTAGCAACTCTTTTCTCTTTATAAAGGTTTCATATCTTCTTTAAGGAGTTAGAGATTTTCATTTCCCATATATTTGCACAAAGAATTCTTTCCTGGTGTTTTGCCTCATCCTCTGCTCTCTACGTGTATCTCTGAGTCTCTTGTTTTCTGGTTTCTAGAACACATAAAAATGAAGTTTAAATTCCAAGGGACCCCCGTGGCTTCCATTGTGGAGAATGCTCTTTCTGGAGTGAGGGATACAAACTTGGGGCACGTGGATTTAGATGATTTTTGGAGGAGAATACAGTATGAGAAAAGAACTCCCTTGGCAGAGAAAATTATCAGCAGCGGCCTGCATAAAGCTGGTAGTTTTCCATTTGCTACATGCATTGTCCTGAATTAATGGTTGCATGTGCCAATGGTTATTTCCCAGACTCTCAAGAGATAAAGACTCCCAGTGGTGTCATGGTGGCAAGAATTGATTTTGAATCTATTGCTTTGGCCTTGAACTTGGAAGAATATGAAGATAACTTTGATGTTTTTGTATCTTCAACCTAGAATTACTATAATGAGAAAAAGGACCAGTGTTGTACCTATGTTGCCAAGCATTGGCTGGAAGAAGAAAAGACTAGTAAATCTTGACTACCTGCTAATCTGAAAAGGAGACATTTTAAAGAAGAAATCTTAGATATGATAACCTTGCTGAATAGAGTAGTTGGGAGGCCCAAGTCAGATGTTTTCAAGTTTTGGATGTGCATATTTATTTTATTAATTTACAGAGATCACCAAATTAACTAGCTAAAAATCATCAACGAGTGTCTACATGAGCAATTGATGAATTTTACATGAAGCATGGGCTTTCACATGTGTTCCCAACTGGTCTACATCTTAGCTCGAAGAGAGGCTGCTTGGCTTGGTCTGAGGATTCAAAGGAGTTCTTTAGCAAGCACACCTATGTATCAAATTTTTCATCAATTACAGAGAAGTGAAGGTATGAAAGATTTCAGACATCTGAATGATGCTTTTTCTATGATGTTAGCTAAAAGAATTGATGGCTCAATAGAGAAAATTTTTTCTGTAGAAGCATTGCATTGGTCACAAAATTTGGGATTGTTTATATTCAGTTTGATCACTTCTTGTATTTGAGAATTGAGGGTTATGAAAATGCCCCATTAAAATTGCCTCAGTACCTTCTGATTATTTGGTGTTGCTGGAAGTATACTGCCAAATGGCAATAGTAAATGTCAAATACCAAGCAATGAAAAAGAAAGGATATTCTTTTCTTGTGTCTTTGTCTTTTTATTCATGCAAAAGCAATGATGGTGCTCGAAATGTGGATAAGTTGTTATCTGAATTAAACCTTCATAGTTTTTCTCATCACATATCATTTGACAGCAAGAATTTTATAAAAGAAAACATGCATGGGGGTGGTTCCTATTCACACCTTCTTCAACTTGAAGATTTTTGGGAGGACTGTATTGATGAAAGAGAAGTTTAAAGGAGGAAATGGATGAGGTTGACTGTTGATCAAGTCCATTCCTTCAATTTGAACATTTAGGTCCTAGATATAATTGATGATTTTTTAGATCTTTTGGGTGAAGAATATGATATAGTGTCAAGGAAACCTTTGCCTCCAATAATTTTTTTTGAAAAGGAGGTTACTGATTTTATGTTTCTGTCATTTCATGTTTTCAGGAGAATGGAAAAGTGCTTATAGACAAAGGCCAAGAAGTGTGTTGGTTCAACAACACCAAGGGACTCAGCCTCTTAGAACCAAGTCAGATCCTAGACCGCCACCTTGCACATAAGGTCATCTAGTTTGGACTTGACTCTGCAAAGAGTTGGCTCACAATCGAATGACGATTGTGAAGGGCTGCCTGAGGAGATTAACAGGTTAAAAACCACCTATGAGTAAGATGTTCAAGTGATAAAGAGAAATACTAGATTGGCTGCTTTATCATCTAAGGCAGACCATGTGCCCCCGTCGAGCAATCATTTAAGTGATTCTGATTCTTTCATCTTCTCACAAATTGGAGAAGATAATGTGTTGCACTCTTTACTCAGTCCACCAAATTCCCCTCAACAAAAGGAGATGCCTGAGCAAAACCCTCATCCTGCACCGATAATGGTGACTACCAATGCCACTAATGTGCCAGTCTAATCCTGAAACTGGTTGAAAAAGGTAGTCCAAAAGAAGAAGAGATACACCATTCCAGTTGATGAGGGCATCGATATTGTTGCCAATTTGTTGTAGATGGTGCCAAAACCCAAACATGCGAAGAGAATGTCCAGAATAGTGATCGATGCCACCTCAGGAAACTAGTTTTTAGAAATTGCAGACCCATTGATCGAGAAGAATGAGGATGAAATAACTAAAGCAGACTTCAAAGTAAGCTAGGTGGATCTAGGGCCATCAACTACCGAAGGCAATTTATATCATATGTGCTATTCAGTGCACAACATCTCTAAAAGGGTGAAAGACCTGCAAGATGAAAATTTGAGGTTGCTAGCACATGTAAGTTCTATGTCCTCTTTTACCAATTCAATTGCTGAAGTGATAACTCCCTCAATTGGAACCTCCTCCACTGTCAAAATCCCTACCCTCGACTCAAATATGATTCAACAAGTTAAAAATTCTTTATCTCTAAGGAAAGCTATGGACTAATGGGTTGAGAGGATCATCTTCGATGGTCTCACATTTATCGAGGAAGTAGTGAAATTATTTGATTCCATACATGCTAAAAGAGAAGTTTTGATAGTAGAATTTGAGAAAGCTCGGAGTGACCACCACAATTTGAATTTAGCCTCTAAGGAAATGCAGGAAATTGTCAACATGGACCCTGGTATTCTAATGGCCAAAGAAGTCATAGCTAATCCTAAAGAGCTAGATATCGCTGTGTGGGCTGATGCATTAGAATGGAAAATTTGTAGTATTTCTACAGCTGAAGAAGAGATGGGAAAGGTAGTGGTAGTTTATTACAAAGAGATGATGAGGATTATAGAAGATTTCATTGTTTTAGGGGTAGAGGCTAATGGATCTGATGATGAAAAACTATTGGATGTTAAGGTGATCAAACAGAATTTCAAAAGGATAGTGACGGAGGAGATAGTAAATTACAATGCAATTACAAGGAAGTCATTAGGAAGACTTTCTAAATTGGTAGCATCCATTAACACTTGTAGATGTGGTATCGATGAAGTATATCGTAAAGTGACTGACTCCGACCGGGCTATCATGAAAAGGAAGCATCATATCAACATGACGGGGACTCCACCATGCATGTTCTTAACTTTAGTTATCAACAATTATAGGGCATACAAGGCCAGATTACAGGAAAAGGTACCTCAGGCTAGTGTAAAGTCTCACTAGAGAAGGTGGACAGTCAAGGGAAGATGAAGAGATGGAGGAGGTGGACGATGGCGACGGGGACTTTCAAATTCTAAATTGATTTAAATTTCATGCTTTTAAGTTATTTCAAGCTTGCTCTAAAACTATTAGCTTTGGAGGGTCCTTTTATTATTATTATTGTTTAAACAATATTTTAATCAGTTGTTTTCAAGAAAGTTATGGTTTGGCCTAGCTATATATTCTAGATGGTTAGTTGAATTAAGGATCTTTTTGCAAAACTTTGTTCTAGAAAGGGTGATAGATAATTTTTTTTTCAGCTACTTTGATATATGCAATACAGTTAATATAGTGGATATTTGGATGATCATGGACTTTGTGTTATGATTATTCGAATTCATGTTCTTCTTAAGTTGGATGTGTTTCTACTGATGTTAATGGTATTCATGTGTTTTGGTGGTTGGATGTTATTAAATCTTGCTCACTGCTTGGAATAATCTATCTGTTGATATTTCATTTAAGGTGGTGAATTCATGTGCGTATGTATGATACCTTCAATATATGTTATGCAGTTGGAAGTCTGTGAACTTCTAGAGTTATAGTTATAGTTGTAGATTTGCCTTTATAGCTTTCTGGTTAAAAGATCTGCTCTTGTCTTGCTTTCTGGTTAAAAGCAACCTCAAGTTTATATTCCTTAGAATATCTGTCAAAGGTAGCTGTGCCTTGTTAAATAAGGAGAGAGGCTGTGTAGAATACCAATATATTGGGCTCAACTGATAATTACATTTGTCACTTGTCTGGGTGTGAGTATATAGAGTTAGGTGGCGAATCTGTTAACCAACACACACATGATTCACTAGGATGAACACTAGAAGTGATTTGCTAAAGATATCACCTTGGTTGTAATACTGAATCATAGGAGTGCATACAAACTATTAACCTAACCCTAAACTACTAGTGAAAGATTTTATTCATTTTAAGGAATGTGATTGATCACAACTTCTAGGACCAGTGCCTATCCAATGGGTAACAAAGTCTCAATTTATCAAAGGAACATAATGGCCTTCTTTTTTATACTGTTTCTGTTATGTTTTTTTAGTTTTGGGCTTCGTCCATGACATTATGACTTTTTGGGAATTGCCCATGTGACTTTGGGGTGTACCTTTTAACCACTCACCCTTTTTTGTAAATATGTGTACTCTATTTTCTTATTAATATAAATATGGTCACTTATTCATCAAAAAGAAAAAAATATATAAGTACTTTTTAAAGAAAGTTAAGTACATATAATAATGGTCTATCATTTAGAATATATTACTTTTGTACTAAAATTTATATAACTAAAAATTATACCATAAAATTTTGAAAGTTATTAAGAAAATTGATATAATAATAACCTATAGACCTAAAAAAACCTAAAGTAAATATAAAAAATCAATCTCAAATTTTTAATATCAAGATGTATTTTCATTTAAATGAGGCCAACCTAACTCTTATAATACCCTCTATAATCTAAATTAAAGTACTCTACTATGGAAGCCTCTCTCCTTCATATTGCTTTTTTTAATTAGTACCTGCCTTCGGCTGGTACTATTGCAATGAGTTCAACTTATCTAGTTATTAATCTATTGATTGCAAACCAATCAAAAGATAGGATTATTTTTCTTGTCTGACAAATTTGATTTAAATTTGTATTTTTCCTATGTGAACATGATAAATTTTTAACAAAAAATTATTTAGAAATGATTTATCTGTATTGTCATTGGCTAAAAAAAATTGAACTCTTCTCTGCTGATTGTCGGTTTGTTGGGAGAGTGCAACAAAAAACTATAAATGCAGAGAGAATTTTGATTTGAAGGGAGTACGTGGCAAGTAAACAAATTATGAACATAAATTTTGTCTCCCACTAGTGAAGTCATGTCTAAATGGATGGCGATTAATTTTTTGCTTCATTAACTAAAAGTAATATAATTTTAATTTAGTTTTTAGTGTTCTATAGATTTTATTTTATGTAATTAGATTATTTATTTTATTTAGTCAAAACTTTAAAATCTATAGTATCATGAATTTAGTTATATTTTTTATTTTATTCTTCAAACTTACAATATTTTAATGCATTTTAAATTATAAAAGTATTAGTATTATTACTATACTTTAGGGTGCTACACATAAATAACCTAATTTCACTAAAATATTTCTTAACTATTCATTTGATCTTAACCATTGATGTTTAATTAAATGGAGCTAAACTACATACTTTTATTAAATGAATGCACCCATAATTATTACTAAACCACAATATTACATTAATTACAATAATTAAAATAATTAAAATCATGTTGTCTAAAAGTACTTACTATTATTACTTAAATAAAAAATTAAGTGACTAAGATAAAATACTGTAGTAATGTAAATATGAATATGTTTTTGTTATTATATTATGTAATTATTCTTCAAACTTACAATATTTTAATGCATTTTAAATTGTAATAGTATTCAATATTATTACATTTTAATATCTTAGGTAGACAGACATTTCAAATCTATTCTTCAAACATACAATATTTTAATGCATTTTAAATTGTAATGGTATTCAATATTATTACATTTTAATATTTTAGGTATACATTTCAAATCTATCCACACCTAGTTAGGGTTAGGGTTCTACACATTTTATTTTATGAAATTAGATTATTTTTGGGATTTCAATTTCATTTAGTCAAGAGTTAAAAATCTAGGATTTCAATTTTATTTAGTCAAAAGTTAAAAATCTACATTATCACAAAAAATATTTCGCCATGTTATTGATTTTTTATTTTATTCTTCAAACTTACAATATTTTAATGCATTTTAAATTATAAAAGTATTAGTATTATTACATTTTAAGGAAATATTTGTGTTATTTAATAGACTTTGTAAAAGTTTAGTTTTATAGTTAAGAAAAATTTTAGTCCTATTTTATTTTTACCAAATTAGATTGTTTTTGAGATTTCAATTTTATTTACTTAAGACATTTCAACACTCTTCAAAAATTAAATTTTCAATTATTGGAATGCAATTTGTCTATACAACCAATACCTAATCAACAAAAAAATTACAACTAAACAAATACTATATACAACCAATAGCTAATCAACAAAAAAAAAAAATTACAACTAAACAAATACTATAATAACAACACTACAAGGCAGGGACTGGCCACTACGTGGCAATTGTTTATATATTATTTCTTTTCTATCAGATAATAAATTACAAAATATGAATTAAGAGTTAGAGACATCGAATTTCCACAGTCCATAATAGTAAAATTTGATTGCTTCTAGAAATTAATTGTGTAGTGTTTTTTTTACATCAACTTTTTCATACTCCATGATCCATCCTCAAGGAGAGCAAGAAAGGAGAATGAAAAATAAATTAAGAGTGCTTCTAGAATTATATTGGAAAAATTATATCTAAATAATTATGCAAAACATCAATGCAAAACTAGTGTTTTTATTCCATGAACTTTCACAATGTAGGTATTAAAATTGTTTCCATGGTCGTTAAATTATTTCAAGAAACTTCCGAAAGACTCGCCGAATCAACTTTTGAATGACTCGCGTGTCCATATAACACGTAATTATACCTTTAGCTTGCTTCTTTTTCATGATTTCACAGCTTTTAATCACACTTTGCTGCTTTTAAAGCGAATAAAAATACATCATGCGACAATAAAATATGCTTTTTATGTCTTTTAGTACATTCCAGTGATAACTTTGAGTGCATGACATGCTTAATTAAGACGGGAGACTGTAGCACAGTAGTAGCATCAGCACAAAATACACGGACTTTAATCATCAACTAACTAGATTTGAATAAAGCTATGAGATTGGACACATCGATTCAATCAGTTTAGACACATCAGACTATCCTACAGAAATGTCAATCCACCAAAAGAAGAAAAGAATATTTGAGCTGCTACTCAAATGTGGCAAAATCATCTACTAAGATGGGTTAATCATCTAGATGCCTCTACATTACAAAAATCACAGAGAAAGTGGCGGTTGAGATTGAGTAGTTATATTTTACAAAGCAATGGAACTGCAAGATCTTTGCAGATTGAGCGAATTACTAGAAAGCTTACGTTTCTCTTACATCCTCCCTCTAATTGATGTTGTACAACTAACAATAATGTTAAGTTTTTAGGTTAATTTAGAAAAAGTCAATCAAATAGGAAAATGTTTGTCTTCTGAGGAATAGAAAGACCATTATTCTCTCTTGCGATATTTTTCTAAAAACTTTGCCTAGTCATATATGGACATGCGTGGTATTGACCCACACATTGTGACGCACAATATCGTGTTATGTCCTGATGTTGAGATAGAGAAGCTTTTACAAGTTGGCTTTATTTGACCAATTCACTATTCACCTTAGATTTCAAATATCATTGTTGTTGCTAAACCTGACAACCGTATTTGAATATATGCATTGAATTTTGTGATCTCAATAAGGCATCCTTAAAAGATGATTTTCCTCTTCCAAACATCGACATGATAGTTATTCTACCACTGGCCAGGGCTTACTCTCATTTATGGATGGCTTCTCTAGTTACAACCAAATCATCATAAATCCCCAAGATCAATACAAAACTGCTTTCACATCACCTTGGGGTAATTTCTATTGGGTGGTCATGCCATTTGGTTTAAAGAACATTGGTACAACTTACTAATGGGCCATGACCCTTATCTTTCACAACTTCATTCACAATATATTGGAGGACTATGTCTATGACATTAAATGGCCAAATGAAATTTATGCTAGGATCATGTCAAAGTCCTTCGACGTATCTCTGAAAGTATTCATCTCTACAACATGCATTTGAATCCCCACAAATGTGTATTTGCTATTGATAGTGGCAATTTTTGGGGGTTTATTGTCTTGCATCGCAATATTGAGGTCGATACAAAGAAGATCAAGGCTATTGTGAATATGCCACCTCCAAGAAATATTTCTCATCTCTACATCTTACAAGGAAAGCTTCAAGCTATCCACCAATTTATTTCCCAATTGGTGCATCAGACTCTCCCTTTCACTCACCTTCTCAAAAAGAATGTTCATTTCGACTAGAATGAGGATTGTCAAAAAGCCTTTGAGAAATTTAAAGACTATTTGTCTAATCCTCCTATATTAATGTCAACCATCTCTAGATGTCCTTTTTTACTCTATACTTTTGCATCTTCTCATTCTCTAGCTACTTTTCTAACTCAACATGATAATCAAGGCAAGGAATGTGTTGTATACTATATCAACTAAACTTTGCTTGATTATGAGGCTTGATATTATACAATAGAATAAAAATGTCTCACTCTCATATTTGTGATGCAAAAGCTGATACATTATCTTCTTCATGCTAAAACACATGTCATCATCAAATTCAATTCTTTAAAGAACATGGTCTAAAAAATGGATCTCACAGGACATTTAGCTAAATGGGTTATGTTGTTGACAAAATTTGACCTTAAGTTTGTCTCCCAAAAGGCAATAAAAGGTGAAGTGTTAACCAACCACTTATTCTATGCTCCTCCTTTCTCCTTCCACATCACAAATCTTTCCTTGACGATAATATCCTTTCTTTGGATACCGATCAGCCGTGGGATTTATTCTTCGACGGATCTAGGTGTCGGACTGTCTCCGGTGCTGGTGTCATACTAGTACCTCCTACTATCAAGCCAATTCCCCTTTCCTTTTGCCTAATTTTTTTGTGTCAAAATAACATCACTAAGTATGAAGCCCTTATTGTTGGCTTGTGTGTTGTGTTGTTGCTTAATATCTGCACTCTTTGCACATTTGGTGATTCATAGTTGATCATAAAGCAAGTTACTATATCTTATAAAGAAAATCATGATAAGTTATCTTTATACGGTAACTTAGCTTTATCACTACCGAATCGATTCTCTTCTTTAACTATCAATACAATCCCAAGAAAGAATGATCGACATGTAGATGCAATGGCAAGCATTGCCTCCCTTGTACCCCTTGAAGATTCTCTTACCAATTATTAATTCATAATTCACACTATTTCTTCACCAGCTATAGTTAAAAACTCTTCAGACATTTCTTTTTGTTACAACATAGATTCAAAAGAATGGTACTCCCATATAATCAATTATTTGTGTGATAGTACCTTTTCAAATGCATCATCCAAAAATGCTCGAGCTCATATTCATAAGCTCACCTTGTGATATATCATTATTTCTAATGTCCACTACCATGGAAGTTACAACAGCCTTCTTCTCTATTGTTTAACTAAAGCAGAGATTCACATTGCCCTTGAAGAAGCCCATTCAGGCCCCTACAGAGGGAACTTTGGTAGAACGATCTTTAGTTTAAAAGGTACTTCGCATGGGTTACTATTGGCAAAGCATGGAAAAAGATTCATTTTCCTTTATTAAAAGGTATCCTCATTACCAACAGCATAACAATTTGATCTGAGCTCCTACCTAGGAACTTCTAGCCTAGGTATCCCCTTGGCCATTTTCTATGTGGGGTTTAGATCTTATTGGAAAAATTTCTCCTTCTTCTTCCCAAGGTCACACCTTTATCATCATAGCCATAGATTACTTTATGAAATGGGTCAAAGCTCTTCCACTTTGATCCATTACTGCTGAAGTAATCTTTCGCTTCATTCTTGATAATATTATTTCTTGGTTTGGGCTCCCTTCCCTTCTGCTTTGGTTTCTAATAATAGTTCCTCATTTAAGGACAAAGATGTGAAGTAGTTCTTAGAGAAATTTCACATACAATATTGCTTCTCTATGCCATATTATCCACAATCAAATGGCTAAGAAAAAGTTTCCACTAAAACTATCGAACAAATTCTTCAAAAAACTATCTTGACAAACATGATAAAGATTGGCATACCCAACTCTCTTATGCAGTATGGGTCTATCACACAAGCATTTGTATGGCTACAGGTACCACCTCATACAATATCATGTATGGTACTGATGCAATTATACCTTTAGAGTTGGAAATTCCTTCATTGTGGATTTCCCTCCACGGCCTCATCAATGATAACACTTACAAAGAACAAAGACTTCAACAACTTGAAATGCTCGATGAATAGTGCATCCATGCTCTCAAACATCTCCAAACCTATCAAAAGAATCTAATATGCAACTACAATGAGCATGTCATCCATTGCTCATTTGAAGTTGGTGACTTGGTCCTGTATTAAAATTAACACAACGTCCATGCTCCTTTGGGTACAAAAGGGAAATTCAGTTTGAAATAGTTAGGACCCTACATCATCATCGAAGTATATGGATTAGGTGCATATAGAATTTATACAATGGATGGTAAACCTCTCAAAGAGTGTATTAATTATGTGCACTTACATAGATTTTATGCTTAGTTTACTTCAATATCTTGAACACTTCTATTTTCAATTACTCATATTCCTTTCTATTTAGTATGCCAGTTCTCTTTTCATTAAACAACATTGCATAGGATAGTTTAGTATTTAATACATCACTAATTGTTCTTTATTTATGCTTTGTTGCTTCATTCTTGAAACAAATATAGTTGTCTTGAATCGTTAGGTAGTTTTCCTTGTTAGTGAAAATTACTTTCCTCCTTTTACCATGTTGCTCTAGTTAATTGTAGATGTAATGAATTAGTCTTTTTCATTGTTTAATTAGATCTTGTATAGCATTTAATTGAGCAATTTTATTTTCATAGTATATCCATTAGAATCTCCAATATATCAATAAAACTATTTTTCCATGTTTAATTGGATCATTGTTGTATTTGGTTAAACACTATTATTATATTGTTTAGTTATATCATAATTGCATTTAATTAAACATTTCTATGTATTAACAAATCATTGTCGCATTTAATTAAACAATTCAACCAAGTTGTTTAATTACATCACAATTGCTTTTCATTAAGCATTTCTATCTCATCACCCCAAGAGTAATTAGATCATTGTCATATTTATTAAATAATATTATCAGGTTTAATTAAATCAAAATAGTATTTAATTAAACATGCATATGTCAAATCACGTGAGGGCGGGTGCAAAAAGTTGGGGGGCCAAAAAGTGGCCAACTTTTTTTTAAAATTTTAAGCCATAACGTGAGCGTGTTATAATGCACTCATAACACACTCGTGTTATAACACGAGTGCATTATGCTCAAGTATTAAAAAAACTACAATATGCTCATTAGTTCATTTCATTTTCCAGCAAACACGTGGCTTGTAGACAAAGGAGAGCGCACTCGTGTTATCAGAGGGCATATTGTCAGCTATTTGTCACTAATTCATTGTCAAAATGCTGCCACGACGTCGAGGAGGCCGAAGGAGTAAGTTCTATTTGCTTTTTTGTGTGAATTTGTTGCTAAATAGGTAGGTTTAAGTAGTTTTTAATGTAAATTTCTTTAATTTATAGGAATTGATAATGCACCTCCTCTTCCTGAAAATCCTCAAAATCCTCCATCACCTGAATAGAAAATACCTGCTGAAGAACAACCCCAACAACAAACACCTCCATTCATTCCTCAATATGCCCCTGGAACACAAGAAAATTTAATGGGGCAAATTGAAAATAATAAAAAACAAATTGAGGACATAATTGGAAGGTTGAAAAATCTTGCAACTTCAACCTTGCATAGATCTGTGCTTGCTCAATATCTTGAATCTATGTTATCAAATGTAGATTCAATTAGCAAGCAAATCTCTAGTTGGTTAGAAAAGAGGAGAGAATTTAGAGAGTTCTATGCAAACAAGTTGTCCTATGAACAAGTAAAAAATGAACAAATTACAAAATTAGACATGTGTACCATTTTTACAGACCCACGAACAAATCAACCTCTACCCCTTACATGCAAGAGGTTCCCTATCCATTGGTGCAACAACCAAGTGATATGGGATAATTTTGGGCAGAGGTGGTCGATGATTTTTGACCATCCTCCATGCAACAATAATGAGGTCCCACAATACTTTTTGAAGAAACTCTACTTCGATTTTGTCAAAAATTGAAAGTGCCAAACTATTTTGATATGTGGGACTTCCACAATAGAATTGGGGGGTCAGCACAGGATAGACTAGGGGCACATGTTGACCCACAATGGATAGTGAGATGAGCACTTGCTAGACTAGCCCATGAGCACATGTCTATCCCTTCCATTGTGAAGGAGAGTGTTGAGGTTGAGATACTTCATTCCATTAGTGCCTTGACCCAGAGCATCATAGAGCATACCAATCCTATAGCACAACGTGGACTGAGGGAGAGTTCGAGGAGTAGGGTTCCATCCCATACTTGTCAGGCTTACAGGTCAGCTTAAGGTTATGACCCCAGGGATGGTCAAGATGCAGGTGCGTAGGCTACATCTGCAACTGAGTAAATGGTGATGACAGATGCCCTCCTAATTGAGACTTTTAGCCTTGATACTTAGGTAAATGTTAGCAAGTTTATTGAATTTAATTTATTAAATTTTATTTTTGAAATGCAAGATTAACTAATTTAGTTTGATGATTTTAATGAAATTTCAGGGTCATAGTGTTCATTTAGTTTTCAGCGGTTCTCCACCTCCATATTACCCTACGACATGTATTGTTGAGGTATACATAACTAATAAACAATTATAAATATTACATGTGAATAGCATTGTTATATGAATGGTATTCTAATATTTGATTTTGGAGGTTGAATAGGTTAATCTTGGAGATTTCACGACAACATCTCCTAGTGTTGGTGGAGTTCAAAGCTTCACTCAGGTAATACAATATATAGTTTAACTAATGAATTGTACTTACTAGATTTTTGTACTTTATATTCATATCATTGATTACATTGCATTGCATATCTTTCAAACTCAAATCATTACTAGACATTGCATAACTAATAACTAGATGTTGATAGATGACAAAATTTCAATTACAATATAGTTTTTTAAAAAAATGCCTCAAAGAAATGTGGTCTCAGGGAATGCCATGACAAGCAAATTCATAGACAAGGACATCACCATGAGATCATGTTTCTTTGAGGCATCTTTTCAAATAGCTCACTGCCTTGTCTATGCTACCACATTTTCCATACATGTCTACCAAATCTTGTTGATCTCCTCCACACTATTCTTCAACAAATTCTCTCTAATAAACTCATCCAATTACCACCAATTAGACCCCAGGACATGACACTACAGAGGTACACAAGCCTATGACATCTTATATAGCATATGATTGACTCCAACATCATCTAGGTTTTAGGTATTAATTATGGGGGCAACAAGTCATCCCTAACCAAAATCTTCAAATCTACACTAACGCATTCCCCTACAAACTACATCAATCATATTGGCTCAATTTCTTCCATCCCTACTTTTGATCCTACATATTAGCCACCTAAGTCTAATGAGGACCCTTCCTTTAATACTCCTATATTCTTTGAGATGATAGGCACATTAGACATTCAACCTTATAATTTCATTGTTCAACCCACTCCTACACCTACCATCACCTTCTTGCTCGATAGTGTGCCTACTGATGTTTATAACGATCCTCTATAGATTGAGGCACAAGTACATTATAAATGATAGTTAAATCAAGTTGGAATACTTATACATCAAGGTGGAATTAATGTAGTTACAGAGGAACACTTATACATCACTAGGTTGCAAAGATATTCTTATCCCCCTAGATATCTCCTAGTGTACACATAATGACATTTCTATACCTACTTTTGGCTCCCTCACCCTACTAATCTAGGTAGGACCTAAATGCCTAGATGTCTCATGTCATATCATCCCCACCTCATACCACTATCTATTCTCTTAGGTCATCCTTGGCTCATTATAATGTGGGTTGTCCCTGAACTGTCATCCACTAGTGCCTTAAATTCTCCATGATAGGAATGTCTTCACCATTTCTCATAGCCCACACCAACTAGTTGTTACCTTAAGACACTTCTCCTTAGATTATTTTTTGTCAGCACCTTCTGGTCCACCTCAACCTCATACCAATTCCCTCTTTCACCTTTACCTATCTTATGCCTCTAAACGCATTGCTGCCCCAACCCCACAACCTCTTTCTATTAATTCACCTACTCCACTATCTATGCCCCTATCTTCCCCACCATATATCCACCTATTACTACTTCACCTTCCTCATTGACTTCTATCTCCCCTCTTACACCCCTCCAAGATAAAGTAAAAGAAAAAGTATAGGACCTTTCCCCATCCACTTATAAAAGTAGGCCTAAGAAACTTCCCCAACACTACACCTAACCTACTAACCAACCCATATCTACCCTACCTATTTCCTAATATACCCCTACCATATGTCTAGACCTAGTTTGCTTCTAACCCACCCCCTAACAAACCTCAAGACAAAGAAAATGATAAGAAATTTTTAAAATAAGGTTTTTCTTGTCTTATCTAGTATCTTTCCTCCCTCCTATTATCCCACAAACTCTTGATATTCCTCCTTCCCGTAAACCCATAAACTTACCTAATGTCTATGTGATTTCTAGTGCCATTCTTGTATCTATTGTTCTTCTCCTCATTCCCATCACCAATCTTTTCCTAACATATTAAAACCCTCTATCTTAGGCATTGTCCTACCTCCACAACTACCAAAAAACAAAAAATTGAGCACTACCCTACCTCACCCTACCACCAACCTAAACCTAAACTAACACCTTCACTCCCTCTTTGACTTCTTAAACCTAAAATTTGATGCTACTATGGTCCCTCCTTTGTTGACACTTATAGCACACATTAGTCATGAATCCTCATATGAATCTTCATGTAATTTGTACATATGCATGTGACTTGTGTGCTTTATTGTGTGTACTTCCATGTTTAGGTGAATGCATGTATATGTTAGGAGCCATGACTCACATCACTATTCTAGTTTTTGTAATTGAATAATGTTGTTTTATTTTCAAATGATGCAAGTGGAGACACCTTCTGAAGTTCATAGGTCAATGGAGCATGGTGTATCTTCTGTGATTGATAGATCCATGCCTTTGATGGGGGTATGAGGTAGACTAGTAAATTTCAAATTACATTCATTGTTATAGTTATTTATTATTGAAAAATCAAATGATTATTAATTTGAATTTTAATTTCTATCTGGATGGTTTCTATAGGACATTACAATGCCACAGTCTGATCCTAGTACTGAGGCAAATGAGGAGAGAGATTATCTAGCAATGATAAGTGATTATTTTGTTAAATGTTTCTTTTTTATAATGTAATTTCTATATATTAATGTCTATACTTTTTATTGTAACAACTACAACTCCACAAAGAACTAAATAGGAGGAGTAGCCCTCGGGTTTGTAGTAGACCACTCTCATATGTGTCTCCATCCCCTCGAAGATCAAAGGCTACCCGTGATCTATTTTCTTCACCTAGAGGGAATGACTTTTTTATTGGGTTTCTTTTTTGTGGACATAGATTTTGTATTGCATATAGTTGGTATTGTATGCCTATATGGAATTCTTGTAAGCCTATATGGCTATTTTGTATATATGTTATACTTATATCAATAGATATTGATGTATGCCTATATGGATATTTGGTTAATACAAATTTTTTTTATGGTGTCCATATTTGCAATATAAATCCACACTTCAATGGATATTTGTAGATGGTTTACTTCAAATATTTAAACTCCAATTGTATTGCATGCACTCTTCCTTTATATAATTGTAAATATATAAAGTTTGAACATTATTCTTCTCTAAGATTATTGAACATTAAATCAATCATATGAATATAATAACCATTGTAGCATGGTAATGAAATTCATGTAAGTATACAATGCACTTTGAAGTATGTAACTAAAAATTAGCAAGACATTATTACATGTTTCCTTATACCTCTCCACAAAGGAAGACATCTACCATTCCACGTGTATGCTTCATGCTACCATTCCACATGTATGCTTCATACTACCATTCACGTGTATGCTTCATGCTTCTTGTGTATACTTCACCTGTTCACATGTATGATTCATGCTTCCTGTGTATACTTCATGTTTTCACGTGTATGCTTCATGCTTCCTGTATAGACTTCATGTATTACATGTATTCACATGTATGCTTCATGCTTCCTGTGTATACTTCATGTATTATGTGTATTCACGTGTACGCCTCATACTTCATTTATTAGGTTGATATGCACTAACATAAAAGGGAGAGCAATTTATTATTGAGAAATATATCCATAACATGTTTGAAGAATACAATTAAGAATACAACCTTAGGCAATATTGCGAATAAATGAATTTAGGTTCTCACGAATACTAATAACATTTCAAAGGAGAAAAGTTGTGACCCTTTTATAATGAATGGAAGTAACCATGCATAGCATATATGTGCCCAACTAGACATGTTTACACTAATGGTTTGGCCCCATGAAGAACAAAACAAAAAGTACCCTACTTTGGAACTTTACACTACATGCTTCTAACAATTTTTGGAGCAACAGAAAATCTTTCACCACGGGCAAACGCCTCAGAGATATCAAAAACCAAGAGAGGTTATTGTAGAGGGGTTCTACATGATTGTATACCCTAAGACAGAATGTTTCTAAGTGACACGATTTCTGAGTAACAACTCGTCAAAGATTGCTGCCTTTTTGCACATTGGACTCTTAAGGGATATCACTAGTACAATGTAGCTTAGACTATTTCGGCATGTTTAGGTGTGAAACAGGACCATACCTAGTCTAAACATACCCATCTAGATGCATTGGAACTGTCGATTTGGTCACATCAGGAGCAGGATGAAACTTACACCCCTTTGCAACTTTACACTACATGCTGCTGACAATTTTTAGAGTAGCAGAAAATCTTTAACCACGGGTAAACGCCTTAGAGATATCAAAATATGAGAGATGTTGTTATAGAGGGTTCCATGTGATCACGTAGCCTTAGATGAAATGTTTCTAAGTGACATAGTTTCTGAGTAATAGCTCGTCAAAGATTGTACCTTTTTGCACTTTAGACTCTTAAGGGATATCATCGGTACAATGTAGCTTGGATTGTTTTGGCATGTTTGGGTGGGTAAAAGGACCATACCTAGTCTAAACGTACCCATCTAGATGTGTTGGAACTATCAGTTTGGCCGCATGAGGAGCAGAACGAAAGTTACACCCTTTTGCAACTTTACACTGCATGCATCTAACAATTTTTAGAGCAACAGAAAAACTTTCACCAAGGGAAAACACCTCAAAGATATAAAAAACCAAGAGAGGTTATTGTAGAGGGGCTCTATAAGATCTCATAAGCTCAGACAAAATTTTTCTAAGTGACATGGTTTTTGAGTAACAGCTTGTCAAAGATTACTGCCTTTTTACACTTTGGTCTCTTAAATGATATCTTCGATACAATGTAGCTCAGATTGTTTCAGCATGTTTGGGTGTGAAACAAGACCATGCCTAGCCTAAACCTACCCATCTAGATGCATTGAAACTATCATTTTGGCCACACGAGGAGCAGAATGAATGTTACACCCCTTTGCAACTTTACACTGCATGCATCTGACGATTTTTGGAGTAGCAAAAAAACTTTCACCTCGGGAAAATGCCTTAGAGATATCAAAAACCAATAGAGGTTATTGTAGAGGGGCTAGTGATCCCATAACCTTAGATAGAATGTTTCTAAGTGACATAGTTTTCAAGTAACAACTGGTCAAAGATTGTTGCCTTTTTGCACTTTGGTCTCTTAAGGGATATCGCTGGAACAATGTAGCTCAGACTGTTTTGGCATGTTTGGGTGCAAAATAGGACCATGCCTAGCCTAAACATACCCATCCAGATGCATTAAAATAGTTGGTTTGGCCATACAAGGAGAAAAACAAAATTTACACCCCTTTGCAACTTTACACTGCATGCATCTAACAATTTTTGGACTAGAATAAAAATTTTCACCACTAGCAAATACATTAGAGATATCAAAAACTAAGAGAGGTTATAATAGAGGGGCCCTACATGATCTCGTAGACTTGGACAAAATTTTTGTAAGGGACATGGTTCCCAAGTAACAACTCGTCAAAAATTGTTGCCTTTTTGCACTTTGCTCTCTTAAGGGATATCGCCAGTACAATGTAGCTTGGACTGTTTTAGCATGTTTGGGTGTGAAACAGAACCATGCCTAGCCTAAACATACCCATCCAAACATGTTAGAACTATTGGTTTGGCTGCACAAGGAGAAGAATGAAAGTTACACCCCTTTGATCATCAAAGATTGTTGCCTTTTTGCACTTTGGACTCTTAAGGGCTATTACCTGTTAACACCCCCCATTATTTCTTTTCATGATCATGTTTCAGGTGAAATGATGGTTGAGGAAGGGTCTCCCAAGTCTCATCTATGGCTGCAAAGGTCAAGTTTGCAAATTAAGGTCTCTAGATGGTCAAATGGTGAAACCATAAGTATGCATATAATCTACCCAATATTCACTGTATATGTGTAAAAATGTAGTAGCAAAAAAAGATAGACATATGCAAACTTGGAACCAAAACATATGTAAACTTGAAATATAGAAACAAAAGGTCTAACTATCAAATGCAATACATTAATATCAATAACATGACTTTAAAAAATCAATGTGCATCCTTACGAATTAATCCAATGAACCATCCGGGTCTGCTCTACTCTTTATTGTGTCAAGTATTGCCTCATGGTCAGATTCACACACCTTCCACATGAGCCAAGGGCCATTTTGAGTATGGTTCCAAATTTTAGGTATGTTGCCCTCAATATTTCTAGCACTTCCCACACTTTCCTTGCAGTCAAAGAAGAGTTTTCAATCATATGGTGGAGAATTTTTTAGCCCATTACCATTGTTGAAGTGTTCTCAGCTAGTAGAGGGTGGTTTCCACCTTTTACTTTTTGAATTTGAATAAAGGAACTCAGATTTGTAGCTAGGATACTATCTTCCTATTTTGATCATTTTGATAAATTCGTGTTTGGGATTGATGATATATTTCATGAGTAGCTACAGGTCTTAAGGTATCTCTCTCCTATCTATAGACCCTTAGCCATCTAGGTCTCTCAATTAACCCTAAACCCTAAAGCCTCAACCCTCAACCCTTAAACTTTAAATCCTAAACCCTACCCGTAAACCCTCAATGCTCAACACTATACCTTAAACCTAAACCCAAATCCCTAAACCCTAAAGCCTTAAACCCTCAACCCTTATCCACCCCTCTCCTCAACTATCTACCTCACCCCATCTATCCCCTATCTCTCAACTCTTAGCCATCTAGGTCTCTCATTTATCCCTAAAGCCTTAACCCTCAACCCTTAAACCTTAAATCCTAAACCCTATCCCTAAACCAGCAACCCTCAACACTATGCCTTAAACCCTAATCCCTTAACCCTAAACCCTAAGCCCTATCCCTAAAGCCTCAACCCTCAAACCTTAAATCCTAAACCCTTAACCCTTGACACTATACCTTAAACCCTAATCCCTTATCCCTAAAGTCTCAACCCTCAACCCTTAAACCTTAAATCCTAAACCCTATCCCTAAACCATACACCCTCAACACTATACCTTAAACCCTAATCCCTCAACCCTAAACCCTAATCCCTCAACCCTCAACCCTAATCCCTTATCCCTAAACCCTAAACCCTATCCCTAAAGCCTCAAGCCTCAACCCTTAAACCTTAAACCCTAAACCCTATTCCTAAACCTTCAACCCTCGACACTATACCTTAAACCCTAATCCCTTATCCCTAAACCTAAACCCTATCCCTAAATCCTTAACCCTCAACTGTCAACACTATACCTTAAACCCTAATCCCTTAACCTTAAACCCTAATCCCTCAACCCTCAACCCTAATCCCTTATCCCTAAACCCTAAACCCTGTCCCTAAAGGCTCAACTCTCAACCCTTAAACCTTAAATCCTAAACCTTATCCCTAAAACCTCAACCCTTGACACTATACCTTAAACCCTAATCCCTTATCCCTAAACCCTAAACCCTATCCCTAAAGCCTCAACCCTCAACCCTTAAACCTTAAATCCTAAACCCTATTCTAGAACACTCAACCCTTGACACTATACCTTAAACCCTAATCCCTCAACCCTAAACTCTAATCCCTCAACCCTTATCCACCTCTCTCATCCCCTGTCTATCTCACCCCCATCTCCCCCTATCTATCAACCCTTAGCCATCTAGGTCTCTCACTTATCCCTAAATCCGTAACCCTCAACCCTTGAACCTTAAATCCTAAACCCTCAACCCTCGACACTATACCTTAAACCCTAATCTTTTAACCCTAAACCCTATCCCTAAAGCCTCAACCCTCAACCCTTAAACCTTAAATCCTAAACCCTAAACCCTCTCCCTAAATCCTTAACCCTCAACTCTTAAACCTTAAATCCTAAATCCTATCCCTAAACCCTCAACCCTCAACACTATACCTTAAATCATAATCCCTCAACCCTAAACCCTAAACCCTATCCTTAAAGCCTCAACCCTCAACCCTTGACACTATACCTTAAAGGGACCTTAAATCCTAAACCCTATCCCTAAACCCTCAACCCTCAACACTATACCTTAAACACTAATCCCTTCTCTCTAAACCCTAAAACCTATGCCTAAAGCCTCAACCCTCAACCCTTAAACCTTAAATCCTAAACCCTATCCCTAAACCCTTAACCATCGACACTATACCTTAAAACCTAAGCCCTCAACCCTAAACCCTAATCCTTCAACTGTTAAACACTTAATACCTCAACCCTTAAACCCTCAACCCTTAAACCCTAAACCCTTGACCCTTAAACCCTCAACCCTTATCCACCCCTCTCCTCCCCTATCTGCCTCACCCCCATCTCTCCCCTATCTCTCTCACCCCTCTCTCACTAGGTTGTAGGTCTCACACTTGTATATCTCTCACGAATCTCTAGATATTTTCCGTCCTCTCCACCTCTCTCCCTCCTCCTTACCCATCTTTCACTCAAGTTGTCAACTTCACTCTCTCATTCACTAGTAGAAAAACATAAATAAATGACTAAAAAAACTACCAAAAATTGGTCATGTGAATAGTTGTTTGGTCACGTGACCATTGGTAGTTTATTGCCGGTCATTTATCTAGCGACCAAATTTATGACCAAAAAGATTGTAGTCATTAATTTGGTAGTATATTTAGTCATTAATTTGGTAATATATTTAGTCATAAATTTGTTAGTATATTTAGTCATCAATTTGGTAGTATATTTGGTAATTTTGTAGTATATTTAGTCATAAATTTGGTAGTATATTTAGTCATCAATTTGGTAGAATATTTAGTCACATGACCATTGGTAGCTTATTGTCGGTCATTTATCTTGCGACCAAATTTATGACTAAACAAATTTTAGTCATTAATTTGATAGTATATTTAGGCAACAATTTGGTAGTATATTTAGTCATCAATTTGGTAGTACATATATTTAGTCATTGTAATCATTTAGTCATTGATTGTTGTTAACTGGTCATTTATTTAGTCATGGTGGTCATTTTAATTTACTGGTTTCCATTAATTGGTAGTAAATTTAGTCATGCTATGAATAATTTATTAAATACCATAAATTTTATAATGCAAAAAAAACATATTATTAAATATGAATTAAAACATAAAAGAAAATAAATTTGGAAAACTATATATTTTATGGTGCTACCAAGTAAAGATTGATAAATTTGAGCCAACACTTTCTATTTGAGAATCAACCAATAAGAAAATGAAACAAGAAAAAGCAAAGTGGCAATAAATATTTTTTTGTATTGGAACAATGCAAGAGAAGAATTACAAATAATAAAAAAGTAGCACAAGGCTGTCATAACAAGAAAAAACTAGTTCATCTTTGTCATAAACCAGTTCAGCGGCCACATTAGATACAATAGCAAAACAATGGAAAGGTAGGTTGGACCGATGAAGCCCTTCACACATTTTGACACTTAGAAAAGAGATGTTGCCACTGAGAATTCCATGAGACATCATTCCTTTTGGCATTCTATTAACCAGTTCAGGTGCTTTGACTGCAACCTTGATGCATTCCATATTCTCCTTCACACAAGCCATTGAGGTGTCAACAATCTAAACTAAAATTATGGCAACAAGAATAACTTGCCAAGGCAGTTAACAATAATAACAAGTACCAAAGTTGTAGCATGTTTTTTGACAAGCAAGATTCAAAAAATATAAACAACAAAATCTAAAATGAAATCATGTTAACATTTCAAATTCAAGAATTGAATTCTTAATATATTACTGAGTGTTTAAATATTTTCACAAAACTTACGGAAGAGCCCAAATAGTTTTAGATACAATGCAACTATCTTTTGGCTCACAAGTTTGTAGAAAAGAATCACTTGTCGTGGATGCAAGAAAGAATGGTGTAACCTCAAACTGTAAAAAAAACACATATTAAAGTATTAGACACTAATGTGAGAATTTTTTTTATTAATATATCAATGCAAATTACATCCATTCACACAAATTCAAATCCACGTGAAGGTTGAGATCTACACTTGTGGAGATCAATTCCACAACAATACAAGTGAACTAGAATATCAAATATAGAATTGACAAATTCAAAAATATTTATCTAACAACACAAAAAACTTTAATATTTATCTAATATCATAGAGTACAGTGATAGGGCACAATGGTCAAACAATACAGTGATATGGCACAACGACCACCAAATTGGTTAAGCACGAATGCAACAACCACCTTAACATGTAACCAAAGCAAACCAACCTGCACCCAATTTGAAGAAACAAATTAATCCAAGTTAATCCTTGTACTCATTTAAATATTTTCACCACTTTCTTATTCCTCCATTATATTCTAGTTCCTCCTTTTCTCCTTTTCTTTTGAATACATCCATATTACTCCAAATAAATAATGAAAATACACACAAGAGTTAAGTCAATTAATCCATAAAATATAATTTAATCATTATTAAAATAGTAAAAAAAAATATTAATTTAATTATATTTTAAATCTTCCTTATCAAGTTATATGTCAAAATTATTTAAATTTATTAAAAATAATATAAACAGTAATATTCCTAACAATAATTATATGTTAGGAATATTCATCTTAATAGAGTGTAAGACAATTTCATTGAAAGACAATATACCTAACCTTACCCATAAACGAGAGTTCTAACAACAAATATCTACTTTACCCCATAGTTAATTAATACGAATAAAAATCTCTTTAAGAGAACTGCAATTTACGTTTCTAATCACATTACATTATCATCACAGAAGAGACAATCAAAAGTCTGAAAAAATATAACCAACCACTACGAGATCATAATATATAATACTATATAGTATTAATTATATGTGTCTTAACTCTACAGATAGTAGCGCATTAATAGACATGAAAGTGCAACACAATCATTTAGAATATTATTTGATCGTTGAATAGTTGTTGCTATCGATCATGATAATGATGATGTTAATAGTCTGGGTGATTGAGGGATCTCCATGCACTCATGACTGGGGCAAAGATTCCAATTTGGCCTTCATGGAAGAGATTGTTTTGGTGATGAGATGAAGAAGATACCTGGTGTAGAGAAGGAATGGATAGGTAGCCAAAATGCCCACAGGTGGGCAGTTGAATCCCGTGCAAGCATCATTAGTTAGTTTTGAGGAAAACATGGCCTTCCACAACCTTTGCCAGCATCCTCCCCGCCTGTACAAAAATGGTAGCTTTGGAACAGGGTATGGACATCCATCAAAGCATAAAGGATGCTAGGGTCACCACATATATTTCTACCGCAAGGTGCTTGTTGGGCCTTCACAGTGATGCGAGGTTCCCCACATCACCGTGAAGGCCCAACAAGCACCTTGCGGTAGACATTTATGCAAAATGTGGAAGCATTGACAAGGCATGTGAACTTTTTGGCAGAATGTCTTAAAGAGATGTCATCTCATAGAATGCAATGGTTGCAGGATATGCACAAAATGGATTTGTTGAAAAGGCTTTAGAAACTTTCAAGAAAATGTAATTAGCATGTGTAAAGCCAAATTCGACAACCTTTGCCAGCATACTCCATGTCTGTGCCAAAATGGGAGCTTTGGAATAGGGTATGGACATCCATCAAAGCATGAAGGATAGAGGAATTTTGTCATTTGTTGTAGTTGCAACTGCCCTGGTAGACATTTATGCAAGATGTGGAAGCATAGAGAAGGCACGTGAACTGTTTGAAAAAATGCCTGAAAGAAATGTGGTCTCGTGAAATGCCATGATTACAGGATATGGACAAAATGGATTTTTTGAAAAGGATTTAGAAACTTTCAAGAAAATGCAATTGGTAGTTCTAAAGCCAAATTCCACAACCTTTGCTAGCATCCTCCCTACCTGTGCCAAAATGGGAGCTTTGGAACAGGGTATGGACATCCATCAAAGCATAATGGAAGAGGGATTTTTGTCATAAATTATAGTTGAAAATGCTCTTGTAGACATGTATGCAAAATGTGGAAGTATAGACAAGGCACGTCACCTCTTTCAAAAAATGCCTCAAAGAAATGTGGTCTCATGGAATGCCATGATTGCAGGATATGCACAAAATGGATTTTGCAAGGATGGTCTCAAAATCTTTGAATTAATGAAGCACTCTGGAGCATATCCTAACATTGTAATCTTTGCTTGTGTTATATGTGCATGCAGTTATTCAGGTTTAGTGGATGAGGGTTGTATATACTTCAATCACATGAGTAACCCTTATTGCATTCCTTCTACAGTCAATCATTATGTGTACATGGTTGACCTTCTAGCCCATGTTGGCTATCTTGAGGACAACCTAAACTTTATCAATAAGATGCTAGTTAAACATGTGGTGGTTGTGTGGATGTGTTTTATTGGTGCCTGTAAATCACATATGAATATAGGCTTAGGAGTATTTACATCAATGTTTTTTTTCTATTTAGATCCTAAAAATGTTGTGATTTATGTTCTTCTCTCAAACATAGATGTAGAAGTGGGTAGCTGGGGTGAGGTTCAAATGGTAAGGAGATTGACGAAAGATAGAGGAATTAAAAAGATCCCTGGATGTAGTTGGATTGAAGGCCATAAAACGGTACATGCTTTTTCTGTAGGAGACAGATCACATCCACAGACATAGCATATCTATGCAAAGTTTGAGGAATTGGCTTGGGAGATGAAGGCAGCAGGGTATTTTCTAGATGCAAGACATTTACTTAATGAAGGGTACACAAAAATAAATGGGATACAAAATAGGAAGATGGGATACACCACCCTCCACATGTGCATTGTAGAGAAATATGAACAATTCAGAAGCGTGTGGATTAAAAGTTCATAGAAAACAAGTCAAACCAAAAGGCTATCTAATACACACTCCTCTTTTATTAGTTCAAGATACACTAAATTCATGAATGTAAAATGGAGTTTCCAGAAAGTTATTATTGTATAACAATCAAGTTATGAGATTAAAAGACAAATGACCAGTATTGACAATATGTTTAAACTCAATGGAATAATTTAATCAACATATCACAATAGAGAATTGAGTCCATAGTATAAAAATTTTAAAGCTAGGGTATTTAAACATAGAAAATGTCTTTATGTGACCTAATTAATCTTGCCATCTATAAAACCAAAAGAAGGCAAAAGAAACATGATAAAATAATGAAGTATAGCTTGCCTGCACTAGTGAAGATTTATGCCATAGTTTCAATCTTGGAAAAGCATGAGTAGAAGAAGGTGACATTTGGACAAGTATGGAAATGTATTCATTCAGATTGTGCAAGCAACCAAGCATCACAAGTAGTGAGCAAATTTTAAGTTCATATAGATAGAGTCTCAAAATATTTATTCTAAGATGAACAAAATAGACAACTACTAGATGTGATAATTGAGATGACAATGAGAGGAATTAAATGATTATGGAAATTTACCTCATAGGGCTCTTCCTCAGTTTGGTCAGTGGCTAGAGGCTCGACGCGTTGTCTTCTTCATGGCTTGAAATTAGCATCATCATCTATGTCTAAACTACCCCACAAAAAATAAGGGTGTTAATCCTAACTTGATTATAAGAGACATCATTGTGTTACAAGAATTCACTGAAGACCAATTTACAAGAATCTTTGAAGTAGTTTTCTTATAAAATAAACTCTGCAATTATTAGAACACCAAGAATCCATGAGATATAAAAATATGTCCTTTCTTGGACACCCTCTAAAATTAATAGCCCAATCTTTAATAAAGAGTAGAAAAAAAGTGAATTTGAAATACCACAAGATTGATAATTGCAATAATACCACACATGCATGAAAAATGTTTATAAGGCAAATGCACACACTATTTTATTCCAATATTGGGAGATTCTAAGACTGGACAAGTTACCACATCTCATGGCACCACATTCCTTTTACACCATTCAAAAGTTTTGGTTTCACTAATAGTTTGTAGATCAATAATTTCCATTAATATAAATCTAATAGTATGACTTGATCTATGAACTCTATATCAAACTAATCATAGCTCTACATCAATACATTATCTAAACATTTTGAAAATATTAAGATCTGTGAAACACATTAATCAATACTTTTTAATAATGATTAGAGTTAACACATATTACAAGCATTGGTAAACCTAATCTTTTTGTCAAGGATTAACTTGTAAGATTTTTACTCAAATGACAAGTCCAACAGGAAGCCCCAAAACATTGGTAATCAGAAATAATACATAGGCAGATCCATAAGCTCTTAGCAGGATATTTATTGAACTTCTAGTTATATTAATGGAATATTGTTTTTCTAGGTTGTTTCCAACTAGAAGAAGCCTATGTAAGACAATGACAAGTATTTATTCTTGTGCAAAAAAACTACATTCCTAAGCACATGAAGATAATATTTTCTGCCATTTGTCAATGTGAGGAATGGACCTAATACAGGAAAATTAAATGCATATTGGAAAAATCAAAAATTCTTCTTCTAGTAAAATTAGTAACTTACTAGTAACAATGATCGTGTGGAATGAATAGCATCCAAAGGCTGTAAAAGAATTTTTAACAATCGTATATTGTATAGAAATGAACTTTTTAATTCGGTAATAGAATGTTCACTCCAATAGGTGCCCTTCTAATCATTGAGGACCTATTTCAAGTTTTCACTGAAGAACAATTTACAAGAAATGGCAGGTGTAAAGCCAGATTCCACAACCTTTGCCAACAGCCTCTCTACCTGTATCAAATGGTAAGCTTTGGAACAGGGTATGGACATCCATCAAGGCATAATAGAAGGCATATTTTTGTCAGATATTATAGTTGGAAATGCTCTAATAGACATATATGAAAAATATGGAAGCACAGACAAGGCACATAAACTATTTGATAGAATGCCTCAAAGAGATGTCATAAGATGGAATGCAATGATTGTAGGATTGCACAAAATGGATTTGTTGAATAGGCTTTAGAAACTTCCAAGCAAATTCAATTGACAGCTGTAAATCCAAATTCCACAACCTTTGCCAGCATCCTCCCTGCCTGTGCCCAAATGGGAGCTTTGGAACAGGGTATGGACATCCTTCAAAGAATAACATGGTAGGGGGATTCTTGTGAGATATAATAGTTTGAAATGCTCTCACAGACATATACAAAATATGGAATTATAGACAAAAAACGTGAACTGTTTGACATAATTCCTTAAAGAGATGTCATCTCATGGAATGTAATGATTGCAGGATATGCACAAAATGGATTTGTTGAAAAGGCTTTAGAAATTTTAAAGCAAATGCAATTGGCTGGTGTAAAGCCAAATTCCAAATAAAAGCAATAATTATTTAGTAAATTACACAGGAAAGGCCAATGGCACAAGTAAACTCACTCCTACAGATCCTAACCATATTTCCATTTGAACTGAATATCACAAACGCTAATCATATTTCCATTTAAAATGAATACTAAAAGCTCTAATCATATCTCCATTTAAAATGAATACTACAAACCCTAGCCATATTTTCATTTCCAAATATGTAAGGTAACTCCTTGTCATATTACCAAAAAAAAAGTGCTAGGGGCACATGATAAAAAGAATATTACAAACCACATATCTTCTGCTTATAATAGCATTTACAAAGTTTCTCTATGTATAGTAAAAAACCAACCCCTACCCCATGTCAGAGTAAGAAAAGAAACAAAGAAATCTTAGTAACCACACCACATATCAACCCAAACCCTAAGATTAAAATCACATATCAACATCACACCTTCTAGGGCGAGACAAGTGGCCAGAAGAGCCATTCAAGTCGATCATGATATCGCAGAAAACCTCCATGGTATAATGCCTGATAGTCCAATCGTCGACCTTGAATTGAATCCACGCTTCCAATTTTACAGTCATGTCAGAGATCTTCTTGGGCGGAGGACAAGCCAAGTGATGAGCCAAGACTGCCCGACAATCTGCTCTCCAAAATGAGAAGAACCAAAATGAAATGAAAATTAAATTTAGTGCCCATATTATTAAATATAATAAATATAATATAATATTATATTACTATATTATATTATATTATATTATTATATAATATTATATAATATATATTATAATATCTATATTATATAATATTATATTATTGTATAATATATATTATTATTAGCTGATAGGCTTTTATATATGAGTATTATAGTGCTCGAAATTGTCTCACACCGTAAAAAAAATTCATGGCAGGAAATTTTATATAATAATAATATAATAATAATATAATATAATATAATATAATATAATAATAATACTATATAATATATATATTATAATATATATTATATTATATTATATTGTATTGTATTGTAATATAATATATTATTATTATATACCTTAAACCCTAATCCCTTAACCATCAACCCTAAAGCCTCAACCCTCAACCCTTAAACCTTCAACCCCAAACCATATCCCTAATCCCTCTACCCTCGACACTATGCCTTAAACCCTAATCCCTCATCCCTTAATCCCTCAAACCTTAAACCCTTAAACCCTAAACTCTCAACCCTGGTGCAGGAGCACCAAGATATCTAGGATTTGGTTAAATCTTCAAGTTGTTTGTTTGTTTCAATAAGGTCCCTGAGACCATTCAATGTTGTATAAGGCTTGAAGCCATGCATGTAATTGGACTATGTCCAAATGTCTAAAAGAATCTATTATCTTGTTGTAAGTCCTAAGAGGACTGTTATGTCGTAAAAAGGCAGTCATAGGTAGTCATTTAAGTTTGTAGCCCTCCTAGGGTATGTAGGAGGCAAACCTTTTGGATTGTTAGCATGTAGAAGGTTAGGAAGACATGTTTGAACCTTGTCCAAGGTGAATGAGCATCATTTAAACCAAAAACTATCGATGCAGTCCAAAGATAGGACAATTACAAGACTATAATCTTTTGCAGATCGGGCAGTTGATGGCTTGGGGATAGTTTTCCACATCCCCTCCATCGGTTCAAATTCCTCCAACATGAAAGAGGCTTTGAGGTAGGCTTAAGAAGGCCAAGAACCTTTTCATTTTGTAAGGAAAAAGAAGTTTTGAAGAGAAATAAGCTAAAGAAACCTATTTTTCTGCATATTTCTGTGTTTTTTTCACTATTTTTTTCAGTCCGTACCCACGCCTGTACGGAACTATCATAACACATGAGTACATTGGATTGTTAGTAGATAGAAATAGCTTTGTTTTGATTCTTGTTTGGGTTCTTGAAACTACACCTCGTGGAAGGAATTGTGAGTTTCCTATTGACTATGCTAAACCCTGAATTAGGGCTTTTCTGAGTAGCTCGATGGGTATTTCTTCATTCCACTGATCTTTCCTATTTGTGATCAGTGGAATGGAATGTAAAATTGTTAGGATAGAGGTTGGTGAAGGTTGCAAAGGAAGGAGAATGGTGTAGGGTGGAGTTTTCCATGTAAATGGCCCATCAAGAGTCATGTATTGGAAGTTGGAGGAAGACAACAGCAAATAGGTGATAACCAATGACTGAGGAAGTAGAAGCGTGGTGATTAGTGACTAAGGGAATGGAGATGTTGTGAAATTCCAATGATGCAAGATGCCCCTGGATCTAGAAATGATCCTATGACAAGAAATATGGAGGTAGTAACTACAAGAAGGTAATAGGCCTCCTGGAGACAGTCACTGCAGAGGAGGCTTGGAGACAGCCACCACATGGAAGAAACTAGGTATGTTTGGCATGTTTTTGATTTGTCAAGGAAGATGTTAGATGTTTGGCAAGTCATAGATTTGGTTGTTGCATGAGATTGAGGTTTAGAGACCACCATAAGAAGGGCATTGTGACTGTCACACTAATGGAATAGTAAGGTTGTGACTGTCTTAGAAAGGTAGAATAAGGACTGCTGTCCTAAAGGTCCTACATAGTGGATGGGATGGAATGTTAGTTGGAGTTAGATATCCTGAGATAGGAGACTTGAAGTCCTCCCTCACTTTGTGTCATGAACAAGTTAGTGATTGTGTTAAAGTCCTTCCTTGAAGAAGTCTTATCTCTGTCAAAAATAGTGAACCTACAGGGTTATTGCATTGAAATTTTTGAAATATGCTTTTGCTGTCCTAGATGCTCTGCCTCATTTGTGGTATTAGAGCAAAGAAAGTAGATCCTTGAGAGTGTAATAGGGTCTTGTGAAAGAGTAAGGGTTTGTGAGAGGTGTAAGGATACCTCCTAAGAATCAGATGGCTAGAGAGATCAATGAGTTGAGAGAAGCCTTAGAGGCTAGAGAAAAGGAGTTGAGGGACAGAAGAGAGCAGGATGCTGCAAGGGAAAGAGAGTTGAGGCAAGTAAGAAGGGAGAATGCATCAATCTTGGCTAGATTGGAAGCATTGGAGAAGAATCCTAGAATGGATGAACAAAATGAGTCAGAAGGAGATGAGGATGCAGATGAGAATCCTCCTGAGGATGAGTTGGATGCTGAAGAAAAGAAGTTTGTGAGATTGCTGAAGGCAGTCCAAGGAAGTGGAACAAAGGCAAACATAGAGTTACCTATCTATCAAGGGAAGATGGATAGTGAAGAGGTATTAGAGTGGATAGATGCCCTGGAAAATTTCTTTGAGTATGAGGAAATGAGTGATGAGAAGAAGATCAAATTTGCAAAAACAAAACTGAGAGGAACAACACTTACATGGTGGAGTAGTGTGCAAACAGAAAGAGTGGCTAGAGGTGCATCAAGAATCACTTCTTGGGTAGGATGAAGGATATGATGAAGGATCAATTCCTTCCATCTGACTACTCCATTCAAACAAAGAGGATGAGGCAGAATCTGAAACAGAAGGACATGGATGTTATGTCCTATACTGAGTAATTTCATAAGCTTAGTATTAGAGGAGGATTAGAAGATGAAGAAGAGAAGGTGGCAAGGTACCTTAATGGGCTTAGGTATAACTTGCAAGGTGAGATTGGGTTGGCAGTACCAAAATCACTTGGAGAATGTTTTCAGTTGGCCATCAGGGCTGAAGAGAGGGTAAAGAGGAAGCAAGAAAGACAAGGAGGTAGTGGAAGAGGATATAGAGGTAGGGGCAGACCTACTAATGAAGTACAAAACAACAATGAGAAAGGTAAGGAGTTTTCTGCAGATTAGAGAGGTGGATATAGGGGTGGAGGTAGATTTGGATCCGGAAGAGGAGTGTTTATAGGTAGATGTTATCATTGCAATGAAGTGGGACACACATCTTTCAAATGTCCTAAGAAGGATGATGCTGATAAAAGCAAGGATAGAAGAGTTCACTTGGCACAAGAGGAGGAGAAGCCAGAAGAACCAGAAATGTCCTCAGCCTCCCCAATGATGGTTGGAGAAATGCTCATGGTGGAAAAAGGTAAAATGCAGCAAACACCATAGGTATCAATTTTTAAAACTAATTGTTTAAGCCATGGAAAAATATGCAAGTTGATTATAGATTCAGGTTCTCATGATAATCTAGTTTCTTGGGAGATGGTGCATAAGTTGGGATTGAAAACATTTGATCATCCTAGTCCTTACAATGTCACTTGGGTTAGTCAAGAACAACAAGTAAGGGTTAGTAAGAAGGCATATGTTGATTTTACAATTGGTCCATATCAGGATTATGTTTTGTGTGATGTCATTCCAATGACATGTGGGCATATCATTTTGGGTAGACCATGGCAGCATTTGAGAAGGACAATTCATGATGGTTACACTAATAACTATTTGGTGCACAAAGATGGTAGAAAGTTCAAATTGATGCCTTTACCTTGTGAAGACAAGAATGAACATGTTACTATCTGTTTTGGAAAGAAATTGTAGTTGAATGTGTAGGTTAAGGATGATTGCAAGCAGCAGGAACAATTGTAGCAGAAGAAGGTGGATGAAAGTCCTAAAGAATAGCAAGTTTGGGACTTGAGTTATAGATAGAAGGAAGGCAAACAATAGCTAGTACAGAGAGGAACAAATCAGAACCTCAAGTTGGGAAGAATAGAAGCATTGCAGCAGTAGGGTCCTAGACAAGGACACCAAAACAGGTTTTATGATACTAACATTATTTACAAGAGCCATGCAGGTTGGAGAAGAAGGAAGATTACTCTTGGAGAGTTCATGTTTCCTAGTCAAAGGAACATTCCAACAAGATTGAAGAATGTTTGGAGATGAAGTCATAACTCTTCGGACAAGAGTTTTCATCATGCCGGGGAGTATGGTGTAGGAGCACCAAGATATCTAGGATTTGGTTAAATCTTCAAGTTGTTTGTTTGTTTCAATAAGGTGCTTGAGACCATTCAATGTTGTATAAGGCTTGAAGCCATGCATGTAATTGGACTATGTCCAAATGTCTAAAAGAATCTATTATCTTGTTGTAAGTCCTAAGAGGACTGTCATGTGGTAAAAAGGCAGTTATAGGTAGTCATTTAAGTTTGTAGCCCTCCTAGGGTATGTAGGAGGCAAACCTTTTGGATTGTTAGCATGCAGAAGGTTACGAAGACATGTTTGAACCTTGTCCAAGGTGAATGAGCATCATTTAAACCAAAAACTATCGATGCAGTCCAAAGATAGTATAGTTACAAGACTATAATCTTGTGCAGATCAGGCAGTTGATGGCTTGGGGATAGTTTTCCACATCCCCTCCATCACTTCAAATTCCTACAACATGAAAGAGGCTTCAAGGCAGGATTAAGAAGGCCAAGAACCTTTTCATTTTGTAAGGAAAAAGAAGTTTTGAAGAGAAATAAGCTAAAGAAACTAGTTTTTCTACATATTTCTGTGTTTTTTTCCATTTTTTTTTAGTCCGTACCCACGCCTTTACGGAACTGTCATATCACATGAGTACATTGGATTGTTAGTAGATAGAAATAGCTTTGTTTTGAGTCTTGTTTGGTCTCTTGACACTACACCTTGTGGAAGGAATTGTGAGTTTCCTATTGACTGTCCTAATCCCTGAATTAGGGCTTTTCTGAGTAGCCTGATGGGTATTTCTTCATTCCACTGATCTTTCCTATTTGTGATCAGTGGAATGGAATGTAAAATTATTAGGATAGAGGTTGTTGAAGGTTTCAGAGGTAGGACAACAGCAAATAGGTGATAACCAATGACTGAGGAAGTAGAAGGGTGGTGATCAGTGACTGAGGGAATGGAGATGTTGTGAAATGCCAATGATGCAAGATGCCCCTAGATCTAGAAATGATCCTATGACAAGAAATATGGAGGTAGTCACTGCAAGAAGGTAATAGGCCTCCTGGAGACAGTCATTGCAGAGGAGGCTTGGAGACAACCACCACAAGGAAGAAACTAGGTATGTTTGGCAGGTTTTTGATTTGTCAAGGAAGATGTTAGATGTTTGGCAAGTCATAGATTTGGTTGTTGCATGAGATTGAGGTTTAGAGACCACCATAAGAATAAGAACTGTTGTCCTGAAGGTCCTACATAGTGGATGGGATGGAATGTTAGTTGGAGTGAGATATCCTGAGATAAGAGACTTGAAGTCCTCCCTCACTTTGTGTCATGAACAAGTTAGTGATTGTGTTAAAGTCCTTCCTTGAAGAAGTCTGATATCTGTCAAAAATAGTGAACCTAGAGGGTTATTGCATTGAAATTTTTGAAATATGATTCTGTTGTCCTAGATGCTCTACATAATTTGTGGTATCAGAGCAAAGCAAGTAGATCCTTGAGAGTGTAATAGGGTCTTGTGAAAGAGTAAGGGTTTGTGAGAGGTGTAAGGATGCCTCCTAAGAATCAGATGGCTAGAGAGAACAATGAGTTGAGAGAAGCCTTAGAGGCTAGAGAAAAGGAGTTGAGGGATAGAAGAGAACAGGATGCTGCAAGGGAAAGAGAGTTGAGGCAGGTAAGGAGGGAGAATGCATCAATCTTGGCTAGATTGGAAGCATTGGAGAAGAATCCTAGAAGGGATGAACAAAATGAGTTAGAAGGAGATGAGGATGCAGATGAGAATCCTCCTGAGGATGAGTTGGATGCTGAAGAAAAGAAGTTTGTGAGATTGCTGAAGGCAGTCCAAGGAAGTGGAACAAAGGCAAACATAGAGTTACCTATCTATCAGTGGAAGATGGATAGTGAAGAGGTATTAGGGTGGATAGATGCCCTGGAAAATTTCTTTGAGTATGAGGAAATGAGTGATGAGAAGAAGATCAAATTTGAAAAAATAAAACTGAGAGGAACAACACTTACATGGTGGAGTAGTGTGCAAACAGAAAGAGTGGCTAGAGGTGCTTCAAGAATCACTTCTTGGGGTAGGATGAAGGATATGATGAAGGATCAATTCCTTCCATCTGATTACTCCATTCAAACAAAGAGGATGAGGCAGAATCTAAAACAGAAGGACATGGATGTTATGTCCTATACTGAGTAATTTCATAAGCTTAGTATTAGAGGAGGATTAGAAGATGAAGAAGAGAAGGTGGCAAGGTACCTTAATGGGCTTAGGTATAACTTGCAAGATGAGATTGGGTTAGCAATACCAAAATGACTTGGAGAATGTGTTTAGTTGGCCATCAGGGCTGAAGAGAGGGTAAAGAGGAAGCAAGAAAGACAAGGAGGTAGTGGAAGAGGATATAGAGGTAGGGGCAGACCTACTAATGAAGTACAGAACAACAATGAGAAAGGTAAGGAGTTTTCTGTAAATCAAAGAGGTGGATATAGAGGTGGAGGTAGATTTGGATCTAGAAGAGGAGTGTTTACAGGTAGATGTTATCATTGCAATGAAGTGGGACACACATCTTTCAAATGTCCTAAGAAGGATGATGCTGATAAAAGCAAGGATAGAAGAGTTCACTTGGCACAAGAGGAGGAGAAGCCAGAAGAACCAGAAATGTCCTCAGCCTCTCCAGTGATGGTTGGAGAAATGCTCATGGTGGAAAAAGGTAAAATGCAGCAAACACCACAGGTATCCATTTTTAAAACTAATTGTTTAAGCCATGGAAAAATATGCAAGTTGATTATAGATTCAGGTTCTCATGATAATCTAGTTTCTTGGGAGATGGTGCATAAGTTGGGATTGAAAACTTTTGATCATCCTAGTCCTTACAATGTCACTTGGGTTAGTCAAGAACAACAAGTAAGGGTTAGTAAGAAGGCATATGTTGATTTTACAATTGGTCCATATCAGGATTATGTTTTGTGTGATGTCATTCCAATGACATGTGGGCATATCATTTTGGGTAGACCATGGCAGCATTTGAGAAGGACAATTCATGATGGTGACACTAATAATTATTTGGTGCACAAAGATGGTAGAAAGTTGAAACTGATGCCTTTACCTTGTGAAGAAAAGAAGGAACATGTTACTATCTGTTTTGGAAAGAAATTGTAGTTGAATATACAGGTTAAGGATGATTGCAAGCAGCAGGAATAATTGCAGCAGAAGAAGGTGGATGACAGTCCTAAAGAACAGTAGGTTTGTGACTTGAGTTATGTCTAGATTGGGGACATTGAGTGCCCTATAAAGAGGTAGAAGAAGGAAGGCAAACAACAGCTAGTGTGTTATAACGTAATCACGTTATATTTTGCTTTGGGAATCCCATGCCTTAGGCTCAGGATTTGCTTTGGATTTCAAACCCAGAGGCTTGGAGTGCCTTCCCAATGTCCAAAGATGTGTTTTTGCATATTCTATAGGATTTCACATAATTTTGTTGTACTAACCCTCAGATTTCCATGGGTTTCAATGTCAAACAAATCAAACACCAAGGTAATGTTAGGCTTTCTCTTAGCTATTTAACGATGTAATTTTTTTCACATTTTGACAATGTTAAGTTTTTCATCTTTAATTTCTTTTTTTTGTGTCTATTTTTTTGGAAAAAACTAGTTTTTGGTTTTTTTTTATTTATAAATTAACCGTTCATTGAAATTTTAATTAAATTACATTTTTATAAACTAGACTCCATTCTACACATATTAACAAAAATCAATTAGTTTTCAAAATTTACAAGGGTAGCATGGCCAAAATTTTGTTTTTCAGGATGTGTCCACTTTGAAAATTAGTAAAAAATCAAATATTCATTAAAAAATCATCAGAAACATTGGGCATAAACTACATGTTGTTAGCTAATTTCTCACTGAAGTGATTTCAAAATACCAAAAAAAGGTTAACATTTTGAGGGAGCCACAAAACACGCTATGTTATGTTTTTTTGACTGAAAGAACATTTTCTATGGCTCCCTTTTTTGAACCCCTTATTCTATACCATTTTCAAAAAAAAATAGTAGTTTAGAAAGTAGACACGGATCACTACGAATATTGTTTTTGTTGCATCTTAAAATTTAAGTGTAACTATGCTCAATTTCTCATCCAAGGTCAGTATTTCTTGATTTTTTTTAAAAAAAAGTGGCCACTTAAGACCCCTTTTTGGCCCCCCATCTTCTTGTACTTACCCATGATTTAATTAGATCTTTGTAGTATTTACTTAAACAAGTTAACCAAGTTGTTTAATTAAATCACAATAGAAATTAACTAAAACAATACACAATACATAATGCAAGAACATAACATAACGATATTGATCAAAATCATAGAAAGCTCGTATATACATTATAGTTTCAATACATGGCATACAAAATCATAACTATGACAAAATGTGGTGTATCAAAAAGTACATATGAAAAATATCAAATCACCCCACAGTTTTGTGACTGTTGAATCCCTCTGGCCCTAGTGGTGGTTTTGTCACAGATGGCTCTCATTGTGAGGACACAAACTGTGAGTGAGTCCTAGAACCACTATGTGTCCAGGTAGGCCCCCTAACAATGCCACTCAACTCCACCACCTCTGATTTGAGATCCAAATCACACTGTCGTAGCGAAGCCACCTCTGTCATTAGTTCTTGCACACCAGGATGATCAATGATAGGAGTTGATGCTATTTGGGTTCCCCACGAATCCACTACAACCAAATCTAACTACCTCTATAAAGAATCACATGCTTTCTCTGTGACATCTTCTCTTGATGTGGCCCAGTCTCTCTTAGCTATGACCTACCCTAGCTACACCAGACTCTCCTCATAAGAAGCTCAAAGCTATGCAATAGGCCCAAAGATATCCACCTGCCACCTGATAGTCTGCAGTGGCATGTAGCTAGCTTGCACTAGCTGCCCAAGCTACATATTAGATACCATCTCTACAAAAACTTGACCTATAAAGTTGAGCCACACCCATGTACCAACTGCAAAATCAAACAAGGATCATGTCGAATCACCCATCACATATCATATATCAAAACCATAAATACATCTAGTGTTCTACTAAAAATACAAACATTAATAAAGTCTCACCAGGATCTTCGTCCTACCAATTAGGTTTTGTAGGGGCATCCTGTTGCACTAGAATGGTGCTAGGTGCTCTAACCACTGTAGTTGTTGTTGTCATCATTGTTACTAAAGGGGGCACTAAATCAGTTGCACTTCTCAACTCCCCTCTCCCCCACCAACTTGGCATGCCACTCGCTGATGGAAGTGGTCGTGACGTTGAAGGTCATGTGTTAGGCCTCTCATCTATAGTGCTACTACCCTCATCCCTACGTCTACACCTCCCAACTGATGGTGGCATTGGTTCCTCCTCCTCCTCGTCCTACTGCTCATCATCTCCCTCCTCCTCCAACTAACCTTGCTCTGCTAAGGGTCTTGTTTCTCTAAGGGGCTAGTTTGCTAGGTAGATGGGGGCACGTTGAGATGTAGCCCACCATGCTATGTATGCTGGGGTCACCCCTATGTCATTTGTTGTGGATACAAGTGCTACATCCTCAAGCTCATCATCTGAGTCAATCAAGGCAACCAATGTGGATGTGCCTTGAGTCATCCATTGGCATGGTCCAACCCAGGAAGTAAGTTTATCCCAGATAGATTTTGAACTTTTTTTGAGGTACTCTTCACAAAAATTCTCATAACTTGGGCCTATGAACTTTGATTTCTATATTGTTCATTGTGTTGGAATCTTGGTTATGCCCTCTATTTTATCATATGTCTTTCACTTCAGTGTTATTTTATAAAATGACCCTACCGAAGGCATTTTCACCATTTTTTTAGAAAATTAAAGTGGCAGATTTCTACTATGTTTCTACATTCAAATTAGCAAGCAACAATAGGGGGCCACATACCTACCCTCAATTTTCACTCTAGATCATTTTTTTCATCTCATTCTTTTTAGAAGTTTTGTTGGACTAAAACTTATCTTTTCACCCTGTAGGATGATTTTGTTTCATGGCAAATAGTTTTACAGGATGTGCTAACTAACATCGTGGCATTGCAAGTTCCTAATCTAGGGGCTCCATTCTCCCACTTGGAGACATCCTGTATTCTCTATAGTATCCTTTCAAGTATCCTTTTCATGCTTAGTTATTTTAGTAATTTCTTTTATGTACTTGAGCATGCATTCTCATGTAGTGTCATATGCTTGCTAAAGTGGGGGCTAAATTTAGCATCGTAAATTGTGTGTACTCATAGTTTCACAGTGTATTTGGCACTCGCTTTAGTGTCCATACCCTTAGCATGTTTTAGGATCATTTCCATCCTTGATCTTATCCTCAACCCATGAGATGTGCCTTTATGCTACTTTGACTCTTCTGGTTATCATATCCAAAAGCCATAAAAATGCCTAAATCTTGGCTCTGTCCTAAGTTGACTAGATCTTTCAAGAACTAGAATTACAAAGACTCTAGTGCTCACTGCAGATGTCTATGCAGCACAATGGCATCCTAAAAGTAGATGTCAGTCTTGCAATCATTTTTAGAAGTTGTTTCTTGACTTGCATGATATGCCAAGATTTTATGGATGCTTATCCACACCCAAATGACTCCTTTCCTTGATTTTTTTCCTTCACCCTCTCTATTTAAGCAAGTAGATTTTCCATTGCAAAGGATCAATTTCCTTTCATAGTGATGCTCTACCAAAAAATTTGGAGAAACCATTATTGTAATTTACTTTATCAAGATTATATTATGTTGTTGTTCACAATCTTGATTCCAAGTACTCTTGCAATTTAAGTGTTGTGAATCTCAAATGATTTCGATCGGGGTTGCTGCCTACGAAGTGGCTTTCACTTCCTTGCTGTGAGGTGATCAAGTTTCAATTAATCCTCATTTTCATACTTCACATTGCAACCCATTTTTGATATATCACATATGTTTGTGGGTTGAACTCATTTCCTTTTTTTCCCTATCATGTAGGGATTGTTTTGTGAATCCACTCTAAGTCATTGAGTAGGATTTCATTTATCAATATTGCATTATCACTTGTCACTGCTCATAACAATTCTATACATGCTTATAATTAAAGCACACACTGTGTTTATCAATCAATCAATATATCTAGTTGTTGTTAAGGTGGAAACACTAAAAATGGGGTCTGACTAAGGCAAGCTCCTATACAACCCAACCCTCTTTTTTGATTTGTGCATTTGTAAGTTTCATCAGGAAGCTCAACAGGATGAAGAATGGTTAAAAATACTGGCATGAAGGTCAAGATTGCAAATCTGTATTGTATCTACGCCATACAGACTATAGCATGGTACGTGGACATCCTTGTAGTGCACTTTCATCCTAGATAGAAAGCTTCACTCTCTAGTGTCAAGTTCCTTGTCATTTTTCTTTTTTTGTTTCTATATTCCATTCTATAAAAATATTTTGTTACTTCCTTTATTTTCATAGTTTTATTCATCCTAGTTAGTATTAGTTACCCATCTTTCATTCTATTAGCAACAAAGGGATTTATCCTAGACATTCTTGCTCCTCTAGATTGGATAATAGTCAGATATATGTCTTCGTGGCTAGAATCCTAATAGTTAGATAGAAGATTGTTTTGATTATAAGTAGTTTAGGTAGAATCCATTTTCCTATCAAACAAACCTAGAGAACCTTTGTTTGCATGAAAAGTGGAAACAAATACACAATAGTTCAGACCAAGGTTAGAAAGAATTCTTAAGATCAGATGTTTTTCTTTCTTTTCTATTCCACATTGTTTTCATTGTAATCTAATGGCCTTTAATTTTGTGAAAAATTCTTTTATTGTGTCAAAATTTCTAGGACTCAATCCTATCAATTTGTTCTCCAATTGATAACCCCTTAGTTCATCTTGTTTACCAAATAGGTTTTTTAATGTGGTCCACACATCATTTGGCATAGTGGAAAATTCGATGTGAAAAAGTAAGTTAGGGGACACTAACATACATAGAGTACCAACTGCTTCTTCACATTTATTAAACCATTTAGACTTTTTTGCATCTTGTGTGGGTTCTATTTTTAAGTCCCATTGTAACCCTATGCAATTCGTTCCTTTTGTGATAGATTGCCATTTTACATTTCTATTCAAAATAGCTATATGGCGTTAGAACATGAACCATTGATAGATCCATTAGTGCAAAAAAGTAGATTGTTATGTAATAAAAGAAGTGTGAAAATAAGACATACACAAGACACCTTGGATTTTAAATAGTTTCTAACATGACTCCCCCCATAAATTACAATGTCGGAATTGTAAAATTAGTGTGATTTACAATGCAAATATCAAATTTTTAGACTCTTACAGGGCCTAAAATGGTCAAAACACTGAGACTACATCTAAGTATAGTATGAGATCAATTGAAGAGTACCAATATGGAGTACATAGAAAAACATGAACTCTAGGAAAAATGACACTAAAAAAGGAGTCTATTTGCACAAGTTATGGCTCTCATAAGGTCTCAAAATGAGAACTATATAGCAAATTTTGAGACAATCTTCAATTTATAAAAACTTAGAGCCTCAAATCAGAAAACTAATTTCACCATGATGAACAACATGAAATTCTACCCCAAATTTAAAAAAATTGCACCAAAAAAGGCCTCCTTATGACTGAGAATGAGCCTCCCGAAGTTGGCCTATAAAATTGAAAAGCCCAATGGAGAGGGGGTAGAGTGGGGAAGGTTAGACACTAATGTCAAAATGATGTCATGATCATGTCATTTGATATTATATGGTAAAATTAGCTAAGATATTCTTTGGGGCACCGAGATTTCAAAACCACCCTTACTTGTTGTAAAACAACCTATCCAACTCAAAAAACTACCTTTTTCAAATGGAAACTACCCTAGTTCTAGTATGAAACTTCCTAAGGGAAAATCCTCTATTTTTTCATGAATATTACTTAGAATATCCTTTGGGTTGGCAATGGGTGGTGTTGTTGGGTATCATTCTTGGATCAAGTGGAGCACCATAGATAGGCCATTGCTAGAGGTAGTGGAGGATTTGAGGGCATGTGTAAGGAGGAAAAATGAAGTTTGGGTGCAGCTTGGGTGGCATTGAGGTGGCTCGATGGCTATGCCTAGGTGCAACACTAGTGGCAAGGAGGAGCTTGTGTTGTTCAAGGATGGTGGTAGTGTAGTATTGTGTAGGTGGCACTAGGAGTGGCGTTGTTGCTACAGTGCATCTACACACTGTGTAGTTTTTTTTAAAATTCCATACATTATGACCACCGTACAACCTAGGTGGAATTTTTTTTTCCTCTGACCCCAAATTGTCTGATTTCATTGATTTGACAGTCGATCTTTAGGTTTCTGGGTCTTCTAAGTGAGATGGCAAGGTCTAATTGGGTTGAAAATGCTCCAATTTGATAGCTACCTTTTGGAACCACTCTTGAAATGTCTATTGCAAAGTTCTGGGTCCTTCAATCTCTAATTTTAGTGAAATTAAAGCTAATATTGAATTTCTCAAGCCTTATGGATGCTATGGAATGCTTGAAAATACACCAAGATTACCAAAAAATTGCAATCACCTAGATTTCACAAGAACACATATATGCAAACTACAGTAATACAAATGCTTATTTTCCTTCTAAATTATTATGATTATACAGATCATGCAAGGATGCAAGAGAAGAACATACTAAGAACTTGAGAAAAATATTAGCAAATGATTAGCCTCAAAATCTCTCAAAAATAGGACTATAAAATGAACTATACTATACAACCAGACTCTGATACCATGTTAGATTCTATGAGAAGCAATAATTGCAACCAAGATCCGTTGTCCATCATAGATCACATGCACTCCAATTAGCAAATGATCGAATATAAAAATAGTGGTATGGAGAGATTATCTTGAAAGATAGAACTCAAGAGACAAATTGCAAGATAATTTAAAGAATGCTCACATTATTCTCACTGTCTAGTAGAGGTGAGAGGTGAGGGTTGTATATATAGACAAATATGGGCATATACATCCAAGGGGTGTAAGAAATCCAACTACCCAAAATAGGTGGAAGTTTTACCTACTTGGTAAATGCCAAATTACATAGTTGAACTTACTTAGATAAAGACAAACAAATGGTTAAATGAGAGGTGGCATAAAAATCCAAAAGAGGGTGTGAGAATCAACTACCCAAAAGTGGGTGAGAGCGACACATGTAACTAATGGATTATGCCATGTGGTCTCATGATAACCATGCCTTTAAATTAACCTAAGAAATCTTAATAATATATGTAAGAAAAATAAATATCCCCTAACATAAGGAAAGTCAAAAACCTACACTAATATTAATAACCCATGATGTTGTTGAGAGCTCTTCTCTTTAGAGATAGATCGCTCATTCAATGCTAGTTGCCACTTGGGTTCTATGTGGGGACTTTAATATGGTTAAGTACACATATGATAAATTTGGAGCCTTGGTTATGCAGTGGATAGCTGGTGAAAAAGGGGATTTGTTTATTATGCATAATAAATTGGGTCTTTTTGATCCCAATGTCGGCTTCCACCAAGGACATTCACTTTGGTACACATGGAGTAATTTAAGAGTAGGCACTGACAGGGCCTTATAGTGGCTAGATCGAGCCATGATTTTTTTCCAATCATTCTTTTCACTTGCCAGCTCTTACTCGCATGTCGAGCCATTGGTAGATCTTATCCTTTCTGACAATTTCCCAATACATTTTTGTATCGAATGGAAAACTTCCAAAACATAAGCTATAAAGACTCAATTTTTTCTTAACATGTCACTGCTTCACCACAAGGCCATGCTAGCTCATATTCAATATGTCTTGAATTTAGAGCCACATCCCATGTATTGGACTTGTTGGATAGCTTGGTGAAATGATGTTATCACCTGCACTTTGTGGTTTCTCCACATTTATGGGAGACAACTTACACATTTCTAGGTCATCACTCTTATGAGGCCACCACCTAAGATCTCTATCACTTCATCATTACTTTAGAGGCTCAACCTTTTACCTTTCCCCCCAATTGTGGGTGGCACAACTCCAAGAGGAGAAGTAGATCACCAATGCTCATTCATCCCATGGGTATCAAATCAAAGTTTGGTTCCACTAGATTATGATTGGGGACAAAGTGTTAAAGGATTTTTTCAAGAGTTACATGCATGTCATGCTTCTCACTCCATCTAGAGGATACGGGATGGAAAGAAACTCCTATAGGAGTTGCTTGACATTTTTAAAGCCTTTGTTCAACATTATGAACAAGTCTTCTTAGCACAGGCTTACACTCCAGTTTAGGATTATGATTTGAAATAATGTATCGCTTCAGTCCCTTACCGAGTTTCCAATACCCAATGGATTCTATGTGATCAGCTTCTCAATCAAGATGATCTTAAGGAGGCTATTTTTCAATGACCAATGACAAAGCCCTTGGCTTAGATGGCTTCCCTTGTGAGTTTTACAAAGTGTTTTGGGACACGGTGGGTTGTGACCTACATAATGTCTATCTTGAAGCAATGAAAACTAGATCATTAAGAGAATTAATTAACAAAGGCAATATCAAATTCATATCTAAGTCTAGTAATCCTAAAGAGATCTACAACTGGAGACCTATCACATTGCTCAATGTCTCCTACAAGGTCATTGCCAAGGCTATGACCCTTAAGATTTTCTCTATACCTCCTTTGATTGTTTGACTTGAACAAATAGGATTCATCAAATCTAGATTCATCCTAGATAATATCATTTCTATCTAGGAAGGGATGGAGTGGGCTTGCCACTCTCTACAACCTACCCTCTTCCTTAAAATTGATTTTGCCAAAGCCTATGACTGTATCGAATGGCCTTTCATTCTTGCCATACTACAGGCTCTCAAGTTTGGCCCACACTTCATCCAAATGGTTCAGATGCTCTTTGTTGATGTTTTTGCTTGCAGTACCATTGTCCATCAACAATCTAGCTCTTTTGACCTTTTTAGGTCCATCCATCAAGGATGTCCTCTTGCCTTGACTCTTTATGTTTTGTTAGCTGAAAGATTTAGCTATTTACTTGCTTAGGGGGTTTCCCAATCCCATGTTAAAGGGATTTCTCTCCATAATTCCTCCCAATAGATGGTTAATGGACAATTTTCTAATGACTCTTCATCACTCTCATTGAAGAATCAGAGTAATGTCAATCAAGCTTTACATTGCTTGGACATTTTTTTCCAAGCTTCAAGCTCCACCATTTAGTGGAAAAAGACCCAATGTTATCATCAATCCTTCCATCCCAAACCAAGTTGGCTTGAATCTTTTGGGTGGAAAAAGATTGACCATGTGGATATCTTTTGGTTCTTGGGAATTCCTTTTTCTTTCCAAGCCTCTCTCATTGATGTTTGGAAGGTTGTATATGCTAAAATTGAGAAAAGCTCTAATATTGGATGACCAAGCCTCTCTCCCTGGCTAGTAAGTTTTAGATTTGTTCTAAAATTCTTGTAGTCATGCATGTTTACTATTTCTCTTTTTGGGTCCTTTCTAAGGCTTCCTACTAGAAGATTGAGTAACTCTTTAGGGGTTTTCTCTAGCCTTCCATTGATGGGCATCAAGGCTTCCATCGTGTTGCCTTCAATTTTTATTGCTTACTCTATGAGGCTGGAGGCTTGGTATAATCTCCATTTGTTGGCAGGGCATTTTCCTTTGCGTTAAATGGATTATTAGGACCCTTGAAGGTAATGAAGCCTAGAAAATTCTTGTGAGGCACTGCATTAGCACTGGAGTCACTTTAGGAAGTCCTTCTCAGAAATGCTTGGATTTGGGCACCCTTCTCACTATGTAGGAGCTTATTATCATCCAAGGCTTTGTCATCAAAAGAATTTGGAAATCCTAGGAATCTCTCAAACCTTAGCTTTGATGGGCATGAGATAATTTTTGCAATGGTTTATCCATCAATCAACAATCCATTTGGTGGTCTCAAATTCTTAGTTCTCAAGGTAGGTCCTTAGCCAAACTACCTTAGAATCATGCTCTATGCTTCTTCAAATGTGAAATAAAGACCCTTCTTGACCTTATTGATAGGGCCACTAAGAATTTTTTACCATGGCCCGAGTTCAAGCTTAAATTTAAGCTTTCCAATAAAGATCACGAGACTTTTCAAGTTGTCATTGACTCCATCCCCCTCAAATGCTACACAAGATTAGATTTTGGTCTCCCAAACCATTTTGGAAGGATTGGAAGTGGTACCTAGATACCCCTTTTCATAATTATAGGCCTTGTAAAGGTTATTTGTGGCTTTCTCGACATTTACCTATGGTGGAGTAGATTACCCTTCATTAGCAGCTTCAATCTTCTCTTGGAACTTGGAATCATTTGTTCCGATGCATTTGGTTTGCTATACTAGAACCCAAGTTGGCCCTTTTCACTTGGTGTCTTATCTATCAAGGCCTCCCAAGGGGGGCTTGGCTTCTACATATGGGCATTCCTTGTCCTCATTTTCCCTTCTGTGGACAACTTGATAGCCTTAAGCATCTTTTTTAGGTCTATCCTCGAACACATGAAGCCTAGAACTAGATTCATGACTTCTTGTAAAGTTTGAAAATATCACTTACTACAAAAAACCAACGAAAAGTAACTCAATTCAAAACTGAAAAGTGAATCATTTTATTAACTGGGATAGCCATAAATGTATAACATTTTTCAAGTTTCCAATATAAATAAAGTGCATCTACAAGCACAAGAAGGAATTAATACTACATCTTTTTAATTGTTCCAAGTACATCAATAATACATCAACAATACATCTATAAGAAGTATAGTTACATAATTGGCTAACAAGCCATACAATGTGTTGGTAATTTTTCCTAAATCGGTAGAGGGTTTGCCAGTTCCAATGCATGGGTAGATTTGGCCAACAGATATGGGAGGTTGTGTGAGCTGCCTCCCCTTCACTTCTGGTTCTGCTACACCAAGGGGGGTATCCCTATTTGATAAAGATGTAACATTTACTCCCCAAATGATAGAAAGATTTAACTTTGTGATAATAGGCAGAATACTCTCATGTATGGACCAAGATTTGAATGACAAATCAAAAGTTTAGCAACACTCTTGGACATGTGTGTCTGGTTAAGGATGAGAGCATGCAAGGGGTTCCTAATTCCTACTCCTACACTAACAGATTGGAAGTATTGAAATGATTGATTTATACTTTGGATGCAAGACAGGGGGTTTTTGGATCATAAGTACTAAACAAGAGTAGACCAGTGCCTATCTCAGGGCAACGAGTCAAATAAATGTATACAGGTGAACGGTTTGGAACTGCACTCAAGTTTCAGGGGGTCAAAGCTGGTATTCGCCTTACAAATACCACCCAAGAATGGGTATTTTAGCTACCCATACTTATAGATATCCTGGCTGACATACATACTTCCCCATGATTGATCTAAAATAATTTAATCCACTCATTGAATGGAAGTCAAAAAATCAAGCATGTGGTACAGAAAACTATACCCTAGAATCCAAGTAACCCTTAGCAACCAGATTTAGAAGAAGGAAATACATATAGCAAATGGAGACAGACAACTAAAACACATGCAAATAAGCATTTCTCATATAAAATTGACATGAAACTGAAAAGAATGTGCAAAATGCATTCGAAATGCAACTCATAAACTCCAGAAAGAGATACAACCACCAGGAAATGCTTTGTTTTTCATTATTTACACAAAAATTACCAAAGTCTTCAACAACAACAGACTAAGTAACACAATCTGCTTAATACATCAAGAAAGTGTACTCCGCATTAATTACATGGCACATCAAAAATCTGCCAAATACAATGCATGAGAAATGGCGCTCAAAATTGAATTCTTCAGATGGACAAAGAGGAAGGAGCAGGTATGTTCAGGATTTGAGCCGCTGCTCCAAGATTTTCTTTTAAATCTGGTAGTTCATCTGTCATTTCATCCATTGATGCATCTAAAAAATGCCATTAATGCTTAGCTACCCACAGCCATTGCAGTTCCGCTTGTCTATGAAGTTTTTCTCGCACAAATTGGTGCAGACACACAGAAAATCCTTCCTTTGTCAAGCATTCAAAATAGGGTTGTTGATCTCCCCCCATCGCTGAGATCCAATGGCTGAAAAACCTGCAGAAAAGCCAAGAGCCAATGATATCACGCCACGTAGGCAGCTTTTTCCTCTATCGCTGACTTTTCCATTCACTATTTTTCCATTTCGCCCTTGTATATGCAAGAACAGATGCATATATAGTTGCCACTGTTCACCCTTCAAAAATCCCTTGTAAATGCACAATGCATATACATCTGTTTGATATACAAGGCGGACCCCAAACCTATGTAGAATAAATTGAAATTCAATTCAGGTCTGGTTTGTATCCTCCTTTCCTGCATATTTCCTTGTATATGTGCATGTACATTCACCTCATACATATAAGGCGGATTTCAAATTTTAATGAGGCATACTGAAGTTGCTTGGAAATCTGGCTTGCATTTTAACCCTTGTATCTTTCGAATGTACATTGGCACATACAAGCACCCAATATACATGCTGCGGACATAAAACATTATTCACTGCATTTGATTTTCAATCGGGTCCAGAATGCATATTTCTTCATTGTATATTGGCCTGTATGTGCAAACATACAAACAAATGCACATACAACGGGTGGGCTCAATCACTTGTGTCTCCCCTGCGGCACTGTAGCAAATGTATATTTGCACCTTTGCATGTGCCAATATACAAACCCTCATATACAACTGTAGAATATGCGACAGAATATTCTAGGAATGCATCTAAACACAAGCATACATTCATTCCTGCATATACAAACAATGAATCTTTCCTGGAATATGCCTGCAATGTATCTTTTCTTTGTATGCGTGCCCAAATGTATATTTGTTTGTATGTTTAAAATGCATGTTGGCAGCTTCGTATGTAGCTTGATATACAAGACCACTTGTACATCGCACTATAGCAGAAGCATGTCCACCACCCTTGTACATTTTTCCTTTGTATCTCTACATGCAACCTGATATACAAAGTGGGAATATTCCCAGGAATCTACAAAAGATTCCCCTTTGTATATGCACATTCCAAAGCTCGATATGCATATAAAATGCATATAATTGATTTTTTCAAAGGCTGATGGAGAATTTGCACTTGCCAATGTACATTTTGACTTGTATGTATATACAAACACCTTTGTATATACAAAGACACTTGCACCTTAACTGATTTTTTGCATTTCTTCAACTACAAATGCTGAAAGTGTTAGAGTTTTTTAGATTTTTGGGAAGGTGCCTACATATCTAAATGCTTGAAACTTGAATACTTATGCAGGCACCACCAGTAGCTCGAGCCTAAAACCCTAAACATAAATGATTACTAACATAGGCTCTGTCTGGGGACGCATGCCTCTTGTAGGCATGGCAAGAACCTCAAAATCTCTAGTCTCATAGATTGGGCCTTATCCATTGGGCAACAATGTCAAACACACACCAACCTACATCATGAAACACATTCATTAAAATTTACTTGGCGGCCCAGGGCCACCAAAAAGGAAAAACCAAAATTTTCCTTTGTCATATACTCGATTCTCTTTTGATTTCTTCAAATGAAGCCTGAAAACTTTTAACTATCTACAACACCTAGTATTGCAATTATTTGTGCTGTTACTCTTTTCTCTTTCAACAAGTCTACAAAAAAATTCATAACCATCTACCATGCTCAGCAGTAGACTATCATCGTCATATGAGTTATTGATGTTGCTTGAAAAAATGACAGACTCACATGAAACAAATGAATCCACATCAGAATTTTGTCATTCTTCAAAAAATAAAAGCTCCTCTGTATCAAACATGCAATATTCAGGCACAAGCAACATCTCATAATCAAATTTATCTTTATAAGTATTCAGATATTCATCATTACTGTGCTCAGCAATTTTATCATTTATGTCCACCTAGAATGTCTCAAAAGAAGGCAGAAATAACTCAGAATGCAGCCCTACACTGAAAGCTCCGTAGTCACCCCCGCAACCAGCTCTATCCCCAACTATACAAGCACATACATTTGCAACTTGTCCATCTACCTCTGAATAGTGACTCTGTCTCTCCTCCTCATCAATGCACTAATAATCAACAACAAAAGTCTCAAACTCTGCATTGTGAAGGTGGTCAGAATCTTCAAGGAAACACTCATATTCAGCATCCATGTATATTTCATCATCTGAAAAGCTCATATATGCATCTGAATGCTGACAATCGCTAACATATTCACTATCCCTTGAAGTAGCATCTTCTATATTCAGAGTGAAGCTTTGCATATCCACCTTATACAAATAATCAGGAATAGCTGAGATATGCATACTACTGCAAGACACAACCTCATGGATGTCTTTCATTTTATCACTTGAAAGGCATTTTGTGTCTGCAGGCTCCTCATCTAGAGGCTGATAACAGTCTTTGTTTTCACCATTACAAGATGTGCCTACATTTTCTATAACATTTTCTTCATGTGTCATCATATCATGGCTGCACATACTATTCTAAAATATATTTCCCTCTACACAATCATTTATCAATGAACACATTGGAACAATAGAAATATATTCAGTTTGATAACTATTTTTACAACATGTAGCCATGAAACCTACTGGCATTCCATATTTCTCATTGTTTTCAATATCCATAGCAAATTGGTAGGCCTGGTGAAGTGTGACCGGTTCTTTATCACTCAATAGATAGCTCATTTTTTCATCAAATGCAGCCAAATAAATTGCTAAGCACAATACATTATTGGGTCTCATATATTCTGGGATTTTCTTAAGAAACTTAATAAACCTTAGATTAAAGGCTGGAACCAGTTCCTCATCTTCCTTTTGAATATTCATGAAATGTATGATCAATGAGGCTAAATCAAACCTTTCACCAAACTGCTCTAGGAATGCAATTTCTAAATCTATCCATGAAGAAACTGAGCATACAGGCAGGTCTGAAAACCAAACCCTAGCATGATCCTCTAATGATTGAACAAAGAGTCTCATTACTACATCTTCATCCTCTACCTCATAATCTTCTATTAAATTACAAAATTTTTGCAGGTGTTTGTTTGCCGATTCAGAATCTAATCCACTATATTTTGGCAAACATTTTCTAATTTTATTGGAAATAACATTTGGGTAACCACATATTCCTTTAAAATTTAGGGCTTTATGCCTCTCAATAAAAAATGGTTTTCTTTGAGAGCACAACTAAGCATGTTGTTCTAAACTCATCCCTTTTGAAAAGATGAAATACCTGGAAATATGTTGCAGCACTGATAGGTTCATTCAACAGAGTCGCCACCTCTCACAGAGAGGACATAAATTCAACAAGGCACTTTTGTAATTCTGGATTCACCACGCCAACAGAGCACCACATGGTCATTTTTGGTATTGTTGCAACATCATTGGAAACAAGATTTTTTAGCCTTCAAATCACTTGACTCTCTCTTTCCCAATAGAGTCACCAATTCTGTTGGTAATTTTTCACGAATCGGTAGAGGGTTTGCCAGTTCCAATGCATGAGTAGATTTGGCCAACAGATACGGGAGGTTGCGTGAGCTGCCCCCCCTTCACTTCTGGTTCTTCCACACTAAGGGGGGTGTCCCTATTTGATAAAAATGTAACATTTACTCCCCAAATGATAGAAAGATTTAACTTTGTGATAATCGGAAGAATACACTCATGTATGTCAGAAGTTTAGCAACACTCTTGGACATGTGTGTCTAGTTAAGGATGAGAGCATGTAGGGGGTTCCTAATTCCTACTCCTACACTAACAGATTGGAAGTATTGAAATGATTGATTTATACTTTGGATGCAAGACAGGGGGTTTTTGGATCATAAGTACTAAACAAGAGCAAACCAGTGCCTATCTCAGGGCAAGGAGTCAAATAGACATATACAGGTGAACAGTTTACAACTGCATTCAAGTTTCAGGGGTTAAAGCTGGTATTCGCCTTACAAATACCACCCAGGAATGGGTATTTTAGCTGCCCATACTTACAAATATCCTGGTTGACATACATACTTCCCCATGATTGACCTAAAACAATTTAATCCACTCCTTGAATGGAAGTCAAAAGATCAAGCATGTGGTACAGAAAACTATACCCTAGAATCCAAGTAACCCTTAGCAACCAGATTTAGAAGAAGGAAATGCATACAGTAAATGGAGACAGACAACTAAAACACATGCAAATAAGCATTTCTCATATAAAATTGACATGAAACTGAAAAGAATATGCAAAATGCATTCGAAATGCAACTCATAAACTCCAGAAAGAGATACAACCGCCAGGAAATGCTCTATTTTTCATTATTTACACAAAAATTGCCCAAATCTTCAACAACAACAGACTGAGTAACACAGTCTACTTAATACAGCAAGAAAGTGTACTCCGCATTAATTACATGGCACATCAATAATCCGCCAGATACAATGCATGAGAAATGGCGCTCAAAATTGAATGCGACAGAGGGACAAAGAGGAAGGAGTAGGTATGTTCGAGATTTGAGCTGCCGCTCCAAGATTTTCTTTTAAATCTGGTAGTTCATCTATCATTTTATCCATCGATGCATCTGAAAAATGCCATTAATGCTCAGCTACCCACATCCATTGTAGTTCCACTTGTCTATGAAGCTTTTCCTGCACAAATTGGTGCAGACACATAGAAAATCCTTCCTCCATCAAGCATTCAAAACAAGTCCATCGATCCCCCACCATCGCTGAGATCCAACGGCTAAAAAACCTATAGAAAAGCCAAGAGCCAATGATATCGTGCCACGTAGGCATCTTTTTCCTCTATCGCTGACTTTTCCATTCACTATTTTGCCATTTCACCCTTGTATATGCAAGAACGAATGCATATACAATCGCCACTGTTCACCCTTCAAAAATCCCTTGTATATGCAAAATGCATAAACATCTGTTTGATATACAAGAGGACCCCAAACCTGTTTAGAACAAATTGAAATTCAATTCGGGTCTGGTTTGTATCCTCCTTTCATGCATATTTCCTTGTATATGTGCATGTACATTCGCCTCATACATACAAGGCAGATTTCAAATTTTAATGAGGCATACTGAAGTTGCTTTGAAATCCGGCTTGCATCTTAACCCTTGTATCTTTCGAATGTACATTGGCACATACAAGCACCCAATATACATGCTGCGGACCTAAAACATTATTCACTACATTTGATTTTCAATCAGGTCCAGAATGTATATTTCTTCATTGTATATTGGCCTGTATGTGCAAACATACAAACTAATGCACATACAATGGGTGGTCCCAATCACTTGTGTCTCCCCTGCGGCACTGTAGCAAATGTATATTTGCACCTTTGTATGTGCCAATATACAAACACAAATATACAAACCCTCATATACAACTGCAGAATATGCGACAGAATATTCCAGGAATGCATCTAAACGCAAGCATACATTTGCTCCTACATATACAAATAAGGTATCTTTCCTAGAATATGCCTGCAATGTATCTTTTCTTTGTATGCGCGCCCGAATGTATATTTGTTTGTATGTTTGAAATGCATGTTGGCAGCTTCGTATGTAGCTCGATATACAAGACCACTTGTACATTGCACTGTAGCAGAAGCATGTCCACCACCCTTGTACATTTTTCCTTTGTATCTCTACATGCAATCCAATATACAAAGCAGGAATATTCCCAGGAATCTATGAAAGTTTCCCCTTTGTATATGCACATTCCAAAGCCCGATATGCATATAAAATGCATATAATTGATTTTTTCAAAGGCCAATGGAGAATTTGCACCTACCAATGCACATTTTGACCTGTATGTATATACAAACACCTTTGTATATACAAAGACACTTGTACCTTAATTGATTTTTTGCATTTCTTCAACTGCAGATGCTGAAAGTGTTAGAGTTTTTTTGATTTTTGGGAAGGTGCCTGCATATCTAAATGCTTGAAACCTGAATACTTATGCAAGCACCACCAGTAGCTCAAGCCTAAAACCCTAAACATAAATGATTACTGACACAATGATCAATACAATGATATATCCATTTTTAATTACATAACATAAGAAGTTTGTCTTTAGCCTCCATGACCCCACTAGTCTTCTGCAAGCCGAAGCTAAGAGCATGGTTAAGGTACTTTTTCCACCCTACCATGAAGCACTACACTTCCCTGGGTTTCTTCCTAACTCAAAGAATCCCTAACCCTGCACGAGGAGCCTAGCAACCTAGAACGGATGGGCAAGAAGGAAACTCCTAATGCAAGCTTGATGCCCATATGCATTCTAACTAACTAGAATGGCATATGTCTTGCATGCAAAATGTGGTCGAGACAAAAAAATAAATACAACTAGGCTTTTATTTCCACCTATTTCAATTATACATCTAGCTTTGGCCAAAGCAATAAACATAATACGGTAAAACTTGAAAAGAATGTTTACCATCTCTAGAAATCCACACTCGACATCCTGTCCCGAAATGTAAGCTCAAATTCACCAGGCCAAAATTTAACTATTTCTAGTGCATTTATCAAATGATAGAAAGGCATATAAGGTCTATGAGAATTTCATTGCAACAAAATTCAAGAGTTGGGCGAAATCCATCTATGGTTGTATAACAAGCTAACAATACATTATTGATTCAATGAATTTTTAATCTCCAAAATAGAGAACTACTATAAGTGACAAGGGTGTTTTGTTTCAATAACATAATTATACCTATGTATTTATAATGGTAAGGCATCAATTAAAGAAATATATACTAAGATAAGCACATTCCCCTAAAATTATAACTTTATTTGTCAAATTTTTCACACATCTAAATAAGAGAATTGAATAAACAACAAGATTAAAATATGGTAAGTTTCTATGTTCCAAATCTACTAAGGAAGAGGTCAATGATGGACTTAATGCATAAATTAAAGTGTACTTAATGTCTTAGTATACATGCTATCATTACTAACTTTTGCAAGATATTCTTTTGCAATTTGACTTCTTTATTTCCAACAATAATACTATTAAATGGTTACTGATTATTTAAAATTCTTCACTACTCATTTCTAAGCTTAAATATGTTCCTATGCACTTTGTATGTACTGATTATTTACCACATCAGTTATTATGACAAAATGATTTTAAACTGCAATTTTAACCATTCATTGAGAGGTTGATTCCAATAGCGAGGGGTTGATTTAGATTTAAAAGGATAGCCATCAATAACCAAGTTCAATTTTTAATTTAAAATATAGAAAGAGATCAATTTCTAAACTTTGGTTATAGAAAAAGTAACTTAGTATATGTATATGTAGTATTAATGGCATATAGGGTTGCTGGCGTACTGATTCTTTGAAACAAACTAAGGAAAGGAAAGGTACAGGTGGCAACATTTGATAAAATTGCCATATCCTTTATTATTTTATAGATGTCCATACACTATTCCAAATATTACATTTTATCATAGGATGGGATGATGTTGGAAAAAGTTGTGGTTGGATTTACACCCACCATTTGCATTTGCTTGAAAGTTTAGAAAGCCTTATCAACAAATCCGTTTTGTGCATATCTTGCAATCATTGCATTCCATTAAACAACAACTATGTTCATATGGACTAGTATAACAATCCTATTCACCACCATGACCATGTTCATATGGACTAGTATGACAGTCCTATACGAGTCTTATAACTAATTTTATTAAAATTTTATAAAGCAACAAATCTATTTTGTACATATCTTGCAATCATTGCATTCCATCAAACAACATCTCTTTGAGTTGTTTTGTCAAATAGTTCATGTGTCTTTTCAAATAGTTCATGTGGCTTGTCCAATTGTTTTATATTATAAATTCAGGTTGTGGTCTTAGTAGGGTATCAAATTAGCATCATTCATGATTACCATCTTCTAATGGGACATTGTCAACATTCACAATTTAAAGAAGTAGACAATCCATACAAAGGAGAAGTAGACAATCCATGCAAAGGAGAAGAAGGAGGGTATCTACAAGATGATACAAAGGGAGTTATAAATGTAGGTGTTTTAAGACTTTTTTGCTTGACAGATTTTAATATTTTGGAGAATAGAGCAATTGTACATTCATTTGATATAATTCTTGTTGTCACAAAGATTGCACCCAGATGCTAATCTTGAAGGCTCACCAATCCTGTGAAACATGGAAACATCTTCAAGCCTATGGGTATGTTCATGGTGAAGATGAATCTCCAGATTATGGGTTGGTTACCCTTTTGATTATCCTAGAAACTAATGAAATTTGAGGGAAAAGGTAAGAAAGATTAATGATTGAATGTAAAAACTATTTCTAGGAGGTGTTGCACCAAAATATAACTAATGTGCAACTTGATTCATAACTACTTGTCAAAGGATCTGTTTACACAACTCAACAAAGGGCAACATGATCACATAAATAATTCAAAAGAAGGCTTAATAATTTGTCTTTTAGAAGGAAAACTACATTTCACAAACTGAAAGGAAAGATGATTAATGGCACAACCTAAGACCTATGATAATCAATTGTCTTATGTATTTGTAGTGATGAATGAGACAAAATTAAAGGTTTTGTTCTTATGTTAAAACACATTAAGTTTCATCAAAATCATTCATGAACGCATCTACACAAATCTAAGAAGGTAAAATATTGATCTTCTAAGTTAATAAAAGGAAAACACTACAAAAATAAATGACCAAATGTAACTTGTAAACTTGTTGTTGTATATGAATCTATAAAAATGAGTTATAAAACTATAAGCCTCTTTGTAATGTGCAAGAGAAAGCATAAAATCAAGAACTTAGCCAAAAACTACGTCTTTTTCCTCCTATAATACAAAAGGGACTCCAAAGAGTCAAGAGGACTCAACTATAGTTAACTGCACCCTAAAATATCTCCTCCAAAGGTGATCCAAGAGAAAAACTGAAAAGCCCTAAAAAGATGGCCCAAAACTACTCCAAAATGGGCTAAAATAGATCCAAACTCTCTCTCTCTCTATTAGTTTGACCAAATAGAACTCAAAAAACACTATAGTTTGACTCAAAGCCAACAATAGAACTCCAAATGACTCCCATTGACTTTAGTTCTACTTCACTTTTGTTTCTTGCTTGATTTTGAGGGCAAAAAATAGCTATTTTGACAAGTAATAAGGGTAGTCAATTTGTGTGTTTTACCTTAGTAGGTGTTGCATGATCATCTCCTTGGTTTTTGTGCAACAAATATTAAGGTAATTAATAATTATTATCCTTAATATTTGTTCAAAATACAAAAATTTTCTCCTTACTCATGCAAAAAGACAAGAGGAGTTACATTATCACAATTTTACCTACCTTTCTCCTCAACCTTTGTCAAATAATATCAAGGCTTATAATTCTGCCCTTTTCTACCATTGACTTATAAAAAGCTCCAAAACTATCTTCATTATGCAAAAGAAACCTTTAATCCAAAGAGAAACACCCAAGGGTTAACCTACGACTCATATTTCCAACCATTAATCATATTCTCTTGAGGCCTAAGATTTAAAAGATTTTCAAAAAGGAAAAATATCCCTAATCACCTTATGACTCAAGATTCCTCATGGGCTCCTTCATCTCCTAAGGTCTTCATGACCTGAAGTCAATAACCACGTCCACCATTTGTATGTGATGATTTCATTTAAAAACAAAAGTCAAAATGGCTTGAAATTCACTCGGGTTAGGGCAACTTTGAGCAAAAAGAACTCAAACCCTAAGAGGCATTTATTTTGTTCACTATTCTTTGTTGCTCCTCTGTTTTGTTGTTGAGGGTTTGGAATGCTTGTTGAAGGGTTGGAGGGTCCTCTGCATAATTGTTTCAGACTTCTTGGCTGCACTGGTAAGTATTTGACTCCTTTGTTGTTGTTGTTCATTCTAAAAAAAAGTATATCTGAGGCTTCTTATGCATGGAACAAAAGAAAGACCTGTCCTTCTTCACCTTATGGTCCATGGCTCTGTTCATTGCATTATTCATACCATCTGGTTGTGCTACCTTCTTTTTTGTTTAAACCCAATGAAACTTACCATTTCTACTCTGCCTTTTGTGAATGGAAACAATGAAGGGAAAGCTGGTATCTCAGAGAAAACTGAACTAAAACCTTCTTGCTACCTTGTAAAATCCTGCCACTACTCTTTTAGTGATTTTATTTTTGGAAGGAATGACCATGAAGCTTTGTTGTTCTGGGCATCTCCTGTCTCTATAATCAGTAAGGTATGCTCAAACTGTGCAGCCAAAATGCCATATGTTGTAAGTGTAGTCCAATTATCATTCCAATCTATGCAATCAGTGCTTCCCAATGCCACTATTAGTTTTATTATAAAAGTATGACGTACCACCATATAGCCTGGCTTGTTATTACGATAATGAAAAATATTTGGTTCTGAATGAAAGACCTTCCCCATGCCATGACCAACCAACCTTTTGTCCACAGTATAACCGAATTTATCTGCATGTGAATTTATTTTATCACCAATTTGATTGAAGCTTGCTCCTGCTTTGCAAAGTAATATTGTCTTATACAATGCACTCTTCAGTAATCTTGACCAGTTGCTTGGATGCATCATCAACATTTCCACAAAAGAATGTCTTTGAAGTATCTCCATGGTACCTATTCAGATAAATAGTTACATTGATGTTAATGATATCACCATCCTGTAACGGGCAAGCATCTAGTATCCCATGATAGAGACACTCATTAACTGATGTGCATACACTTTTTGGAAACCCACCATAACCAAGTGGTGAGGGATATGCCCCTGTTTTAATAATCATCTTGTGCATAGCTTTGTCAATTTTATCTGTTGTCACTGATGGCCTGACCCAAGTTTTATGCACTGACATGGTGCCTTAACTATCCCCTGCCAAGTCTTTCATGCTACCAAGTGTGAAGAACTTCTCGCTTACCACTGTTCTCTGTATGAGGGGTTTATGTTTGCATCACCAATGCTTCCCTATTTCACTTTTTCATCAATGAGCCTCACTACTTTGTGATGACAATGAAGTTCATTCTACCTTTCATGACAAAGAAATGTCCTCTGCTACTTGGACTATGGCCTTGAATGATCACCCTATGGCTGTCCTTCATATGCTTGGTTGTGGTTTGAGTATGTTGCATCTGTCCAAGGCATGGCTGCACCATTGTTGATTGTCTCGTGAATGCTATGACTTTTGTTACAGTCACTATGAATTCTCTCCTATGTTGACTGAACTGCCCCCTAATCATGACATTATTGGCTATCAATAGAGTTTGTACGTAGAAATATGTATGCTTCTTTCTCTTTGTGCTCCATTGTATGTGCTTGTAAAACTTTGCATGATAGATGAGCATCCTTCAACTATTATGTAGCTCTTCATGACTATCAAGAGAAGATTGTATAACTATTTGTTTTGGACTATTGTCATACCATTAAAGTTGTTCCTTATACCTTTACTATTATGTCTCCTCTTCGAGAAACTACCGACCTTGAATGGTTTTGAAGACTACCTGATAAGAGCTCACTGATAAGATGCAAGAGAAAGGATTGCCACCATGTAAATTGTGAATATACTATCCTAATGACTATTCTTGTTGTCCACTTGCATTTTTATCTTAAGACTGTTCTAGTGGTAGTATACCACTGTACTTTGGCTCATGGACTTGATAGTTACCATGTAATTTGCACTTGTGACATAGTTGTCCTGTACCATGACACTGTACATGTGGCTTGGCAATGATATAGCATTGACTTCATGATTTTAAGATGCATTAATATTTCTACACGTTGTTGTACTTTGACTTGCATGTTGACTGTCCTATACATTTTGACAGCAAATTAATTATTGTCCTTTGATTGTTTGGACAACAATTAATTTGTTGTCCTTTAATAGTTGTCATGACCATGTACCCTCTCTACTACTAAGAGGAGGACAACATGTTGGGTTCAACCCTTGTGGGAGCTACATTTTCTCCACATACTATAATTTTGATATGTTATCATGCATGTATCTTTCAATTGCACTTGACCTATACCTACACAGTCAACAAATATGTTAGATAAAAATATAGAGGCCAAAACCTCTCTCTTGATTTGTATGGTCTAATGCTTCTCTTTTCTGACTCATCTCATGATTTGATATCTACATTTGTTGTTTAGCTGATTCATTGTGTTTTATTGCTTGAATATAGAATAGCAAGTAGTCTTGACTAGATGTATATAGGATTAAGGATTGTACCCCGAGCTCTAACATCAGTTTTCATCCTCCCTTTATAGGTTCTCTCCTAGAGTTGCACTTGGGCAACTCAAGATGCTGGTGCAACCTCCAACAATGGGATTCGTCATTCATCTAGGCAATGATGGGTCCCATCCTTATTTCTATATATCTTCTTTTCATGTTCTGTACTTTCTCTTTTATCTCTTATTAGATACAGTTACTCCCACGGCTTGTGTGGGACTATACAAACATTTCTCTTTTGAATATATCAGTTGTTTCATCTCATGTAATGACTTATGAGTAATTCTTTTTACGAATCAATTACATAGCATGAACTGAACATTATTTGAAACATATATTTATATCATGAAGAATTGACAAGCTATAAGTACCTTTTCTGAACTACAATAACACATTTGAAAACATGAATTGTAATGACTAGTTTAGCTTTGATCACCTGTCATCCATTGAATATCTCCTACCTTGCTGAGGCATTTTCACTTATCTAGATTTTGTAACAGCTCAATTTGAGCTATTACATGATCCTAAAACAATTCTTCGCCAAGACAGTAGATGTTGACTAGATGACCCATGTATTCAAGTTTTTTTTCCTTACCCTTTTCGATAACTATTGTCATAGCCCAACCTAATTGGGCTGCAAGTGCAATTTGGTAACAATTCCTAAAGTGACATATAAGACATCTTTCATCAAACTTCTTATAAAAAAATATTAAGTTAGTTGTACTTGATGGTGTTTACTTTGCGTAACAATTTTTTAACTTATAATGCAAGTGTTTTCGACTATAAAGCTATTATATCCAAGGGGTTAAGACGAGTGGTTAAATCATTTAGCTTCCATCATGGAGACATTTTTTATAACTGTATATTTGTATATTTCTATATTTTGTATATCCTATCGGGAGATTATGACCATAATATAATAATGTTTCCATATTACATATCCTCCTAGAGTTGCTTCACATCTGGTGCTAATAATTGATAACCATTTCATGTGATTTTAGCAGTACACTCTTAAAGGTGTGTTTTTTTATTATGTTTAAGACTAAATTTGATGGTTATATATGTAGTGATTTGATGTCATGAATATTTTAACAATACACTAGTATATCTCTTGAAATCAATCCCAAAAACCTCTTAAACACAATCCCAAAAACCTCTTAATAATAGTCCCAAAACCTCTTAAAAGCAGTCCCAAAAACCTCTTTAAAATAGTCCCAAAACCTCTTAAAATCACATGTCTACCCCTATGAAACTAAGGTCTTTGCCAGTACATTGTTCCCTAAGAGCAAAGTCACTTAAGATCCTAAGAGCAAAAACCTTACCATTTGCCATATTCTTTGTTCTTCTCATTGCGGGGCTGAACCAACTAGGCCAACACATCAAGGTGGGCATGTAAATTCTAGGGTAGGTCTCATTTCATGGGCCAAACATCCAAGTTGTTCGAGACAGTAGGCTATCGACAAAGTCACTTAAGATCCTTAAGACCAAAAAGATGCCAAACTTTCACGGAGCAGTTCTTAGAATTCATGGAAGCTGGAAACATTCTATTTGGACCTACAGGTGCACGTGGGGTCCATCCATAATAACCTCTCTCAGTTTTGGTCAACTCTAGTCCATTTGACTATGTCAAAATCAAATGCATTCTTGCAAAATACTTTAGTTTCATACAGTGTAAAGGTATTGGGAGTGAGATTTTGTGTTCCACAGCCTGTGGTGCTAAACGAACTGTGCAAACACATTAGGTTGGGTGGGTAAATACTAGGGGAGGTCTCATTTCATGTGCCAAGGGTCCTAGTCATTCAAGGCAACAGGCTACTGGTAAAGTCCCTTAAGATCCTTAAGACCAAAAAATTGCCAAACTTTGACAGAGTAATTCTCAGAATCCATGGCAACTGCAAACATTTTGTTTGGACCTACAGGTGCATGTAGGGTCCATCCACTCTAGTCTGTTTGACCATGCCGAAAGCAAATGCATTCTTGTAAAATGCTTCACTTTCATGCAATGGAAAGGTGCTAGGAGTGACATTTTGCATTTCATAGGTCATGGTACCAAAGGGACTATGACAATGCATCAAGGTGGATGGTTAAATGCCAGGGGAGGTCTCATTTCATGTGCCAAGGTTCTCAATTGTTCAAGCCAGTAGGCTACCAACAAAGTCACTTAAGATCCTAAGAGCAAAAATTGCCAAACTTTGACGGAATAGTTCTCAGAATTCATGGTAGCTGAGAATGTTTCATTTGAACCTATAGGTGTACATGGGGTCCATCCATGATAACCTCTCTCAGTTTTGGTCAACTCAAAACTATTTGACTGTGCTGAAATCAAATGCACTCTTGCAAAATGCATCAGTTTCATGCAACAAAACCTTGCCATGTCATATCTTTTGTTTTGTTCATCGTGGGGCCAAACGGATTGTGCCAATGTGTTGAGGTGGTCTAGTAAATGCTAAGGGAGGTCTCATTTTGTGTGCCAAGCATCCTAGTCATTTCAGGTAGCAGGCTACTGGCAAAGTCACTTAAGATCCCTAAGACCAAAAAACTGCTAAACTTTTGACGAAGCAGTTCTCAGAATTCGTGGTAGCTGGGAACATTATGTTTGGACCTACAGGTACACGTGGGGTTTGTTCATAATAACCTCTCTCAGTTTTGTCAACTCCAGTCCGTTTGACCATGCCGAAATCAAATGCATTCTTGCAAAATGCTTCAGTTTCATGCATTGGAAAGGCGCTAGGAGTGACATTTTGCATTCCATAGCTCATGAGGCTGAATGGACTACCCATGTTGGGGTGGGTGGGCAAATGCCAAGTGAGGTCTCATTTTGTGTGCCAAGGTTCCCAATGGTTTGAGCCAACAGGCTACCGACAAAGTCACTTAAGATCATAAGAGCAAAAACTGCCATACTTTGAAGGAATAGTTCTCATAATTCATGGAAAATGAGAATTCATGGAAAATGAGAATTTTTTGTTTAGACCTACAAATGCACATGGGGTCTATCCATGATAACCTCTCTCAATTTTGGTCAACTCAAACCTGTTTGACCATGCCAAAATCAAATGCATTCTTGCAAAATACATCAGTTTCATGCAGCACAACCTTTCCAGGTGCCATATCTTTTGTTCTGCTCATCATGGGGCCGAACGGACTGTACCAATGTGTCAGGGTGGGTAGGTAAATGCTAGGGGAGGCCTCTTTCATGCGCCAAGAGTCCCAGTCATTCTAGGCAGCAGGCTATCAGCAAAGTCACTTAAGATCCCTAAGACCAAAAAATGTCAAACTTTGACATAGCAATTCTCAGAATTTGTGGTAGTTGGGAATGTTCCATTTGGACCTACAAGTGTACTTGGGGTCCATCCACAATAACCTCACTCATTTTTGGTCAACTCCAGTCTGTTTGACTGTGCCGAAATCAAATACATTTTTGCAAAATGCTTTAGTTTCATGCAATGGAAAAGTGCTAGGAGTGACATTTTGTGTTCCATAGCTCATGGGGATAAACAAACTATGCCAATGTGTCAGAATGGGTAGGTAAATGCAAGGGGAGGTATGGTTTCATGTGCCAAGGGTCCCAATGGTTCTGGGTAGCAGGCTACCGATAAAGTCCTTTAAGATCCCTATGAACAAAAAACTACCAAACTTTGATAGAGTAGTTCTCAGAATTTGTGGTAGTTGAGAATGTTCCATTTGGACATACAAGTGCACGTGGGGTCCATCCACAATAACCTCTCTCAATTTTGGTCAACTCTAATCCATTTGACCATGTTGAAATCAAATGCATTCTTGCAAAATGCTTCAGTTTCATGTAGCACAACCTTACCAGGTGCCATATTTTTTGTTCTGCTCATCATGGGGCTAAACCGACTACATCAACATGTCAAGGTGGGCAGGTAAATGCTAAGGGAGGTCTTGATTCATGTGCCAAGCGTCCCAGTTGTTCTGGGCTATAAGCTACCGACAAAGTCAAAAGTTGCTAGGACTAAAATTTTGAATTCCATAGGTTGTGGGATTGAACTGACTGTGCCAACACATCCAGATGGATGGGTAAATTCTATGGGAGGTCTTGTTTCATGCATCAAGTGTCTCAGTCACTCCGGGCTGCAAGCTATTGTTAAAGTTGAAAGGTGCTAGTTGTGACATTTTGCATTCTACAGCTTGTGGGACTGAATTGACTGCGCAAACGCATCGGGTGGGCAAGTAAATGCTTGGGAAGGTTTCATTTCATGTGCCAAAGGTCCCAGTCATTCTGAACTGTAAGATACTAGCAAAGTCACTTTGCTAGTGGTTTACAGCCTGGAACAACTGTGATTCTTGGCACACAAAACAAGACCCCCCTAGCATTTACCTACCCACTTAGATGTGTTGCCATAGTCAGTTCAGCCCCACGACCTGTGGAATGCAAAATTTTAGTCCTAGCAACTTTTGACTTTGTCGGTAGCTTACAGCTTGGAACGATTGGGAGCTCTGGCACACGAAACGAGACCTCCCCTAGAATTTACATGCCCACCCTGATGTGTTGGTACAGTCGGTTCAGCCTCATGACAAGAAGAACAAAAAATATGGCACTTGGCAAGGTTGTGCTGCATGAAACTGAAGCATTTTGCAACAGTACATTTGATTTCAACATAGTCAAATGGATTGGAGTTGACCAAAACTGAGAGAGGTTATTGTGGAAGGACCCCACATGCACTTGTAGATCCAAACAAAACATTCCCAACTACCACAAATTCTGAGAACAGCTCCATCAAAGTTTGGCAATTTTTTGGTCTTAGGGATCTTAAGGGACTTTGCTAATAGCCTACTGCCTGGAACAACTGGGATGCTTGGGCCATGAAATGAGATCTCCCTTGGTATTTACCTACCCACCCTGACATGTTGGCATAGTCCGTTTGGCCCCACGAGCTATGGAATACAAAATGTCACTCCTAGCACTTTTCCACTGCATGAAACTGAAGCATTTTGCAAGAATGCATTTGATTTCGGCACAGTCAAATGAAATAGAGTTGAAAAAAACTAAGAGAGTTTATTATGGATGGATCCCACATGCAGCTATAGGTCCAAGAAAAACATTCCCATCTACCATGAATTATGAGAACTACTCTGTCAAATTTTGGTAATTTTTTGGTCTTAAGGATCTTAAGTGACTTTGCCGGTAGCCTACTGCTCGGAATGACTAGGATGCTTGGTGCATGAAATGATACCTCCCTTTGCATTTACCCACCCACCCTGATGCATTGGTACAGTCGATTTGGCCCCACAACAAGAAGAACAAAAACTATGGCACATGGCATGGTTGTGCTGCATGAAACTGATGCATTTTGCAAGAATGCATTTGATTTCGGCACGGCCAAATGGATTTGAGCTCACCAAAACTAAGAGGTTATTTTGGATGGATCCCATGTGCACTTGTATGTCTGAATGAAACATTCTCATCTTCCACGAATTCTGAGAACTATTCTGTCAAAGTTTGGCAATTTTTTTCTCTTAGGATCTTAAGTGACTTTGTCGGTAGCCTGTTGCCTCAAACAATTGGGACCCTTGGAACATGAAACGAGACCTCCCTTAGCATTTACCCACCCACCCCAATGCGTTGGCATAGTTTGTTTGGACCCATGAGCTATGAAATACAAAATGTCACTTCTAGCATCTTTCCACTACATGAAACTGAAGCATTTTGCAAGAATGCATTTGATTTCAACACAGTTAAGTGGATTGGAGTTGACCAAAACTGAGAGAGGTTATTGTGGATGGACCCCATGTGCACTTGTTGGTCCAAACAAAACATTCCCAGCTACAAAAAATTCTAAGAACTAGTCCATCAAAGTTTGGTATTTTTTGGTCTTAGGGATCTTAAGGGACTTTGTCGGTAGCCTACTACCCAGAATGACTGAAACCCTTAGCACATGAAATGACACCTCCCCTAGAATTTACCCACCCAACCCAACATGTTAGCATGATTTGTTCAGCCCCACCAGCTGTGGAACGCAAAATGTTACTCCTAGCACTTTTCCATTGCATGAAATTGAAGCATTTTCCAAGAATGCATTTGATTTCAGCACAGTCAAACAGACTGGAGTTGACCAAAACTAAGAGAGGATATTGTGGATAGACCCTACGTGCACCTGTAGGTCCAAATGAAACATTCACAACTGCCATGAATTCTGAGAACTACTCCGTCAAAGTTTGGTAAGTTTTTGGTCTTAGGGATCTTAAGTGACTTTAATGGTAGTCTACTGCACCAAATGACTAGAATGCTTGGCCCACAAAATTTGATCTCCCCTAACATTTACCCACCCATCCCGACATGTTGGTGTAGTTGGTTCAGCTGCACGATGAGTAGAACAAAAAATATGGCACATGGCAAGGTTGTACTGCATGAAATTGATGCATTTTGCAAGAATGCATTTGATTTTGGCATGGTCAAACAGATTGGAGTTGACCAAAACTGAGAGAGGTTATTGTGGATGGACCCCACCTGTACTTGAAGGTCTGAAAAAAACATTTTCAACTACCACGAATTCCAAGAACTTCTCAATCCAAATATGAATCATGCCAAATGTATCTCTCTTCCTATGTAGTCATCTTCGTCGATTGCAAGGGCAAAATGTTTACTCCCCCACAAACATTGGAAGGCATCGAGGGCACAACTCATTTTGGTCTTTCCATAACTTATGTAGATGTGAGAAAAATGAGGATATGCAAAGTATGCAGACCATACAAAAGTTGAAATGAGGATTGCAAATCATGCCAAATGTACATGTCTCTCACTTTGTCTCTCTCTTCCTCTACTTCATTCTACTCTTACCATAACCCATATGGAAGGTGAAATGAGGCTATACTAGACCTATAGACGATGAAATGATGATAGGAAAATCATGTTAAACATATAGAAGGTGAAATTATCTTAAGAAAATAATGTCAAACATATAAAAGGTGAAATGAGGATATGTTATACATGTAGAAGGTGAAACAAGGATACGTTATAAATGGGTAAACACACAAACATGTTTTTTCTCATTAATACAAAAATAACTATCTTGGATTGAATGAAAAACATCACAAGTTTTATAATTTTTAACATGTATCTTGCATGTTTAACATGTAAGATGAGAAATTATCAATGATTATCATATAAAATCTAGTAGTTTCTATATCAAATGTAGTGTTCTAAGAAAATCTAACATGTCAAATCTAGTGTTCTTGAATGAAAAGAACTCACATGTCAAATGTTCTAAGAAAATCCTATATCTAACTAAAACTACAATCAGTGGCAATTAAGATCAACTTATGTATTGAGATATGAAACTACATATAACATCTTTCTACCAATAAAATAATCATACCAAAAGAGCCTTAAAACTGCTACAAAACTATTAACTGCCATTATATAACTATAAGAAATTTGGAAGTTGTCTTGGTTAGTTTTGAATAGTCATGCTTTGACCCATGACCATATCATCTTTCCCTAAACCCTAGAATAGTCATGGATCTCCTTGCATCAATCTTCAAATAATTAGACACTATCTAAGTTAAAAATCTATCAATGTCATTATGTTGTCAATGATTATATAAAATTCCCATCTCAAATAGTGCAGTCATGGAGACATGAGATTGTCATGACATTCATCTTTAGTTAAGATCATTGGGGGTATCATATACATCATAAGTTTTTGCATTGGGATGAATACACTAAATATGTAAGGAGATTTACATTATGTGCTTTAGAAACCATGTAAACATTGTTTGAAAAATATTGTTATAGTCAAAAGGGATTGTATAGTCATGATTAGGTGGGTATAAAGCATTGGGACTTGTGTCATAAACCTTGGGTCTTGGTGGAGTGAGGAGAGTGGGTGGAGTGAGGAGACTATTGTAATATCCCAAATGGTATATATGCGATAATTCTAATTTTTCTGCTCAAACCCTAATTTTATGAAGTTTTAATTTTTATATCAGACCTAAACATACACTTATCTCAGCTCAAAAAAATGTTCAATACATTACAAAAGCATCACCCATACACTTCCCAATAATATATTTGTAATCCAAAATGAATTATACAAGGAAAACCATTTCAATTTGCAACTATAATGGACTAAAATCAAATCAAATATCTGTTGCTATAAGTTTGAATATATAATGTCAATTACAAAGAAGTTAGATGTTACAAAATGATAGGAGAAAGGTTCTAATGCTGTTGTTCGAAGTCAGGGCATAAACCCTAGGTCTTCTAGGCTCAAAGTACTTAAGAATACCTTCTCAAATGATTGCACTCAAGTTTGCTCTGTCGCTGCCATGTACTTTACTCTGTTAACCATTCCCAGAATGGGGACATTAGACTACCATCATATCTTATCATCAAGGATCAACTAAAGAGTCTAATACACTACTATTCTATGCAAGAGCACTATCGTAAATGAGATAAAGTGGACTATAACCATGTTACTATGTTATTATCACACCTAGTTATATGGAATTTGACAATCAATAGAATCTTGGGATAGTTTTTAGAAGAATTAATCATTTTGTCAAGGTATTGAGAGAGAAATAATTCATTTAAAAATAAAACTCTTATAATCATATGATCGCTAAATGGTCTTTGACTGTCCTATTATCTCATCACAATACACTCACCAAACATAGTTTTTTGTTGTCTCATATCATAGAACAACAAATCCATAGGCTGTATGCAACACTTTGAAAGGGTTTGGATCTTATGAATGTTTTTGTGTCCTTATAGGACAGTCTAAAGAGTTTTATCCTACTACCACAATCCATAAAGCTACTTGCAATCCTTTGAGAAAGTCACCTACACCCTTGGATCCCCATTTTATGCCTTATAAAGTTGGTCATAATAACAAGACATTATCATAAGGTTTGAAGGTGAATGTATGAGGTCCTAACATAGTCAAATAATTAAAGGAATGATTGTCATATCAATGAAGAGTTGTCATAAATGATGGACATCCATGATTCTTGAGGTCTGTTGCAATATGGTAGGGGTAGGCTATACAAATTAAGATTGTCAACAAGTTGAACGAATGATTGTCATAGCTCAAGAGAAATCATTTATAGTCAAGGGTAGGCTATACAAGTTAAGATTGGTCATGCATAAATGGTGAAGATCTAGGAGACCATGGAAAAATGATAAATTTGTGAAGTTTCCCACAACAACAAGTTTGACAACATGGTTTGTGAGGTTGTAAACATTATGGAAACATCTAGAAATAAGGTAGAAACATGGTGGAAACTTCATGAAATTGAAATATCTTCTTTTCTACCTAAAAAATGAAAACTAGAAGATGTTAATGAGTTTGAAGACAAACTCTAGGAGATGAAATGAAACAAGATTTTCCCATTTACCTAATTTTGAAAACCTATTAGCAAAGTGTTGTGACAACATTTAAAACTCATAATTTTCTATACCAGCCATGAAACAACTTGATTTTCAGACCTATATCATTATTGTACCTACACAATCATAGCTAGAAATGGTCAAAGATGAAGGAATCGAGTTATTGGAGTTAAATGAAAATGAACTTTATAATCTTGTACAAGAATTGCAGCCTTAGATATGATTGTTGCAGCCTTCCATGAGGTACCAAATTGTTGTTCTAGATTGCAGATGTCCTGATTAAGACTGAAAATGGAGAAAACATGAAGAAAGGAGGCTAGAAATGAAGTTTTGATGGTGAAATTAGTTATCTAAAACTGTATTTTTATGTTTGTACTTGAAAAATGAAGAGTCGCAACTACATATGGAGGAGATAAAAGTTTTCTATAGCTCTGCACATGTGTGAACCATTCAAGTTTGTCATTTCATGAAAATCCTATATCTAACTAAAACTACAATCACATGGCAATTAAGATCAAGTTATGTCTTGAGGTATGAAACTACATATATCATCTTTCTACCAAGAAAAACAATCATATATAACAAGAAATCAATCTATAACATGTTATTGATCATAACTCAACCATTGTAAACTGATTATACATCAAACTAAGTTCAAAGTAGGAATGCATGCACATAAGGAATTTAAATTATATTGTATATCAAGGTGTATATATATATTAAAATCTAGTCCATAATGGTAGACATATACAAAAATTGGGCAAATATGCCAACTCAAAACATTTTTTACAAAAGGTGGCATATGCCATGTCTCAAAATCTATATACAATCTACATGTTGAATAGCTACATCAAATACTAAAAGTCTACTTGACTTTATGTCTTTGGTGAATCCTCAATCTGTCATGGATCCTCAAAAAGTGTCCTCTTCATACCATGATGTCTAGTAGTTGATGGAAGCAAAGTTGACTGCATTAACAAGTCAAACCACAAATTTGATTAATCTCTTCAATGGTAAATATAAATAAGTTAGAGTTAGTAAATAGAATCTTATCTGCTACAATTTAGAACTTTCATTTATTAACATACATGTCTAAATCACTACAATCAACTATAAGACCTCTATAAACTATCAATTATTTAGAAAAATTCAATTCAATTACCTTGACTCTTTTTTATCGTTCAGACAATCATTCTATAAATTATTTTCTCTTAAGATGATAAGGTGTCCTACTAAAGCATGATGGCAAAGGTGGCACATCACTCACATTCTCAAGAGACTATAACCGTAAAGTAACATTGAAATAAATTAATATATAATTATTAAACAAAAAAGGAAATGTATACATTAAAAAAGGTTAGATGTGTTACACATGAACAATCTAGAGTGCACTACACAAAATGTTTCTACTAGAAAACAAGCACATACCACCATCGAGGCCTCTTACATCGATTAAGAAGGACTAATCATGGATGAACCAACTAATATCTCCTGTATGAAAAATGACAAGAATGTAAGACTCTATGTACACAAATAATCATAATAATTTTTAAATTAATAAATCAATTTATCTATTCTCTATTTTATTATTTATCTAAATGACTATAATCAAATATTTAATTTTTCTAAATTATCAATTAAAGTACAGTTCAATCGAATTACCTCCACCCTTTTTTAGCGTTCAAAAAGTTGTTTTGTGAATGATAGTCCCTTGGGTCGATTAGGAGTTCGAGTAAAGACCATAGGCAAAGATGCCACATCATTCACATTTTGGATTAGCTATAAAATTAAATTAACATCAAGATATAAATTAATATATAATTTCTCATAAAGAAATAAATGCATACAATAAAGAAAGTTGATATGTAGAAAAAATTATACTAGCAAGTCAAAGCCAAATTGGATGGCAGACAAAGTTCTATGATGAACTTATGTCAACTCCTCCTCTGTCATCAACTGTTATCCCACTTAGATACATTAGTAATAATATTTGTTTATATTATTCAAATGGAATACACCATAAAATTTAACTTTAAATTTTACCTTCATAAAAGATTAGACATGCTCTTCTCCTTCTCTACGGCCCACTAATGCTTGTGCTTCTGCTCTTGTGCCTGACCCCTCAACTTGAGTTCTAGACCCCATTGCCTCATCTCGTGAAGGGACATCATACTCTGAAGTGTTCAAGGGTGGTTCATTACTCTCCATAAGAGGACCTAAACACAACTTATTGAAAAAAATATAATGATGGGGCACACAAACATATGTGGACGAGGAGGGTCTAGTAAAATTGAGTGATCTAATATCACCACCAACATCATGTGGTCATGAAAACTAAAAAGTTTGTATAATCAAGTGCTCAGTCAAAGAGTGTATGGCACTGAGGCCCTACTGTGTTGCATTTGCAACAATGTCTGGGTGGTGAATTGGGGGTGGAGAAGGGATAGCACGAGGGGGAATAAAAGGACCTTATACTTGTCTCATTGCCCCAAGTCTATCTTGAGGCATTCCCTTACCTACTTCCTGAAAATCTCTAAAATCAAAATAATTCACATGGTGACCCATTACAAACTCTGCATATAGTTTATGAAGGAAATACAAAGGTACATCTAAATTGTTGCTGGGTAGTTTATCAAAAACTATCCACCAACGATCCCAAAAATTCTGACTAATACCATCATGTGTACACCATTTGATTGAATAGTTAGGCTTATGAACATCAACATGCAATCCAATTTTAGGATTGACAAATATTGGGCTAACATAGCTTTGGTAATGTCTAACTCTTTCACTTGATCATATGATAAAACGTCAGCATATTCCACCTTCTTGGTTTCTTGCCATTGCCTAAATGATTCGTGTTGACTTGAGAGGGTTCGAACATGACTAATAATTCCCTCTAAATTTGATGGCATTGAAGACAATCGAGGGTGGCGGTGATATATTTCTACAATCCTACTTATTTGATCAATGTTTCTTTCAATTTTCTCTTCAATTGTTGGAGGGGGAGGGTTTGGTGGTCGAGGGTTTGGGTTTTCATCTTGTTCATCCATTTTACCTATTTAAAATATAAAACATACCCATTTAGCATATAAAACCAAAAAAATTACTTGAACATACAAAACAAACAAACAAAAATGCAAGAACTTACCTCTTCGGATCGGATATCTATTCCAGAACTACTCTGATATATGTTTTGGGAGAGGTCTGCATTTTGCAAGCTACAGGTTTTCAAAACGTGACCTCTTTTTCCCTTTTTATGTTTTACAAAATGGATATCCATTTTGAGTTTCACAAAACGGATATCCATTTTGCAAAATAGATATTTTCAACATGCCTATGAAAGTCAAAGTTGGCAAACTCGTGAAAGTCAAAGTTGGCAAACTCGCAAATTTGGCTAAGTAAAAACACAATTTTTTTCTATTGCAACTATTTGGCCTATGATGATCCTACACATACCCTCAATATACATCAGATTAGCATATAAAAAACTATGGTAAGTGCACAATCCATCCCATAAATGTTTTGGTTGGTTTTAAGGAGGAGAAAGGCTCAATAGAAAAAGTGGGATTGCATTGCATTTTGCTTTGTGTTGGGTAGTGTGCATCAGAAAATGTTGGATGCGTTGTGAGTACAGAAGGAGCTGACTAAAATAGAGAGGAACAAGAAGACATTAGGAATAAGCATCAAGCTATGTGGAGACCATGATATAGTTCATTTGTGTGGCATAATTGTATTCCCCATGGACACTCCTAATGAAGAGGGCATCTTCTAGATAGACATTCACTTGTCTAGGGCATATCCATTTGAACCCCCAAAGATGCAATTTATAACAAAAGTTTGGCATTGTAATATTAGCAATCAAAATGATGCAATATGTCTAGATATCTTAAAAGATCAGTGGGGTCCAGCATTGACATTAAAGACTGCATTACTTTCTTTGCAAGATTTACTTTCAGTACCAAAGCCCAATGACCCGCAGGATGCTATGGTAGCACAATAGTACCTTAGAGACTACCCAACATTTTGTGGGATTTCACATTATTGGACTGAAACTCTTGCAAAGTGGTCATCTCTAGGAATGGAAGAGAAGGTACAAAAGTTGGTTGAGATGGGGTTTTCTGAAGGCACACTAAGAAGTGCTTTGGAAAAATGTGAAGGAGATGAGAACTTGGCACTTGAGAAACTTAGCAGTGGTTAGCATGAAACTAATTTTAAAGGTTCTAGAAGTTTGAACTTCTTGTACTTTTGTACCTTTTTGAATGTTTATTGCACAAGCTATCCTTCTAATTTATCTAATTTATATATGCACATAATTCTTCCAATGTTTATGTAATTTTCTACATATAAATTATTTTCTGGAAACAATGATATTATACTTAAAGGTCCAGTGCTATTGCAGTTGCTCTTTTTTTGTGGCCTCGTTAGTGTGAATTGAAGGCAATGTGCATTGGGACTTTACTAATCAATGTATCACATAAATTATGATGTTTCACCTTCTTAGGGTAATTTAAAAATTAGTTACCATCCCACAAATGTTGATGACAATGAAAAATTTAGTAAAATGGTTGAATAAATCCCAACAATGAAAATGAGATAAGGTTCTTGATTGAAGTTAAATGGGTTTGATTAAATAAACTTTATCTTAACAAGACTTACATCTAGAGATCAAGTTAGTCCTATATTTGTTGGAGTAGGTGTGTTGTACACCTTACATAACATTGGTATTATTTTATTTATATAAAATAAATATTTATTTGTGGTGCATCATGGGTGATGTGCTTAGCCACATTAGATATTTATTTGGTGCCACTTTTAATTGTTGTATGTAACATTGGATTAGTTATTTTATGTGTGTGGGACACATAAGTAATTAATTATTTATTTGTAATTATTTAATTATTAGAAAAATTAGTACCAATAATCAAATGTGCCAATGGTTTTGTAGACTCATGGTTTTAGGGAAGATGGTTTTACCATACCACATCTTGTATTTTTGTGAGCTTATCTTTATAAAAGAAAACACACATGTAGTTGTTAAGATGAGAGGGGCTTGTTGGTTGTTTGAGGTTTGGCTAGGTTTGGCTTGATTGAGCATCTCTTGCAGGTTGCATTTGTGAGGGTTTGAAGCATGGAATTTGATGTGTGGTTACATCCTTGTTCACATGGAATGCATGTAAAGAGCTTTATGCTTCAGCGTATTCATATGTACTGTAATTTTTATTGTTGAATAATACATGAGAGATGGATACTTTTGGAGGCTAGGTTTTTCCCTCATGGAGGGTTTTTCCAAGGTATATCTTGTGTCACCTTTAATGGTATAATTGTCTATTCTTTTGCATATGGATTTATTGTAATTGTTGCATATTAATCTCTCATTGGGTTATGAGGAATTAGTCTATATGGCTGCATATTTCTAACATTTGGTATCAGAGCTTTGTTGCTTGGTTGTGGGAGAAAATCCCCGTTTGATAACTCTAGCTATGAGTGGTTTTTTTGTGTATAGTGGAATCCATGGCTTTTTAAGAAAGAATGAAGGCATTTTCAGGGTTTCAAGATTGTTTGCAGACTTGGGTTATTGGAGATCTAGGGTTTGATGGAGATTTTGCAAGTGGGTATTTGATTTGGGCTCTTTTTATGAAGGGTTTCGGATGTCATATTTTGCAAGAAGCCTTCTAGGCAAAAATAGACCTTGCCATTGGATTTAGGAGGTCTCACAAGCAAAGAAAAACATATAATTCGATCATATTCAGAGATAGATGAAATTTTCCCTAATTGGTGCCCTACAAGAATCTATGGAGGATTATTTCGTACGATGCAAGAAATATTCCCTATGCATTGTACTTGTGCAGGTATGTTTGTCTTAGAAAAAAAATTAATAAAAAATATATTCTTGCTTCTACAAATGTTTAAAAAAAAATTCACGGGGGGTCGTACTCATATGCCAGCCCTATGCTAGCCTAATAGGCCACGATGTTGTCAGTGCCATCAGCACTGGCGATCGATAGGCACCAGCAGCCAAACCTCGATTAGTGGGCTCCAGAGGTAGTAGGGCTTAGTCCCTCGGTCCCATGAGGACCCAGGGCTACATCCCAACCCACTTCGAGGTTTTATTTAAAACTTTAAAACTTTTCAAAAAACTAAGCATTAAAACCTTTTTAACATCCATTTGAAGTTTGCCACCATTCCACTACTCATGTGTTGCTTGGGTGCTGCCGACGTGCCACTGTCATTGGTGGGCTGCTCCTGAGCCACCACAGAGCCACTAGAGGACCACTAGGGCCTAGTTATATAGCTTAATTGGGCATTTTTTTCTGGGAATCATAACTTGGTCCCACAATATCATATTTTCAATTATTTATAGTGATGGAAAGCTCTTTCCAAGTACTATGTTGTGATGACAGAGATTTTTCCAGATTTTGCCACATTTTGACTAGTTTTTGCTAGTTGGAAGCCCACTGTGAGGTTTGAACTTTGACTGGGCATAACTTGTACATACAGAGTCAGATTTTTGACTTCTTATAGGCATTGGAAAGGTATTCCTAAGAGCTATGCAATAGAATAGGTTTGGAGATGATATTCTAAGGTTTATTCAATTTGTATTACTTTGAGCTATTTTTGGTCCCTTTGACTTATGGTGCTTCTGTGAGTTGATGGCAAATTGAATATGAAGTGATTTGGTGTTTGAGTCATTGCAAACTTATAAGTTTATATTTGATTATCCTTTGTTGACAACATTATACATGTATTGTTAAATTTGCATGCTACATTGTGAGATCTACATGTGCAATGTTGTAGGTTGTATATGCTTACCCTAGTTTATTCTATCGTTAGGAGTCATGAAAATAGCTAGTGGAACAAATCACTTAGACTAGCATGCTTTGTTGCTAAGTGTTAGAAAAAGGATGTTGTACACCTTGTAAAAGAAAATAATTATTTTAATTATGTAAAATAAATATTTATTTGTGGTGCATCTAGGAGATATGTTTAGCTAAATTAAATATTTATTTGGGTCCACTTGTAAAGTTGTATTGTAATAATGGCTAGATATTTTATGTGTGATTAGATAGAGGTCAATGGTTTTGTGATCTTAGAGCTTGGAGGCACTTGGTTTTGTCAATACCACAAGTTGTATTTGTGTGAGCTTGAGTCTATAAAAGAAAGTACATGGTTAGTGGTTTGGGTTGGTTGGTTGAGTGGGTTGTCATTTGTATTGAGATTCCTTGTGAGTGCATATGTGAAGTATGGCATGGGATGTGTGGGTACTTGCTTGGACACATGGAGGATGCATTGGAGAAGCTTAATTTTTTATAAGTACTTATGGAAACTCTATAAGCGTATTGTAATGTTTCATTATCGAATGATACATTGAGTGTGGATGCTTTTGGAGGTTGGGGTTTTCCAACTTTAACTTTTTCCTAAAGTATATCTTGTGTTATCTTGTGGTATGTCTTTTGATCTTTCCATTATAATTATTCTATAAGCTTGTATGCATCATTTTTATCATAGGGTTATGTAGGAAATGGTCTGATCAATTGGTGATTTCCTAATACTAGGTGCTTCAAACACATGAGGATCACTTGGACTAGCATACTATATTTCTAGGTGATCCAAACAATAATGGCTAATCAAGTGCATCTCATTGACTAGTCACCATGCTCATACTTGAATTTGAAAAGCGTGTTGAAAGTGTGTGTTTGCACATGTGATTAAAATAGATTCCCCCTTGAAATATTTACATGTATGATATGTGAATATTTTAAGGTAGTGTGAAGGGTAAGAAAAAAGATAGGGGATCTTTAGGAAGGGTGTGTTTCCCTAGGATGAGTTGTCCATTCCCCCTATAATGTAGGCAAGGACAAAAAAGATAGAAATGGTTGTGTTGTTACCAAAGAAAAGAGATTATGGTTGCACCATAAATTGTACCCCTATAGTATGACAACACATGCACAAGTGTCATATAGTGGGTAACAACACAATATATGGAGACAAGCCTAAAGACCTCATGAGAAAATATAAGAGAGAAAGATAGAGGTAGTCTCAATATCATGCACTAGTGATTGAAATGGAAGAGATAATCTCAATGTGATGATAGAGGTAATGTCAATGTCATAACAAAGGTAACCTTGATGTTGTGATATTTATGGTTCTCATATTGGGATAGAGGTGATCTCAATGTCATGTATCATGTGAAAAAGAGAACGGTGCATTAGTAGGAAGAATAGTGATGACACTTATATCAACAAGGTTTTGGATTTTATCTTGCAAGATTGACATTCATTGGTGGAATAGCTAAGCACTCGATGATATGAATAGGAAGGAAGTGTTGATTGGATATGTTTGGGAAATTTATTGCATGCGGGAGGAGGAAGAGTGATTAAGTGGGGTTCTAAGATGGTAGGTAGGATATGTTTATGAGGATGAGAAAGTTATTTTCTTGTTTAGATGGAATAGAGGAGGTCAAATGATTTAAATGGGTTCAAAAGAAGTAGATGGACGAGGAATTAACCCTTCCAGATGAGGAGAAATGTGCAATCCAAAAAATAAGAATCCATGGAGATATTAGCTAATGGAGGAGGGGATGTAGACAAAGAAGGTCGATAACCTAAACACCTAGGAGAAAGGTGCAATGTAGGTTGCATAGGGACCTTAACTCCTTGTTCTATGGTCCCAAGGCTATTTCCATTGTATCCATATTTAGAAATAATTTTGAATACATGCACATAATGTGTTTCTAATTTGCATATATGATTTAAGTATGCCAATAACAATGAAGTCATGAATTGATTCTCAATTTTATTTAGAATATACTAAATTCCCATCCCTCAATTTTATTTAGAATATACTAAATTCCCATCCCTCACTTAAGTTAGAAAGTGGATGATGAGAAGTTGGAACTATGAATTAAATAAAATACTATTGGATTAAATGTGTGAGATTCATAATATAATTAGATTGATATGATCTTGAGAATGATATTCCATGTAAAATATACTAACAAACATAATTTTTAAGGGAAGGAAAATGTTGCTCTACCTTCGAGGAAATGACCCTTAGTGTATTCTTTGGTTTTGCTTTTATTATTGTTAAACTACATGCTTGAAAAAAAAGAGTAATAGAAAAATTTAAGAGATAATGGCTCCCCCAAATAATTCTTCAAACTTTGTTCTAAAAGTGTGTCATAAGGTATGTCTTCTAAAACCCCATTTTATATAGTTTTCCATATTCCTAAATTTGGTAGTCCTTATAAATGGCTTCAAAACTTTACTTTAGTTGGTTATTTTTTTAGGATGATTCCCTTTTAAAGCATGCTCAAAGAATGGGTCAACAAGGCATGGATGCCTCACAGGGTCTACCTTGATGCAATCCAAAATATCACTTAATAGGGTTTTCATTTTAAAATTTGTGAAGCCTAGACACATAGAAGCCATCCTTAAGCATGACCTTTGATAAATGCATAGCTCATTATTATTCTTTACAACATCAACCCATGACATTGTCATATCTAAGGAGACATATCTACAATTCCCTATCTAGGTTAACTTCCTTGGCCTTCCTTTGCTCTATTGGCTTTTCCTCGACTATATTGCAACCTCTCTAGGCCATTGTCATTTATGTTGAGCCCAACAATTTTTTCTCTGCCTACCCATAAAAATACATTTACATTGAGATTGAAATTTTGAAAGTTTTGAAGGAGTTAATAGACATTCAAATCAACTAGATACATCACACCCAAAGGGTGATGTACCTTAATTTTCCCAACAATATTTATGTGTCAATCCTCTAAACATAAGATCGAGAAAAGTTTCCCCTTGTTATTTCAAGAACCAAACCTGGGTAGAAGCCTTTAGGTTCTACTCATCCTCCCAAAAATGAAGAGAGGTGGTTGATAGCTGGTAGTCACAAAAATAATAGTAACAATGATGAAAAACTCCAACTCGTCAATAGTAGGGTGCCTTCAAAATCTCTGTTTAACACAATTTCAGAACCACTAGAAAAGGGGAAAGAAACTATCCCTCCTCAGGGAGAGTCTTTCTAGGAGGATAACAAGCCTAAGTTCATCTATACTCCTCTTCCAACTAGTGTTTATATCCTCTCTGACTAAGAGTTGAGCGCATGTTCTCCTCCTTCTCCTAGGATTGTTGGTAGACACTGATGCAATTTCACCATAAGTCTAGAGGATGAAGAATATGTGCCAAATAAAATAAGAAACATCACACTAGTTATTCAACTGGGGAGTTTCAACTTATCCTCGAAGGGAGATTTTTTGTAGAATAGCTATGCATCTCTGGATGAACTTGATAGCAACAACATGCCCTTTAAAAGAATTTTTCTCTCATGGAATGTTTGAGATCTGTAAAACCTCACAATAGATAATATAATGAAAGCTATTAGATATAGATTTGTGAACCTAGATATTCTTTGTTTCCAAAAGGTTAAAATTTTATATTTTTTCTATTATTTTCCATATCATATGGCCCTTGAGTCATTTTTCATGTAGTAATCATGATGTAGGTTATGGTGGAGTGGTTACCTTTATCTCTTATAAATAGTAGATACATTTAGTGGATCAAGGATTTGACCCCACTAATGAGGCATCATGGGCTCTCTTAAATGTCGATAATCATTTGTTTGGGATAGCAAATGTTTATGCTTCCAATGATGTTATTAAACAAGGCATGCTCAAAGAATGGGTCAACAAGGCATGGATGCCTCACAAGGTCTACCTTGATGCAATCCAAAATATCACTAAATAGGGTTTTCATTTTTAAATTTGTGAAGCCTAGCCACATAGAAGCCATCCTTAAGCATGACCTTTGATAAATGCATAGCTCGTTATTATTCTTTACAACATCAACCCATGACTTTGTCATCTATAAGGAGAGATATCTACAATTCCCTATCTGGGTTAACTTCCTTGGCCTTCCTTTGCTCTATTGGCTTTTCCTCGACTATATTGCAACCTCTCTAGGCCATTGTCATTTATGTTGAGCCCAACAATTTTTTCTCTGCCTACCCATTAAAATACATTTACATTGAGATTGAAATTTTGAAAGTTTTGAAGGAGTTAATAGACATTCAAATCAACTAGATACATCACACCCAAAGGGTGATGTACCTTAATTTTCCCAACAATTTTTATATGTGTCAATCCTCTAAACATAAGATCGAGAAAAGTTTCCCCTTGTTATTTCGAGAACCAAACCTAGGTAGAAGCCTTTAGGTTATACTCATCCTCCCAAAAATGAAGAGAGGTGGTTGATAGCTAGTAGTCAAAAAAATAATAGTAATAATGATAAAAAACTCCAACCCATCAATAGTAGGGTGCCTTCAAAATCTCTGTCTAACACAATTTCAAAACCACTAGAAAAGGGGAAAGAAACTATCCCTCCTCAGGGAGAGTCTTTCTAGGAGGATAACAAGCCTAAGTTCATCTATACTCCTCTTCCAACTACTGTTTATATCCTCTCTGACTAAGAGTTGAGCTCATGTTCTCCTCCTCCTTCTCCTAGGATTGTTGGTAGACACTGATGCAATTTCACCATAAGTCTAGAGGATGAAGAATATGTGCCAAATAAAATAATAAATATCACACTAGTTATTCAACTAGGGAGTTTCAACTTATCCTCAAAGGGAGATTTTTTGTAGAATAGCTATGCATCTTCGGATGAACTTGATAGCAACAACATGCCCTTTAAAAGAATTTTTCTCTCATGGAATGTTTGAGATCTATAAAACCTCACAATAGATAATATAATGAAAGCTATTAGATATAGATTTGTGAACCTAGATATTCTTTGTTTCCAAAAGGTTAAAATTTTATATTTTTTCTATTATTTTCCATATCATATGGCCCTTGAGTCATTTTTCATGTAGTAATCATGATGTAGGTTATGGTGGAGTGGTTACCTTTATCTCTTATAAATAGTAGATACATTTAGTGGATCAAGGATTTGACCCCACTAATGAGGCATCATGGGCTCTCTTAAATGTCGATAATCATTTGTTTGGGATAGCAAATGTTTATGCTTCCAATGATGTTATTAAACAAGGCATGCTCAAAGAATGGGTCAACAAGGCATGGATGCCTCACAAGGTCTACCTTGATGCAATCCAAAATATCACTAAATAGGGTTTTCATTTTTAAATTTGTGAAGCCTAGCCACATAGAAGCCATCCTTAAGCATGACCTTTGATAAATGCATAGCTCGTTATTATTCTTTACAACATCAACCCATGACTTTGTCATCTATAAGGAGAGATATCTACAATTCCCTATCTGGGTTAACTTCCTTGGCCTTCCTTTGCTCTATTGGCTTTTCCTCGACTATATTGCAACCTCTCTAGGCCATTGTCATTTATGTTGAGCCCAACAATTTTTTCTCTGCCTACCCATAAAAATACATTTACATTGAGATTGAAATTTTGAAAGTTTTGAAGGAGTTAATAGACATTCAAATCAACTAGATACATCACACCCAAAGGGTGATGTACCTTAATTTTCCCAACAATTTTTATATGTGTCAATCCTCTAAACATAAGATCAAGAAAAGTTTCCCCTTGTTATTTCAAGAACCAAACCTGGGTAGAAGCCTTTAGGTTATACACATCCTCCCAAAAACGAAGAGAGGTGGTTGATAGCTAGTAGTCAAAAAAATAATAGTAATAACGACGAAAAACTCCAACCCATCAATAGTAGGGTGCCTTCAAAATCTCTGTCTAACACAATTTCAAAACCACTAGAAAAGGGGAAAGAAACTATCCCTCCTCAAGGAGAGTCTTTCTAGGAGGATAACAAGCCTAAGTTCATCTATACTCCTCTTCCAACTAGTATTTATATCCTCTCTGACTAAGAGTTGAGCTCATGTTCTCCTCCTCCTTCTCCTAGGATTGTTGGTAGACACTCATGCAATTTCACCATAAGTCTAGAGGATGAAGAATATGTGCCAAATAAAATAATAAATATCACACTAGTTATTCAACTAGGGAGTTTCAACTTATCCTCAAAGGGAGATTTTTTGTAGAATAGCTATTCATCTCTGGATGAACTTGATAGCAACAACATGCCCTTTAAAAGAATTTTTCTCTCATGGAATGTTTGAGATCTGTAAAACCTCACAATAGATAATATAATGAAAGCTATTTGATATAGATTTGTGAACCTAGATATTCTTTGTTTCCAAAAGGTTAAAATTTTATATTTTTTCTATTATTTTCCATATCATATGGCCCTTGAGTCATTTTTCATGTAGCAACCATGGCGTAGGTTATGGTGGAGTGGTTACCTTTATCTCTTATAAATAGTAGATACATTTAGTGGATCAAGGATTTGACCCCACTAACGAGGCATCATGGGCTCTCTCAAATGTCGATAATCATTTGTTTGGGATAGTAAATGTTTATGCTTCCAATGATGTTGTTAAACAATCTACTCTTTTTGAGTGGATTGTTAACTCATTGCCTCTAACTACATGGATCATATGTGGGATTTTAATATGGTAAGGGATGTCTCTAACAAGTGTGATACTCTTTCTATGCACTAGATAGCTAGCAAATAGAAGCTTGGTTTTTCATGTATTGTAAATTGGGCCTTTTTTATCCCAACATTAGCTACTGCCATAACCAAGTTGTGTTGTATAAGTGGAGTAACCTATATTTGAATTTTAAATGGTTTCTTAAAGGCCTTCATATGACCATGATGTTAACAAGCAATCTTTTTCTCTTTTTCTAACTACTTTTCCTTAGTTTAACCTTTGTCACACATTGTCCTTTCAAATTATTTTTCTATTAAATTTTATATTGAATTGTATAATACTACACTAAAACCCAAAAAAGTGTGATTATTTGTTAATACCTCTTTATTGATTCATCAACCTACCATGGCCCATATCCCACGTGTCTATAACTTGAACCAATATCTCTATCTTTTGATAGATTGGATTAATTGGTGGAATGATGCAATCAAATGAACCTCTTGGTTTTTATGCATCTGTGGGTGCTAGTTGGTTAGGTTTTATTGTCAAGATTATGAATATAGCACCACTAAGCTCCATTAGCCCACCATTCATCTTGAAGTATAGCCTTTTTCTCCTACTCTACAACTTCATATTGCAAAACTCTATCAACAAAAATAGATTGTAGATAACCAATTTGCTAGAGGAGCTCAAATAAAGGCTCACATACATAAGATCAAAGTTGGAGATATAGTTTTCAAGTAAATATTTTCTCTTTTTAGGGCTCTCCATTCTTTTTAGGTAATCAAACACATCAAAGAAAGATCTTAGCTCTTATAGGAACTTATTGCTATCATCCAAGATTTCATTCAACATTTAGAAAAAGGTTTTCAAATCTTAAGAGTCATTATTGGAGTGATCAAATGCTCTTTGAACAATGGATTTAGGTAGACCCCTAGAAGTTTTCACCTTCTCAGAAAGACTCCTTTATGTGAACCGATTCTCTCTCAATAATTTCTTCATGAGACTATCTTTTCCATGGCTAATGATAAAGCCTCTAAATGTGATTAATTTTCATGTAAATTCTACAAAGTCCTATAGGATATGGTTGGTAATGATATTTAGAGATAATATCAAGAATTATCTTATAATTCAAAATCCTTAAGAAATATCATTAATAAAGTAAATATTAAGTTAATACCTAAGTCTAAAGGTTTAGAGGATATCTACAATTGCTAGCCAATCACCTTTTTGATTGTTTCCTACAAGATTATTGAAAATGGTCTTTCTCTCAAGCTATGAAATCTTCTTCCTTTGATTGTTAGGCCAAAGTAAACTAGCTTTATAAAGTCTATATATATTCTTGATAATATCATTGTTGTTTGGGAGGGAACGGTGTGGGCCAAATGTTCTCAACAATAAACCATATTTGTGAAAATTGATTTTTCCAAAGCTTACAATCATATAGAATGGCTCTTCATGCTCACCATGCTTTAGGCTTTTGATTTTGGTCCCAAATTCATAAGGTCTGTTGAAATGATTTTTTTCTAATGCTTCTCCCTGTATCACTATCAATGACCATCGATCTTGCTCTTTTGGGTTTTTCTGCTTCATATGGAAAGTATGTCCTCTTGCTATATCCTTATATGTTTTGTCTATTGAAGGCTTTAGATATCTTATGGCTTATTCTATTTCACAAAATCTAGTCATTTGAGGTGTTACTCTTTCCAATTGTTATCAATAGCTTGTCAATTGTTATTTTGCTTATGATTCTTTTCTCACACTTCTAGAGGATGAGAATAATATGAATCAACCTCTTTAATGCCTAGATTCTTTTTGACGAGTCTTTACTTTAAGTATTCAATGGAAAAAAATTAATTTTATAGGTAATCTTTCTTGCCTAAACCATAATGGTTTAACTCTTTTGGTTGGAAGTGGATTGATCATGGAGAGCTCTTCATGTTCCTAAGATTTCTATTTACCAAGTTTAAAGCTTCTTCATCTACTCTATGATAGGTCATTATCAGTCAAGTGGAAAAAAAACAACTTATTCAATTACTAAGCCTTTATCTCTTACAAGTACATTCTAGGTTTGGTCCAAAGTTGTAGCAGCCACCTATGTGTATTACTCCTCATTTTGGGTGCCTTCCAAGGATTTTTATCAAAAGATAGAAAACTTCCTTAGAGATTTCTTATGGGCTTCTTAGAATAAGGCAAAGGCTTCCATTGACTTGCTTCTAAATTTTATTGTCTCTCTCATGATTCTAGAGGGCTTGGTCTTATTGATAGGCAATTATAGGGTATATCCTTATGTGCTAAATAAATAATTAGAACCCTTGAAGGTGATGAAGCTTGGAAAATTTTGCTTTGCCATTGTATTTCTACTAGTGTGTCCCATGAGTGCAAGGCTTGGAGAGATCCTAGTCTCCATTCCATTCTTATTATGTAGGAGCCTATTCAAATATAGGGTACCTTTGTCATTAAATTCATATGGAATGATTGAGAAACTATTATGCCATGAATTGTATGGAATAGAAATAGATTTAGAATTGGTTTATTCATTAATCAGTAGTCTCTTTAGTGGTCTGCTATGATCACTTGGTAGGATAAACCTGATGCGGGAGCATCCAAGGGGTCACCTTGGAAAAGAGACCTAGGAAGGGCACGGAGGGATGATCATAGAAATGTAGGGGTAAAATGTCCTAAGGGGCCTGATAAGGACCCTAGGACCAAAATAAGTGTAATAAACACCTAGGTAGTTTAATTTTGTTTTACAGTTTATTTTTGGTTTGATGTGTTTCCTAAGGTCCAAGCGACCAAGAAATGGGATGAGCTGGCAAGAAACTGATTGTAACTGTGAGGTGAGCGGTTACAGAACGGTTGGCATTCCCACCGCTACAACCGCCACCCATGGAGTATGTTTTAAAGCATCTTTTGGTAATTAGATGGAGAGTGTATATGTGTGTAGAGGAACAATTAGATTTTAGATTGCAGAAAGAAGAATTTCCTTTTTATAGTGCGTCTTACCACCAGTTCTGTAATTTTGTTTTATTTTCTGACTGGCATCGAAGTAGCTATTTTCTTTTTGTTTCTGAGTCTAACAATGCTGGAACAGACCCATCCATGGATGTAAGAATCTGGTTCTCATGGAGCGGTCCGCAATCACTTGTACCATAGTAGACTAACTCTAACTGTGCAGAGTGGAAATGAAGCTAGAAGGTGATCACCAGATGGAATGTGGACTGTGAGCCACGAGGAAAGATTTGTTTGCAGGCGAGCGTCAAATTTGCGGTGAACTTTAGTGGGAAGAGAACATGCTTCGGTGCATCAACGAAGGCAGTTTGAAGAGTCATCAAAGCGACCAAATGTGTCAGTAAGAAAATCTTTGAGTTAAGTGATAGCGTAATTTTGCTGATAGTGTCTGTTGAACCATCAGGTTGAACCATCAAGTTGAACTAGTTCAAGGGTTCAACGGCTTCATTTGGTTCGTCGGTTCAACTATACACAATTGGTTCAACGGGGAGGTTCAACCAAACGGTTCAACGGGGAGGTTCAACGGAACGGTTCAACAGGGAGGTTCAACCAAACGGTTCAACGGGAAGGTTCAAGCGGAAGGTTCAACCGCAAGGTTCAAGCGGAGGGTTGAACCGGATGGTTCGAGCGAAGGGTTCAACGAGTTCACAGGTTCAATGGTTCGATGAACTCGTAGGTTCATTTGGTTAAGAGGTTCAATTGGTTCAACGACTGCGGTGGTTCAATATAATTTTGTGTTGCTGCTTTATGTTTCCACAGCGCGCTCCCTATCAAATTGGTAATCGATAGGAGTTTTTTTAGGGGAATAACAGAAAGGTTTGGCCGATACAGGCCGACAGCGCCATTTTGGGTGGGTAGTGGAATTTCCTCCGCATCAAATTGGTATCAGAGCCCAGCAAAAGCTCTGGGTAAAGTATTGAGTACCTGAGGGAGAAAAGGAATCTAGTGGAAAGAGTCAGAGTTGTCAAGATGCCGCTAAAGGATAAGATGGCTAAGGCAAATGAAGAACTGAAAGAAGCATTGGAGGCAAGAGAAAGAGAACTGAGAGAAAGAAGAGCACAGGATGCTGTAAGAGAAAGAGAGTTGAGACAAGTGAGAAGAGAGAATGCTACAATCTTGGCCAGATAGGAAGCATTGGAGAAGAAAAGAGAGGAAAAAGATGATGAGGAAGATGAAGATGAATATGAGGAGACAGAAGAGAAAGCTCCTGGGGATGAATTCGATCCTGGAGAAAAGAAACTTCTGAGATTGCTTAAAGCAGTTCAGGGTGGTGGAACAAAAGCAACTATGGAGTTGCCTATCTATCAGGGAAAGATGGATAGTGAGGAAGTCTTAGGGTGGATAGATGCCCTTGAAAATTTCTTTGAATATGAAGAAATCAGTGATGAGAGAAAGGTGAAATTTGCAAAGACGAAGATGAGAGGAACAGCACTTACATGGTGGAGTAGTGTGCAGACAGAAAGAGTGGCTAGGGGTGTAACAAAAATCACTTCTTGGAATAAGATGAAGGATATGATGAAGACTCAGTTTCTTCCATCTGATTATACCATTCAGACAAAGAGAATGAGACAGAATTTGAGGCAGAAGGACATGGATGTGATGTCCTATACTGAGCAATTCCACAAGCTTAGTATTCGAGGTGGATTGGAAGATGAGGATGAGAAAGTAGCAAGATACCTAAATGGGCTTAGGTATAACTTGCAGGATGAGATTGGTCTGAGTATACCAAAAACACTTGGTGAATGTTTTCAGTTGGCCATAAGGGCTGAAGAAAGGGTGAAGAGGAAGCAAGAGAGACAAGGATCTGGCAGAGGATCTAGAGGTAGGGGCAAACCTACTAATGAGGAACAAAATAGTAATGAAAAAGGCAAGGAGTCCACTACAGAACAGAGAGGTGGATACAGAGGTGGAGGAAGATTTGGATCGGGTAGAGGTGCATTCACTGGCAGGTGTTATACTTGCAATGAATTTGGGCACACAACCTACAATTGTCCAAAATGGAAGGATGTTGAAAAGGGAAAGGAGAAAAGACTTCACCTGACACAGGAAGAGGAAAAGAAAGAAGACAAGGCACCAGAAGTAGCTCTCAATTCAGAAACAGGAGAGTGCCTCATGGTGGACAAAGTGCAGATAGCACCACAGGTATCTATTTTTAGAACAAATTGTTTAAGCCATGGCAAATTATGTAAGATGATCATAGATTCAGGTGCACATGATAACTTAGTTTCCTGGGAGATGGTAAACAAATTGGGATTGCAGACATTTGAGCATCCAAATCCTTACAACGCTACTTGGGTAAGCCAGGGACAGCAAGTTAAGGTTAGTAAGAAGGCATATGTTGATTTCTCAATTGGTCCATACCATGAGTCTGTTTTATGTGATGTTATTTCAATGACATGTGGGCATATCATTCTGGGTAGACCATGGCAATATTTAAGGAGGACAATTCATGATGGATATACAAATAGTTATTTGGTGCATAAAGATGGTGTGAAGTATAGGTTAAAACCTCTATCTTGTGAAGACAAGAGGGACCATATTGTTATCTATTTTGGGGAAAAAGTACAGTTGAATGTACAAGTTAATGCTGGTTGGAAGCAACATGAACAGTTACAGGGGAAGGTAGATGACAGTCCTAAGGAACAGTAAGTTCAAGACTTGAATTGCATCAAAGTTGGGGGCATTGATTGTCCTATAGAGAGGCAGGAGAAGGAGGCCAAATAGGAGCCATTGCAAAAAGAAACAAATCAAAAAGTTCCAGTGAACAGGGTAGGAGAACTTCAGCAACAGAGAGGACATCAAAATGTGTTTTGTCACACAAATATTGGTTGGAAGAGATATGCAGGTTGGAGAAGAAGGAGGCAGATAACTCTAGGTGAGTTCATGTTCCCTGTCACACGGCAGAGGAATTTTTCAAATAGTTTTCAGACTAGCTGGGACAGAGCACCCAACTCTTGGGAGAAGAGTTTCCTTTATCCCGGGGAGTATGATGCGGGAGCATCCAAGGGGTCACCTTGGAAAAGAGACCCAGGAAGGGCACGGAGGGATGATCATAGAAATGTAGGGGTAAAATGTCCTAAGGGGCCTGATAAGGACCCTAGGACCAAAATAAGTGTAATAAACACCTAGGTAGTTTAATTTTGTTTTACGGTTTATTTTTGGTCTGATGTGTTTCCTAAGGTCCAAGCGACCAAGAAATGGGATGAGCTGGCAAGAAACTGATTGTAACTGTGAGGTGAGCAATTACAGAACGGTTGGCATTCCCACCACTGCAACCGCCACCCATGGAGTATGTTTTAAAGCATCTTTTGGTAATTAGATGGAAAGTGTATATGTGTGTAGAGGAACAATTAGATTTTAGATTGCAGAAAGAAGAATTTCCTTTTTATAGTGCGTCTTACCACCAGTTCTGTAATTTTGTTTTATTTTCTGACTGGCATCGAAGTAGCTATTTTCTTTTTGTTTCTGAGTCTAACAATGCTGGAACGGACCCATCCATGGATGTAAGAATCTGGTTCTCATGGAGCAGTCCGCAATCACTTGTACCATAGTAGACTAACTCTAACTGTGCAGAGTGGAAATGAAGCTGGAAGGTGATCACCAGATGGAATGTGGACTGTGAGCCATGAGGAAAGATTTGTTTGCAGGCGAGCGTCGAATTTGCGGCAAACTTTAGTGGGAAGAGAACATGCTTCGGTGCATCAACGAAGGCAGTTCGAAGAGTCATCAGAGCGACCAAATGTGTCGGTAAGAAAATCTCTGAGTTAAGTGATAGTGTAATTTTGCTGATAGTGTCTGTTGAACCATCGGGTTGAACCATCAGGTTGAACCAGTTCAAGGGTTCAATGGCTTCATTTGGTTCATCGGTTCAACGATACACAATTGGTTCAACGGGGAGGTTCAACCAAATGGTTCAACGGGGAGGTTCAACCGAACGGTTCAATGGGGAGGTTCAACCAAACGGTTCAACAAGAAGGTTCAACCGCAAGGTTCAAGCGGAAGGTTCAACCGCAAGGTTCAAGCAGAGGGTTCAACCGGACGGTTCGAGCAAAGGGTTCAATGAGTTCACGGGTTCAATGGTTCGATGAACTCGTAGGTTCATTTGGTTAAGAGGTTCAATTGGTTCAACGACTGCGGTGGTTCAATATAATTTTGTGTTGCTGCTTTATGTTTCCACAGCGCGCTCCCTATCAAATTGGTAATCGATAGGGGTTTTTTCGAGGGAATAACGGAAAGGTTTGGCCGATACAGGCTGACAGCGCCATTTTGGGTGGGTAGTGGAATTTCCTCCGCATCAAAACATATAGCTAAAGTTCCTTAGGTTTCATGCTTTGAACTTTTTTAACAAAGGTATTAAAACCCTTCTAGATCTTTTTCCAAAAACCACCAAGAATCTTCTTTCTTGGCCTAATGCCAAAGTGAAATATAGAATCACTAATACCAAGTTTGAATCCTTATAAACTATTGTTGATTTCATTCTTATGTAAATGTTGCACAAAATTGGAGTTAGAAGTTTTAAACCATGGTTGAAAGACTTGAAATGGTATCTTGATACACATTTTGTAACTATAAGTGTTCCAAAGGCTATGCTTAACTTTCACCTCATTTGCATATAGTGTAAGAGCTTAATGGCAAAGGGCTCTTCAATCCTTAATTGACATATAGCAACACATATTTTATACTATTTTACATGCTATCATTGAGTTAAAGCTTCCACATTTTACCTTGTGCATTTTATACTAGGGTCTTCCTACTAGCGGCAAATTGAGTCATTTGGGAGTTTCCAATCCTTGTTTCCCTTTTTGTGGACACCAAGAAACTCTCAAACACCTTTTTTGGTTTTTCCTTAGAGCCCAAGTAGCTTGGTATTGGATTCATGACTTCTTCGAGCCTTTTATCTATCGTAGTATTTTTCTTGGCATATGATGTTACTGAGAGATCAGCCCAAAATCCCTTATATTCACTTAGATATAGCATGCTTTCAAACCGAAAATCCTCTCTAGCATTTGGAAAAACAAGAATTCTACTTTTTTCTTAGATGTATTATTGATAAAAATTTCATGTATTCTAAATTTATGATACGTTCCAATGTGTTATGCAAATACAGGTTCAAGCTAATAATGTTGCACTTGAAGTAGCCCACCTATAGGTTCTTCTTGATCATTGGGGTACTTCTCCTTGTATAGTTTCTAGAGCACCACCAACTTCCCCTTCTCCTTCAAATAGGGGCCAATCCTCTCTAAAAGGGTGTCAACATGGTAGAAGTCAAAATACTCATAGGCATGATGATTTTCATACTCCCCAACATAAATCCCATTGTCAAAGTGTTCATAGATGGTCTCATTCATATTGCTAATGTTCAACTTCTCCTCAACATTGCACCGAAGGAGCTCTTGGATGACAAAACAATGGCAAATTACCTCAGCTCACCCTAACCATTTTTTATATCAAGGATGCTAGTTAACCCCCTAAGGAAGTGAAAACTAATGAGGATTAGGCTATTGATGACACTCCTACTAGTTGGAGGCCATTCTTGATGGTTGGGATAATTCAGATGTGTGAAAACAAAAAATGATCATGACCTGCCTCCTACGATTTGTTCAATAGCTCTTCCTACTTAGCAACATTATTTTTTGTTTGGATGTGATGTGAAGTATTTTCATTGTTTAAACTTTAGGGTGTGACTGTTTCCACCCACCTTTTCTTATGATATAGTATATTTTAAATTACTTTTATAGTAAATATAAATACATATTTCATCATAAAAACTTAAATAATCTATTATATAGACTCTAAACATTATAACCAATAGTTATATAAACTCTAAACATTATAGACAATAGTTACATATGTGCAAGACCACACCATTATACCATTATGCAGCTCAATGAATGTATAACACAAGGTGAAGGAAATTTTGTAAGTGCAAAGAATGCACAAAAAAAAATATTTTTATTTTTCAGATTTAAGAAACTATACTACGAACAAATTTTGTTTAACAATGAACTGTAAATACGTAGCTGCTTCATTACTCCATTATTGGAAATACTTATTTCTTAAGATGGCTTGTTAATATTTTTTTATAAGATTAGTGGTGATTAATTTAACCTCATGTGTTCCCACATAAATTATTGGTCTATTTCATTCATTACTTTGATAAGTTGTCTTACTTTCCCTTTAATTATTTAGGTTGTGTACCTCCCCTTATATTTATAAATCAACTTTGGTGCAAGATATTAGTAAGACCATGTATTAAATGGTATATGGCATGGCCAATCAAATTTTGCTAAAACTAATAGGAAAGATAATAGCCTAAAAACATAGGTCCCCTGCCATATAGGAATGAGAGGAAGCCCTCTCCTAGGTGTCCACCCTCATATATGTATACTCCTTCCCGTAAAATAAAAAATAAGTTTTTATGCCATACCTAGTATTATCTCCTCACCTCCCAAAGCAAATATTTGCTTCCCACATAAAATCCTCCCCCGTATCTTTTGAATCTCCCTTTGTTTTAATGTAACTTGACCATTATATGGGCACTCACATGGGTTTGGTACTTATTTAAATTCTTCACTTCCTTCCATATGCCTAACCCATATTCTTTTCATTTTTTAAAGTGGTTTGTTTGCTATGTTTGGTGCATAGTCTTTATCAATCATGTATTCACTATTATCAAGGCATTTTATTTGAGTCAATTTGATCTTTGACATGTACGCCTATCTCATGTCCATGTGATTTTGTACTTTTTTTCAGCAATGAGTCTTCACCTTATTAGTGCATACATTTTTCCTCTCGATTGTCTTATGAAGAGGGATTTTCTTTTAAATCGTGTCTACTTTGGCCTCTCACTTCCATTTGGCTCGATACTAGAGAATATAGTCATATTTTTAAACAAAGTTTAGGTGATCGATCCAATACAGTCATGGTAGGTCCCATAATGAAAAGGCTAGTATTTTTTTTATATTAAAGGAAGCAAAGATACAAAAATAAACAGAAACAACTACCAAATCAGCTACTAATCATACAACTACCACTGCCAATAGCACATGAGCAGCAATAAAGACCCAAACTGATAGTTTATGTAATGTACATTAAAGGCTAGTGTTAGTAGTTGCATAGATTTTATGTGCAATAGATTTGTCGATAGGTTATTTGTGGGGAAAGAAAAGAGATATCGTTGTAAAATACTACATCGAAGAAGTAGTAATTTTCACTAAAAATGTTAGCAAAAACACAATGTTGTCCCAAATATTTTGCCATCGAGTATATATTTTAAATTAAAATTGCTTTTAGATATAGTTTGTATAAATGTTTGAGAGCACTAAACTAGTATTAAATAACTTCTTGTACAAGTCATAAAATAAAAAGATAGCAAGAAAGAAGCCAAATAACTTATAGTAACATCTCAACATTTTGTTACAATTCATCTAATAAACCCTATGCATCCCATATACAAACAATGTGGTCACATTAAGTTTGGACAAAGCCATCTCTTAAATTTGGTGTTGGCTCAACTAAATTTTGTAGGTGTGCTTAATGTGGCTATTGTAATTGTTCTTCATTTCTATTGGAAAAAGTTATAACACTCTTTTTTCTATTGGGAGGGCTAACATACAATGTCACAAAGTTGTACAAATGATCCATTTTTTTTGGCTTAGAGTTATCAATTAAACAATGTCCCTTTATTATTACATTAAAACAAAAAGCTTGGGTGAATAAAGAAAGAAAAAACAAAACATTCCATCATTCTCACAAATTATATCACCAAATAAAGTACAAAATTTTAATAAAGATAAAATAAAAAAACAAATTACTGAGCCTCCACTGAGATCCATTTAAAGATATATTACAAATTTATGATCAATACAAAGGAGAAATATTTGAAATTATTATAAGTTCACCATCAATCATTTTATTCTTAAATCACTTTAGAAGCCTACTAATAAAATGTAAGTACTATTACAGTTTACAATCTTTAGCAATCTTTGGAGACTCATAGGAAAAAGTGTTATTAATTTTATATTGTTTGAATAATCTTCAAATATCAATCTATATATTTAAACAAATTCTATAGCTGTGTGTCACTATGATGCACCTGCACTAGCCAAAACCTCTATGCATATACTTAGTTATTGTGCATTATTTAAAAAGAAATAAAGCATGAGTTTTCCACAGTCCATGATAGTATTGAGAGTGCTTCTAGATTCAACTATGTATGTTTTTGTTTCAACATTTTAGATCATACTCAATGATCCATCATCAGGAAGAGGAGAGTTGTAGATTGGAGGATAGTTTGAGTTTCTTAAAGGACAAAGAGGGATAGATGGGAAGGAACGAAAAATGAAGGGGGGGAGAAAACTAAAGTTGAGACAAAAACCAAAAGAGATACCAACTCATATATCTATACAATAAATATTTATATAAATGAATAAAGAATATACAAATGCCTCTACATATATACTAAACTAAAAATACCCATGTACTATGAAAATCCAACAAATTTAAAAAACAAAATTATACCTCTACAACCACATATCCCTAAGTATGATATACTATGTGTCAAATATGTGTGTGTGTGTAGACAAATATAAAAATATAAAAAATATATAGGTATCTATATATCATCTAAGAAAACTGTTGGTGTATAACTCCTATAGTTTACACTAACTTAATCATAGTTAGGCGATTCCCACATGTGCTTTGACTTTGTCTAAAGTAGTTGGTCATTTGGGAGATGTGTCATTCCAATGGACACCTCGCCGTTATTGTCATGAGTAGTTGCACTATTCATATAGGTTGTAAGTCGCCACCTATCCTTGTTTTGTGGAGAGTAGGGTATCCAACTTCTCCTATTTATATCTTCTCATTTGTCAATACATTTGTTCGTCTTCACTTGCAATCTCGTGCTTATTGTATCTCCACGATCTTGGCAGTTTCTACATGGTATCAGAGCTGGTGTGGTTAGCTTCAAGCCGTTTATTGGATGTGCTTCTCATTCCATTGAAGCCACATTTCATTTCTGTGAGGCATCTTATTGGTTTCGCTTGTATTTTATTTTGTTATTATTTAACATTATTCTTGGTGTGTTCGGTGTGAGTTTGAATTGCCCACAAAGGGCATTATTTCAACGTCACAGAAAGGCCATTTATCAACCTGGTTACTGCACATCACAAGCATCTCAATTGGAAGTTCGATGCCACAGACAGAGCCACCATCCGGCACTCACGCTGCCTACTTTCGGCAACCATTCGCACTGCCTTGACGCCTCACAGGAGGCTATTGTTCACACAGGCCAAGACTGCATTGCAAGCAGGCTATCGACGGCTCCATAAAGCATCGTGGACGCCACATACATTGCCCATCTTGGCCTCCTCTGGTGGCAGCTTCCTGCTCCCTCGACGCCTCTCTTCTGCATTAAGAAGTTCACCACATCATACGTGGAGGGCCTCTACTACACATCACCACATCAACGGTCAACCTTGGAATCCACCCTAGTTTACCCAGCTCAATTCAAATTTTGGGAGGATAGTATGCTTTTGAAAGCCACATTTTTTGACTGGGTTCTTTGACTACGATAGCTGTCAATTTGAAACCCATGTTTCTTTGCACTATTCATTCAAAAAATTGTGTAATTTGCTGATGTTTGAAACTCCCGGGGGTGAGGTCAGCAAATAAGGGGAAAAGGAGAAAAAGGCCTTGGTCATATAGCCCTTGGTCATATAGCCCTTGGTCATATGGGTCAATAAGCTTCTGGTCGCACTCTGCCAACAAGGGCTAAACTTTTGCCTCTCTACAAGCTTTTTTCTCTTAAAAATTATATGCAAAATTTTTTTCCAAGCACATTGGAAAAAATTTTCGGAAGGTGTATTTTTTTTGTGAATGTAAAATTTTAAAGGGCCATAACTTTTGCAAAAGAACTCGAAATCTAGTCGTTATTTTTGCAAAAGTGGTCCTTTTTCATCCCCGATCCAACTAATTTGATATTGCACTGCAATTATAAAGTGCCTGATCAGTTTGTTTTAGGGTGACTACATGCACTTATACTATTCATTGCACAATTTGGGGGGGGAAAACAAACTAAGGGGGCAATTCCATCAATGATATAATATGGTGTCAATGCACTAAACTATAAAGTGCCACTTTAAGGGGGGTATCAAGGAAGAGTGCTCAAAAACACTCAAACTAAAGTGCCACCTTAACTTTAAAAATTGAGCATTAAGAAGTTTTCACCACTCAAAAGGGTAAATAAAAAAAAGGTAATACAATGCCACCATCAAAAACAAAACTTAATAGATGGGTTCTTAGTTCAATTGTCAGTGATCACATGTCACCTTTCATTGAATTGTTTGTGAGAATTGAATCTTGCAAAACTTACAAAATACTAATGGATGGTGTCTATCATGATGTTCTTGGCAAAGGGATTGTAAAATTGGGGAATGGTTTTGTACATAATGTATATTACATTCCTAATTTATTCAAAAATTACCTCTCAGTGTATGCATTCATAGATTTTGAAAAGGCATTTGAGTTCACAGCAACATCAACCCTCATCCAAGAATCCAAACATCAAAAACTTGTTGTAGTAGGCAAAGTTTGTCACTTTGATTGTGCCTTCATCTTTTCACATTTTACATCCAGTGAAGAAGACAATCAAGATGTAACTTTGGAGCCAAGTGTCCACTCGTAGCTCAGCTTAGTTGGTTCTATATAGCAGGTTGATTGAACTCCACTAGCATCTTTGTTTGTAAATACACTCATGTAGTGTCATGTAATTGAAAGTGTAAAGGGATTTGGGAAATTATACTCACACTAATCTCTAAAGTGTAATGGGGGTTGTAACAATCACAACTTGAATTGCACAGATTCTTATCTCATTCGTATGTCCACTCAATGCACATCCTTGTCTTCAGTTGTTCAAAATATTTCTTGGACCTACATCTTGGTCATCTTCCTTTGATCACTACCAAACTTCAATTAAGTTGCTCAATTATCTTGGAATTAAGGGATTGACAAATTTACTACTACAACATGCTTTAGGAGTTCCTCATAACTACAGTGTGGTCTACATCAGCATCATCATCTTCTGGGGGGGTTATCTAAGTCTTTCTCTTTGTTTTCTCTCTTTTTGGAGGAAAGTTTTTTCCTACAGGGTTTCTTTCTTTCTCCGCCTTCGGAGAGATACATTTTGTAAATGGGTACCTATTCAAGTGCATAGTCAGAACCCATCCTTCATAAACTCACCTAAGCTATGCTTAAGGGGGGCTGTTGGTGTATAACTCCTATAGTTTACACTAACTTCATCATAGTTAGATGATTCCCACATGTTCTTTGACTTTGTCTAAAGTAGTTGGTCGTTTGGGAGATGTGTCATTCCAATGGACACCTCACTGCTATTGTCATGGGTAATTGCACTGTTCATATGGGTTGTAAGTCACCACCTATCCTTGTTTTGTGGAGAGTCGGGTATCCAACTTCTCCTATTTATATCTTCTCATTTGTTAATACATTTGTTCATTTTCACTTGCAATCTCGTGCTTGTTGTATCTCCATGATCTTGGCAGTTTCTACAAAAACAAAAACAAGTAAACGTCTACATGCCCCCAAGAATAAAATGATATATAAAAGGAATAAAATGATATATAAAAGGAATAAAATGATATATAATAACCCTCTTATATATCATTTTATTCTTAGGGGCATGTAGATGTTCACTTGTTTTTGTCTTCTTAGATGATATATAAACCTATATATTTTTTATATTTTATATTTGTCTATATATAAATTTTGTTTTATAAATTTGTTGGATCTTCATAATACATGGGTATTTTTAGTTTAGTGTGTGTGTGTGTATATATATATATATAAGGCATTTGTATATTCTTTATTCATTTATATAATATTTATTGTATAGATATATGAGTTGGTATCTCTTTTGGTTTTTTGTCTCAAATTTAGTTTTCTCTCCCCCTTTGAAGATATATGAGATCCATTTGAAGATATATTTAAAACTATTACAAATTTATGATCAACACAAAGGAGAAATATTTGAAATTATTATAAATTCACCATCAATCATCTTATTCTTACATCAATTTTAGAAGCCTACTAATAAAATGTAAGCACTATTACAATTTACAATCTTTAGCAATCTCTAGAAACTCATAGGAAAAAGTGTTTTTAATTTTATATTGTTTGAATAATCTTCAAATATCAATTTTTATATTTAAACAAATTCTATAGATGTGTGTCACTATGATACATCTACACTAGCCAAAACCACTCTGCATATACTTAGTTGTTGTGCATTATTTAAAAAGGAATAAAGCATGAGCTTTCCACAATCCATGATAGTATTGAGAGTGCTTGTGGATTCAACTGTGTATGTTTTTGTTTCAACGTTTCAGATCATACTTAATGATCCATCATCAGGAAGAGGAGAGTTGCAGATTGGAGAGCAATCTTGATATTTTTGAAGGACAAAGAGGGATAGATGGGAAGGAACGAAAAAATGAAGGGGGGAGAAAACTAAAGTTGAGACAAAAACCAAAAGAGATACCAACTCATATATCTATACAATAAATATTATATAAATGAATAAAGAATATAGAAATGCCTATAAATCACATTTTTCTCTTGGTATGTGCCTTTACACCACGTGCTGTGAGTCAATTTGGTGGGGCCCCATTAAAGCATTAGGAAAAGAGGCTTTCTTCATGCCACGTGGTGGCACCACGCACATCCAAAAGACACCAGGCACTAAAACATTTTGGTATTACACCATTGGTCAAGGCGACCAAGTCATCAATTGTGGTGAGACCCATTCTTTTGAGACTTAATGAAAGAAAGGAAAGACATAAGTATTGAGGGGATCTCAAAGTTCCACATGGCCACTCGTGCTACTCCTCAACAAACACTAACCCTTCAAGGCCTTCCACCTAGTTTCTCCATGGTGCAAGATCCATGATGAGGCTCTAGGAGGGCTTCAAAACATTAGATTGAGGCATTAGTAGATTTGATGGCCATTGAATTTCAAAGGCCAATATGCTAAGGGAGAGATGTGGCAATTCTATGCTACCGCTAAATGAAACAAGCCTAACTCTCACTAATCATTACACCATTGGCTCTACAATGCCATATCAATAGTGGTGGGTCCCATTCCTTCTATGAAGCATCAACAGAGACTCTAAACCGTTGATTTGAAAAAAGGGACATCCTACGGTTCATGCATCATGAAGGACATTTCAAGGCCAACAAAGGGAGGGTGATGCTCCATAAATTGAAATAGATGAGTCAGCAGGCCTCCGAGCCCTGCAAAGAAGACATAGATGCATCTCTAGGGTATACGTGGTAGTTTGGCATCTTTCTAGACGAGATTCAGATCAATCATAGTCTCCTAGAGGTTTGACCCTTGTCCCAATCAATTTCAGGCAATACAGAGGTGAATTATCAGATTTGGTTGTTGAGCCTCTTAAGTAGGTGCGGGTGAATCTAATTATTTCTGGCCTTCTCTCGAGGTGCCATGAATTTAAAGTAAAGATGAGGAACAATTATGCATGCTGGAGAAGGTGCGACTCAATGGCAAAAGTTGTAGAGGTAGAAGCGGTAGGGATTTTCCTGCCTAGACTTAACTCTATGAATCAATGCTAAAGTTAATGTGGTAGTTAGGGTAGGTAATTCTAGACCTTTCTTCGGAGCTCTCTCTTCTAGTTATTCTTCTTCTCCCCTTCTTTAAAGGAGTTGTTACAGTTGTTTATCCTTCATGATCAATAAAAAAATGATATTTTTCCTCTCTCAAAAAATTTTATACTATTTTTTCCTAAAAATTGCAAGCTTATCTTATGGATAGATGATCCCTTTTGTAGTTTTAGTTTTCTATCCTAGCCTTTGTTGAAGTTTTTATGAGTTTGTGTGAGCTTATTTCAGCCTTTGAGATCATTTTTGTGCTTAATGACAGGTCTAGACAATCCATAACCTATTTGGTGCATCACCTTTTGTTTTCTATCATTCTTCTTCTTCTCCTTTTCCTTGGTGAGAGTTGGAATATGATAGGTTAGGCATCTAAAATTATGTTTCAAATAGGGTACCAACCCTTAATCTAGAGGTTTGACTTCAACCAACAAGGTCCCACACCTTGAGGTCACTCCCATTGTGTCATTGGAACATTTGAACCAGGGCCAAACAAGGGTGCAATTTCATGTGACAACGGTTCCATTGTGTGATAGACTTGAGGTTATGATCAAGCATTCCAATGGAAAACCCTACATTAAAGATTAGGCTATGGTACTTTTCAATGTATAAACTGGAGCCTTGTATGTGTTGGTCTAAATCATCTACTCAAACTTTACTTACCACTACATAACAACACACATCACTACATGGTTTCAATGTTCAAATGATGACCAAGTTTCAATAAATCAAAATAGATCCAAAAAATTAATGCAGATATTCTATATACTCTCTTCTTGAGAATACTAATATTATAAACAAATAAACAATTCCTCTTTACTACTCTTACAAATATGCCCCCTTTATTTATTGTTCTTACCTACTCAATTTTACAAACTATGTATACTTTTGTTTCCCATATACAAAATAATGTTTGTTTTTATCCACACAGAACTCCTTTTCACATCCATTCTTGATGTATAGATTGCACATTGATTACTTCTTTTATAAGTTATGCAATCAAAGTCAAAGCTGGCAGTTGGCATATTCTGGAGAATTCAAATCTCGAAGCCCATGTAAATAAGCCCTTTGCTCCATGTTATTCCATTCTCCCTTAAATGAAAACATTTTTTGTAATAGACATATATTTATTTGATGATTATAAATACATTTTATAGGGAAAAAAAATCTGAAGAAACATGAAAGATTCACAAAATTAAATCAATAGTGGTTGATTGTGAAAATGAAATCCACCAATACTCTTTCAATTTCAGCGTAGCCATTGCACACTGGCTATTCTTAAACATCATCCATTTCAATAGTCAAAGGTCCTTTTTGGCCTGCAAAAATAGGACAAATATTTACCATTTTAGTTGTGGATGAGGTGTAAAATTTCTATTGACTATTTAAACATTGAAGTGGATGATGTTTAAATAGAGTGTTGCAAACTAAAGTATGATTTTTAGTAATAATAATAGGTTTGGTGTTTGGAGAGTTTGTCATTCAAGCTAGCAAAAATGCCCTTTGAAGAATATGAAAGAAGGAACTTTATTGAATTACGCAACTTTCACTAAAATTACATAGCATTAGACAATTCTCTTAACATAAAATGTCTTGACATCTTTTAATATCCTATAAAAATTGCCTAAAGAAGCTCAAATTTTCTATTAGTTCTTTTGTATGGGATACAAGCATTCCAATATCCGTGAATGAATCTATACTTTGTAGTAGGATCACTTGGTTGCCATAAGAGTGTAGATAGAAGAATTGTGAGTCCAATAATATCCCCACTAAAAAAAACATTAGTTAGAGCAATAACCCCACATAATGTAAGGGGAAGAAGAAGAGTCCAATTATATCCCCACTGAAAAAGCATTAGTTAGAGCAATAACCCCACATAATGTAAGGGGAAGAGGCCCATTACCAACCATCGACTAAATCATCTAGAAATAATACGACCAACTACTTAGCTCATAGCCAGACCTGAAGACCATTTCCTTTGCACGATCTAGCAAAGATGGAGATATAAGTGTATGTTTTATCTAAAGTAGCGCAGTAGGACTTCACATTTCTTCTTATAAACCCAAATGCTACACACATAACAGACCATGTTTTAAAGTTATCTTTTTGCTTTATTTACATGGAATGTGGTGCCACTATGGAGTATAGTGGAAATTATTTTTTAATGCCCTTTTTATAAGTTTTAAAAGGGAGGCGTGGGATATAGAATGAAGTTTTTAATTATTTTGTTTTGTTTGGAGGGAGGTGCCATAAGAAGAGGTTGTGTGTTATATTTTATAATGTATAATCTTTGCTTAAAATTTTGTGGCTATTCTTATAAGAGAAGAGGGGGAGGCATTAAAAATAAAAGTAAATATTTTGAATGGATATGTGTAAACCTTTTTTTATCATGGCATTGTAATAAAATCTTATGGAGATAGGTGGTAAATTATAAGGTAAGATAGTTGCAGATTAGACAAAGGCTTCTAAATCATATTTTGGGTGTAGAATATATTGGAGGGTTATTTGTTAGTAGTATTATGTGGATTTTATCTAATTTTCTCTAAAGATGGATTTTTAATGCTATTTTTTTGGTATTATGAGGTAGTTGTAGTGTAATATTTGTAGGTTAGGGGATATTTAATCCCATAACTTAAAGAGAGATTGAATGTGCATAAGGTTAAACATGTAACCCAAGACTATGACTTCCACCTTGATGGTAAGTGCATTATTCACAATTCGGAGTCAAAGTAGTGGGCTTCATTAAATAATATTGAGATGGGAAAAGAATAATCTATATAGTATAAATATATTATTATACTTATACTTATATTTAATATTTAATATTACTTAAAATATAATATATTAATAAATATAATTACAGTATATGTTATATATATATACAATTGAATTAAAAAATATTTAATGATACAATTATATTATACGATATCATATTTAAATTATATTTACTATTTTAAATTATATAAAATATATATATAATAACAATTTAGATTTTGGCTATTTATTTCTTTATATCTCCCCCTCTCTCCCTCTCTCCATATTCCTCTCTTTCTATATCTCTCTTTCTTTCACCATAATTCCTTTTCAGATATTCCCAATTTTATGATTCTAAAAAATTCACACCTCATATAATTTAAAAAATAAAATAAATATCAAATATTGATTCCAAACATTTTGTTAGCAAGACATGACATTAAAAGGCTTAGCTTGAATGTTTTATAAAAAAGAAAATTTTACCACTTGTTGCCTCAAATTCTTACATTATTCTCTATCACATGAAAAATAGCAAATCCTTTACTTATAAATTAAACAAATTTGCCATAACAACAAGAACACTAATTCTAGTGTACTCCAACAGACAAATAAAAAAACCCCATTTCATTTGATTGATAGATAAAAAAGCATTCCTCCATTAAATTTTATGGATTTTATAATCGTATTGACTGAAATCTTAAAGTTTTAAAATTTCTTAAATTATTTAATTACAACATTTGGACAAGACAAATAAATTTTTTGAATGGCCACAAACATCCTATTCAATGTCAAGACTATTGTATGATGTTGACAAGCACTCTACACTATGAATCAAATCACATCATATTTGATTCAGATATTTGATTATTCATATTTGATTATAATAAGTACCTTCAAAGAGATATTGACAATATATATTTTTTAAAGAATTCCATAAATGTCAAGAAAAAAACTTTTCAACGTCGAACAATAGTCTTGATTCAGATATAGTAAGTGCAAGTGTGAACATCGAACAATAGTCTTGATATTGAACAAGTTGTTTGTGGCCATCTCAAGTTACTAGCACCTTGAAGAGATTAGAATTGGAAACCACAGTCACATGTTTGGCAATGTGACTGATGGAACCCCTAAGCTCATTCCACTTACCCTTGTGGCTCCACATTAGGTCCTTTTGAGTTAATGGGACCAAAGAGAGAGCTTCACGTGCAACTCTAAAAATAAATTTAAATCCTTCAAAGAGTTAAGTGCTTGTCAATTGAGATTTTTAAAAATTTTGAGGCGCAAATTTAGGTGATTTTTATTTTTGTCTAAGGGGTGTATAAGGTGTTGCCTTTGTAGGTGTGATACAAGCATGCCAAAACTTTGTGCGTTGTTTAGTTGTAAAAGATTATCAATGTGCCCATTAAACCTATAGGTCCAATTGCTAGTAATAATAATGGAATTGGTGTTTGAAGAGTTTGTCATTCAAACAACAACGCCCTTTGAAGAATATGAAAGAAAGGAACTTTACTGAATTACGCAACATTCACTAAAATTACACGACATTAGATAATTCTCTTAACAGAAAATGTCTTGACGTCTTTTAATATCCTATAAAAATTGCCTAAAGAAGCTCAAATTTCCTGCAAATTTCCTGTTAGTTCTTTTGTATGGGATACAAGCATTCCAAACTCCGTGAACGAATCTGCACTTTACAGTAATGGCCTTTGAAAGATGTCTTGACGTCCGTCATCTGGGTTGCAAAGCACCTTCGGGGACTTTATCATTGACGTTACAGGAAAAAAAAAGATTACGCACAATTTTAACAGGTTGCATTGAAATGAGATTTAAGGGACAAAAATGCTTGCAATAGGTATCTACATACTTCTGGACATCTAGACATGTCGTTACATAAAGCATTGAAGTCACCCACCATAAACAGTTAGTATATTGTGTGTGGACTGTTTTTTCATTTTTTCAACCTGCAAAGTTTTGAGCAGTTCTGACAGACCTAATCAATCGACCCTTCTACACATGTGAACTGCTCTGATTTGTCGAAGAAAACATCTGAATCGATTAAGGTTTACCCATTAAAGCACCCTCTATTTATGAGATTCATACAGTAATACATTGATAATATTCACAAAGACTTAAATCATTAAGGATGACCACAAATATTCATACTCATATTAAAAATCCCAACTGTCATGCAAACTACTTTAACCGTGCAATAATATTCATAGTCGAGATTAGGGAGAATCCACTCTACTTAAATATCATTCACTTCAATGGTCAAACACTCAGTAATAATTTTACACCTCATTCACAACAAAAGGTGGTAAATATTTGTCCTATTTTAATTGGCCAAAATTGACTTTTAACTATTGAAATAGATAATATTTAAAAATAACAAGAAAAAGTTAAGACTCGTATAATCATCATCCTCTTCCTCCTTATCCCAAAAGCCATCTGCCCTAGGATCCCATCCAGATCACTCGTAATCTTCCACATCATTCCCAAATTTTCTCAACGATTCAACTGTTGAATCGTTAGAGCAGAGTAAACGGGAGATAATGTAGTAGAGAAAGCTTTTTTTTAACTCGCTCAACCTGCAAATATCTTGGGCTACCATTGTTCAAAATCTTCTAGACCCTGCACCCATGAAAATTCTGATTACTCGACCTCAATCGCCATATTCTTGTAGTTTCTGTATATGATGAAATATTAATGATTCAAAGCAAATAGAAAGAATACAAATACAATCTATTTAACCTTCACTAAATGTATTTAACCTACACTAAATCATAACCTTCAATTGAGTTAAAGAGAACTTAAAATAAAACAAACAAAACTTGGTAAATTTTACCAATCCTGTCAAAGTAGGTTGCTCTTAGATGCAATAGATGTGGTGGCTCACAAATTTGTGCAAGATTTCAATAGTATGTATTTGTACTCTTCATTGATTATGGATGATTTTATAGACGATGCCGGTGAATTTCTATATATTTTATTCCAAATCAAATAACTCGCTCAACCTGCAAATATTTTGGGCTGCCATTGTTCCAAATCTTCTGACCATGCATCCCTGGAAATTCTGATTACTCGACCTCAATTGCCATATTACTTGTGATTTCTGTAAAGCAGACAATCAAGACAAGTGACCGACTTTGGCAGATGCCTATACCATATTTGAGACAGCTTAAATATTCTCTTCTTCTTTTCGGGGATGTACGTTCTTGTAGGATGGTGTAACGTGTTCATACCGATTGGACTGGTGTCGTTTCTTCTATTTGTGGAGATGCTGTAAACAGTCTCCTGGTCATAATCTTTCAAATTACCGACATATCTTTTAAAAAACAAATTTTATCTCGCTTTAGGAGTACCTATCTCCTTAGCTCCCAAAGCAAATCTTTGCTTCCCACATAAAATCTTCCTCCATATCTTTTGAATCTCTCTTTCTTTTAATGCAACTTGACCATTATATGGGCACTCAGATGGGTTTGGTACTCATTTAAATTCTTAACTTCCTTCCATACGCCTAACTCATATTCTTTTTCATTTTTTAAAGGGGTCTATTTGTTATGTTTGGTGCCTAGTCTCTATCAATCATGTATTCACTATTATCAAGGCATTTTATCCGAGTCAATTTGATCTTTGACATGTATGCCTATCCCATGTCCATATGATTTTGTACTTTTTTTTTCAGCAACGATTCTTCACCTTATTAGTGCCTACATTTTCCCTCTCGATTGCCTTATGCAGAGGGATTTTCTCTTAAATCGCGTTTACTTGGGCTTCTCACTTCCATTTGACTCGATACTAGAGCATATGAAGTCACATGTTTGTACAAAGTTTAGGTGATTGATCCAATACAGTCATGGTAGGTCCCATAATGAAAAGGCTAGTAATATTTAATTAGAAGAAAAAAATTTATGTGTTGTGTCTTTCCTATAAAGAAAATGTTATATTATAAGTTAATTATAACATAAAAACCTAACTGATTTGTAATATTAAATTGACCCAAAGTTTAATTAATTTCTTTTCAATTATTAAAATATAAAATAAATAAATTGAGTAATATAAATTATATAAAAAAAATCTTAAATAATTGTAAAATAAAATAAAATAATTCTTAAATAGTTCAAAAATAAAATAAAATAACTCTTAAATAAATAAAATAATTATTATTTATTTAGATTGCATATAAATATAATCATGAGTTATTTTTTATACTTTAGATTTATTTTATTTAATAAAGGACTATTTTATTTTACTTTAGAACTATTTAATAGTTTTTTTTTTTACTTTGTATTTATTTTATTTACTAAATGGCTATTTTATTTTACTTCAAAATTATTTAATCGCGAATCTGGTTGCCTGGGGCTGTCGGGTAAGATTTTGACACGCACACGGACTCTTCCCTCCTTACCACGGGGCAATCCACCATGTCACTCTCACTCTTATGGAAGTAGCCAATCAAGAGGAGGTGAGACATGGTGGGGGTCTGGCTTGTTGGAGAGTTAGACTTCGTGGAGAGGGGTTAGCAAGTTCTATGGCCTTTGTTGTTGTGTGCTAAGTTGAAAGTTTCGTTCGATGGTAGTTGTTATAGAGATAACCCTATGACCCGAAGGGTCACTAGTTTCTCTTCTCCTATTGGGATTTCTTCTATTCCACCCTTGTATGGGTAAGCGGTGTCTTTCGTTTATGTCCTCTTGTCTTTCAATTCGTTGAATGAGTTCTCGTTGTATTTGGAGTTGTCTTTGTTCTTCTATTAATAAGAGGACAAATAGATCTTGTTGTGGTAAAGTAAATGTCTCATGTTGTTGTCGTGGATTGATTTCCTCAATCTCATTAAGGGTAGCCCTCACCCACTCTCCTCTCACTCCCAGGCCCATTCGTGAGCTAAGATAGAGGTAAATGTGTAATGACCAACCTTAACTAGACTTAGGGTTTTGACGTAGGGTTTAGTTGACCTGGGGTTTAGTTATGCTTTTGACTTGTGTTTACCTTGTGATGTGATCAAGGGTTTGATTGAATCGTTAATCGTGGTTTACCTCGTGATGGTATCGAGGGTTTGCAAGTTACCTATCTTTTCTAGGGTTTCTAGATGCATGTAAAGCTAAATGATATGCAAACTTGTTTTTGTGCTTTTTTAGTATTTTGGAATGAAAAATGCTTTTTAATCTATGGAAGGAAATATGAATGCAAGCTAATATGACTTTCCCTAATGCAATTTTAATATATGTTTTTGGATTTTTGATTGTTTTGAAACAACCAATCTAGAAAAGGAAAATTGCAAGTAAACAAATCTAATCTAAGAATGCAAACTATCTCTAAGATTTTAGATCTATCAAGGAAAAAGCAATGAATTACTATTCCCAAGAGCAATTTTAATTTTCTAGTTGCTATCAATTGAATAAAGCAATAAAGGAACCTGAAAGAATGAAGATTTGTGTGACTCCACTACTGGTGCAGGGGCATCAGGGCCTCAAAAGCATTTTTGTGTCGTTTTGGGTTTTAGGTTGTCTTGTGTGTTTTGAAGTTCCTAAGGTCATTTATGACCATGTATGTTCTGTTGATGAATGTTTTTACACATGCACAGCAGAGTTAAAATTCACAAAGGAACCTTAGCTATCTTGGAAGATATGAAGAGTTCACTGAGAATTTTTAATCTCAAGTTTCTGTATGGTTAGGTCTTGACCGTGTTGGATAGGTCAGCAGTTCGTTGTGAAGTTGTTTGTTCAAAGGGCCTTACGTGTCTTAAGTGTTATGTGACAACTAGACTTGTTCAATTTATGTAAATAATAACAAATTACACTAAAATGAGTGATCCTTTCCATATGTTTATCATTCTTTTACAAATCATTACATGAATTTCACTAAACGTGCTCTTTATTTCTAATTCTATGAAAACTGCTAAAGATCTTGAAATTCACAATTATTTATTTGAATCAATAGTAATTCACTTATGATAACTATGTGTAGGCTAATTATTCACTCTTCCAAGGAAAAGATAGAAAAGGTTAGAGTTAAGAACACCTTTAAATAGGATAGAATGTTTTACTCCACATATATCATGAATTTGTTAATCCTGAATCAATTCAATTGTAATTAAATCCACACATGCAAATCTTAAGCAATATCACAAATGTGCATATGGAATTGCAATCTTTAAAAGATATACATACAGATAATACCTTAATCAGATAGCATTCTGGAATAGACATAGAAATTTGATGTTTGCATTCATTTCATATGAAAAAGTCACTTTAATTTTACAATGTATATATGACTTCAACTGAATTAATCAACATAAACAACTCAAAAACATAGTTACTAATACATCAAGGAGGGACATTCCACACATTCCTTCATGTAGACACAGGCAACCTCCTTTCTATGCTACTGATGCTCAAAGTATCCATCAAGAATCACTTCCTTTTGCATTCAAAAAAGTAAACTTACTAAACTAAAGTCTTAAGATAACTGCTACAAATCCCTATGTAATTATAATACAAGTAGTAAGGGTCTTTATAAAGGACAGAAACCTACCCTACAGTTACAAAACCTCATCAGTGGTCCATATTCAAATTCATAAGATCAACAGTGGAAAGCTTTTCCCAACCATTACTTCAAAATATCTCATAAGAATATCCCTTTTAGCACAAAGGATGCCATTAGGATCTTTTAAAACGTTTGACTTTACTTGACCCAGTATCGATACAAAGAAAACATAACCAAGTATAACATGAGACCAACCAAGAAGCAATGGTCGAATCACTCTCACTGTCATCTTCTATCTGATTGTCCTTGTTCTTATTGCTCATGTATTGTGTGAACTTTGTAGCTAGAGCAGAGATAGAAGTACGGTTAGCCCTTTGAGAAGCATCCCAAGTGTATTGTTGCATCTCGATGCTAGTCTCCAATGCTTGGGCCTTGTTCTCCCTATCCTCTCTTCTCTTGTGATATTTCCTAACCTTGGCACTTAACTTTATCATGTTCTCCATCTCCTTTTCATCCAAATGATTTACAGGATCATCAATACATGGCTAAAAGTTAGCTCTGAACTCTTTAATAGCTGTATCAGCATCAAATACGTGGCTCTGGTGGCACAGATGCTTAACCAGATCTTCCACCATCTTCACATGGTTTTTCAATAACACTTGAATATTATTCTCCATTTATTGTATATTGTCCAAACACGGCTTCAATATCCTTTCCTCATATTTGAGTTCCATTTTCATTCTTGGTATTTGAAACACATCCTACATTGCTATAATATCTTCAGTTACCAAGGCTTGAGTATGTCCTTCCATGCCCTTGATCTTTTGTAGTTCATCCCTGTTTTGTTTTATCCTATTTTGGCACTTTTGTACAATGCATGCACAATTATTCCTCTCTGTCAATGTGACACTCCAATTGCCAATAACAATTTTTATTACATCCTCCCCTTTCTAAATGAATGATTTAACAAAATTCTCTAGCATACTAGCTTCATGTTTCTTATTTTCTATTCCCTCAATTTGTTCTCTAGAAAGAATTGTTAAATTTGGAGCTAATTTTGGCATATTTTGTGTGGGATCAAATATTGTGTGGATAAGCTGCTCATATTGGGCAATTTTCCCTTTCAAACTCTTTATTTTTTGTTGATCTTTTCTCAACTTGCTAGTAGTGAATTCAATCATTTCTTGCAGCTCTTCAATGTGTTGCTCTCTATTCACATGGCCAAGATCTACACTTATCACTTTATACTCATATGTACTTATTTCTCCTTTTTCTTTATCTGCCTAGGGAATTGCTATTTGTGCCATTCTTCCACCAAAGGAATCCCTCTTTATGCCATACATTGTTCTATCCTTTCTTCTGCCTCTTTTCCTAGGTCCACTAGCAATCAAGGTTTTGATGTCAATAGGTGCCACCTCAACTGATGTATCTTGTTTCACCTTAGACTCCAACCAGGCTGGCACTTCTTTATATGTATCCTTGACTCCTTCATTCAGTTCTTCCTTGTCAGCTCCCTCTGTGAGCACTTCTTGTTCATGCTCATGTTCTTCTTCTTGTTGTTGTTATGGTGGTATTTGTTGTGTGGAAGTTGTTTTTGAAGATGAAGTTGTTGTTCAAGAAGTTATTGTTCAGGAAGTTCTTACTGCTGCTGAGATTAAAAATTTTCTATATTTTGTTGTTCCTCTTCAATTCGCACCTCAGGATTAGGACCCTCTTGTGGTGAGTTTGATCCTTGATCGTTTCTTTGCTCCTCCTTGTCCACATTCTCCTCTTATTCAGCTTGATTCTTCAGTATTTCTTGGGCTACCCCCTTAACTTCTTCCATGGGATCCCTTGGTACCATATTCTCAAAAGGATCAATGATCTTGATATTCTTCATTGTTTGTTTGGAGAGTAGAGGAGATTTAGATGTTTGTTTGTCTCCCTCATCCTCACTACTCATTTCAAGGCTGTCATCTGTGCCTTCTTTCTCACCTTCTTCACCTTCTTCTTCACCTTCCTCTACATCTTCAATTTGATCTACATCTACTATTTCTACATTCCCTTCAGTAGATGTTTGGGAAGTAGATGCCCTGGCTATCATCATTTCTTTAGTCATCTCTTGTTTAACCTTAATTAAGCCCTGCAACTTCTCTTGTTGAGTTTGTTTTGCAACTATGGCTGTCTCCAAAGGCATTTGTTTGGATGCCTTTATGGGAACTACAGGTGTGGATGGTGATTGTGATATCACCTCTGCTTGTACTGGATCTTGTGTTGTTGATGCAATTGTAGTAGATCAAGATGCTCCCTCTGTGGCAGACATAAATGTCCCTGCAGGTATAGCCACAATTATGCCCAATGCGTATGGATCCATCATTGTAGCTCCTTCTATTTTGGCCTTCGCTATTCTGGCCTCCACCACATGCCTTTTCCTTCTAAAAAAGTCATCAAAATCCTTCTCATTATCTCAATTTCTCTTCTTACCTTTCTTGTATGTGATTGTTACTCCTTTTTCCTTCAACTCTTCTATTTTTTCTTTTACCCACATGTCAAAATATGCAAAAATTGATTTTGATACATTATCAATTAAAACATCTTCATCTTGACTCCAATCTGGCTCAATTAGAACCTCCTTGGTACTGTCATACCCTGTATACAAAGTATTTTCATCATCTTCTATGATTTCTTAGGGCACTTCAATTCCCCCTATTGTCTTCATCTGATCAAGAGTCAATCTCTGGTGAGATCTTCTCTTTACTTCTGCTTCATTTTCATAGTCAGCCCAAAAGTTCTCAATATGAGGTTGGTACTTGTACTTCTTGTCTATAAATTTTTGAATCCTTCTGAAAGGATCAAAAGGTCTCTTCAAGTCAAACATAGGAAAACCATAGTATAATAACTCGGCCTTTGATGTTTTGGCCACATCCTCATTAAATATTGATACCTCCTAATAACAAAAGGGAATTTGATGTTACCCCTATTGCACTGAGCCTTGTACATTGCATATACATCTAATATATGCCTTGTGAATTCTAGTAACACCACCTTATCAGATGGGTATCTGGGTAATTTGAAAGGTTTTCCCTTAAATCCCTCAGTTCTAATATATGTAATTGTAGAAAACTGAATATACCAAGCAATATGCAATGTGATTGCATTCTTGGTTGTCTTAGATAATCTTTGATCTTTCTCTCTTGTCATAATCCTTGTTAAATACATAGAGAACACATCATTGACCCTTATCCAATTCTTTCCAACATTTTGCGCTTGTATATTAGGGTAATGATCATATACTAAGGTTTGTCCTAGCCCACTCCCTAGGGTTCCAACTCTCTGTATTCCATGGAATTGCATCTTAGTAGCATAGGAGTATATGATGTATGAAGACATGAAGAATTGTTTTTGCTTGTTGAATCTCATGACCTATGCATAAATGGCATTGCTAATCATCAAGGCCCAGTGTACATACCCTATCTCCTCTCTGATGTATTGTATAACTGAAAACATCCAAGGTTCAAATGAACCTGCATCTTCCAACCCCATTACTCTGCTCAAAATAATGGAATAGGGGGAGGCTCTAATCAGGGGGCTCTTTAATCTTGCATCCCTGCACACTTCTACCTCGCAACAAGTAATCTATAGGGCCTTGCAAGCTAGTATTAAATGTCTGAGTAGTCAAAAAATTAATGAAGCGCTGCAGTCTCACTATTTTCTGATTACTAAGAAAAAAGCTGATAAGATAAAGGATGTGTTGATGACCATCTGATTTCTAAGGATCCATGCTCTTGATCTAGCTCTAGGAATGCCTCAGTATGTTTTGGAGGACCCTGACGAAGGAGCTCAGCCTTTTGCGGATGTGGATCTGGAGGAGTAGAATCTCCCAACAGCTCTGACAATGGTGTGAAGGGGTGGCGTCGGGTCATGTGTTTGGTGTTCTGGTGTGGATAGTTGGTTGCTTTTACTCGACAGTGCCTGTCTTGGAGGTGGTAAGGGGTGTCCTAGCCATTTTTCCTTGGGGCTGTTTTCTTCATTGGTATGTTTTGTGTTATGGTTGTTCTATGCCATGGTCTTCCAGGGGATGTATTTATTTTCTGCCTCTCTATTTTCTTAGTTATATTTTGATATATCAGGACTGTTAAGGGCTATCGTTGTTGTTTTTCTTCATTATCTAGACTTGGCTTCGGCCATAACTTATGTAATATTTTTAAAGTTTCTTTAATCTATGGGTGTTCCTACACCTTTTTCTGTAAAAAAAAAAAACTTGGTAACCATCATCACAGAGGCATAAAGAAGAGTTTCAGGACCATGTTTTTGCATAATCAAAAGGAGATCTACTTGTTTGTAATTCAAATGCCTATTTTGACAATATAAAATGTCACAACTTTCTTGACTTACATTTCCCTGTATTATACTAGCATTGTGCTATGTTTTAACTTTTATGCCAAGCTTGAATTTCTATGGTTGTGTCAAAAAAAAAATTGTAATCATGTTATAAACTTCCTCTTTGAAGTCTGATCTATACAAATTCTTAGGCACTTTGGCAGCCCCCTTTGGTTTCTTATAAGAAGGATACCACCCATAGAATATGGAACTCTTATATGATGACTCCTCCTTAAAATTTGAAGTATATCTTTCTACATCTACCTCTTTCATTTTTCCTGTAGTTCTCAAGCCAAAAGTTTGTGCTATCCCTTGTACAGACAAATCTGCAAATACTACTCCATTATGTAGTACCTTCCGAGATTGAAAATCATATCTCCTCAAACACTCAAGAACAAAGTCTCTAGCCTCCATTGCCTATGGGAAACTTGCATCTTTATACAACCCAACATCCCAGATATTCTTCATTGCTAAGGACGCCTTGGGCTCTCAAATTTTATTCACTAACTCCTCAGAATCAAAGTCCCCATTTTTTGTATCTAATGCCCTATATGGACAATATATGTTTGAATGGTAACCCATGTCTACGAATTTCTCCTTAGCTCTGGTTTCTTTCTTTTTGACCTTTTTAGCCGTTTTCTCAACTTTCTTCCCTTTTGGTGGCATCCTAAACTGCAGTTGTTGACTTGAAGCATGTTGACAATAAAATTACCATTTGAATACAATCCAATTACCATCTTCAAATTTCAATTCACTCTTTTGAATCACCTTTCACCTTTTCTCTGTAAAATGCTCTACAATTTTAAACCTAAATGCAATTGTGAAGACTAACATAATCCAATTTCCTTTTTAACTCTTCGAATTTAGGTTTTTTTAAGTCACAGTTGTACATTAAATGTAGTAATCAATGCATGGAATTCAATTTGAGTCTTACTTTTCCTGTTTAGTTCATATTTTGAATCTTGTATCCATTAATCCCTATGCTTTTGAATTTTGTATCTCACATACATGCAACTTTCCTTTCTGTTTCTTGTATATTCACCTTCGTATATCTCCATGTACATCTTATACATGCATCAAAACATACAAACTCAGACTCTAGTGGGCTTGTAAAACAGACTGGAATTAGTTTCAATTCCAGCTTTGTATCTATGTCTTTTGTATCACTTTCCTTTGTATATTGCATTCATACATCTCCAACATACATGTGTGGTCTAAATTAATTTTCTCAGTGTTGGGGTGACGAGCTTGCATGAATTTCATTAATGGTGATCATTTGGTTGATCAGATGTGGCTCTATTTAATAGCATCAATAATGAAGAATTTCATTTCATTCTTAGAATTCTGCCAACGGCGATCATGGAGACTCCTATCTATCTTCATGGCGCTAGAAGGCAAATTGCTCTTCTTGGTTCCATTATAGACTCACACCTAAGGAAGCTTATCACGCAGCATGATGACCCTAGGCTTCACCCTCTTGAATTGGAGGTAGTTAAAATGATTTTGGGTAAAGATTTCCTTACTAATGAGGATAGGTACTGGGTGAACTCAGACATAGCTTCAGGATTCCTTGCCTCCCTTCTAGACCTGGGTGCTAGCAAAGTAGAAATACTTCTGCTGTTCAAAGATATCTTCAGGGAAGAATACCATGTTACAGACCTAGATGTGGTAATTGAGGCTGAGCTTGGAGGTGACATTCTATGTGCTTCGGAGCTAGTGATGATGCTTGTTCCTAGCGCTATAGTTCAAAGATTACCTTTTTTACTAAATATGTCCAATTCGGCTCTGGGACATCACCATCAATGGGTGACTGTTGGGAAAAATTTCCTTCACTTCTCCTGTGGATTTGACCCGATGCAAAATGGTGACTAGGTGATACAATTTGCAAAATTGGTCAAGGCTGGAGATTTTTACAAGCTTCCCTAGCACTGATAATATTTTGGCTCATGTTGGTAGTATTTTTGGGAATGTCTCGACAATTGAGACAAAAAAGATGACCCCTTTTTTATTCCTTTTGTAAAATGCAAATAGGATACAATCATTTATACCTGTTTATGTTACTTATCAGAAAAATAAAAGGCTAAATGTCTCCATTTTGTGAATATTTTGTAAGTTGAATGACAAGGGCAAAATTCCCCTAACTGTAAATTCCCAGAAGATACTAAATACAATTACCTACTCAGTGATTTACTGACCCAAACAATACTGTGTTTAAATCTATGTATGCACCTTTCTGTATTTTCAATACATGCATTCATATATACAAATGCGGACTTAATGTATATTTCATTTCATTTAACTTTTCAGATTGCGTCCGTTTCTGTATTTGTATATAAGATACAATATGGTTAAACATAAAAGAACACATGCATTTACTTTATTTCATAATTTGATATAACTTTACCTTTGGGTCCAAAGGTGTATCAAAAAGCATGTGAGAAACCATGTATCTAACATACAAATGAACCATTCCCAACTTTATACACTACTTTGAATTTATTTTGATATCCACCCATGTATATTTTGCATTTGTATTTCCAATATAAGAGTCGTAATAGACAAAATAAAACTGCAGATTTCATCATTTTTTACAATTCATTATAAAACTTCATCGGGTCTGGTTTTGAATTATTTAATGTATACCATATATACTAATCAGTGAACAAAGCAACCCGACAGAACAAGAAGCATAACATATATAAGCAACTAACAATGTATATCAAATACATGTTGATTGACACCAATCAGTGTTGACTTTTTAGAAAAACAAGCATAACTCTCAAAATATGTAGAACTTTCAAATGATTCAAAAAGCAACCCTAGCTAATTTTTCATGCAGATTCTACTGATCATTTTACCTATACCGACAAGCGAGTAGAACTACACTAGAAAAAAGTAAGAGCCACAGCAAGGGTTCTCATTTTGCTAAAGGTTAAAATGGGGCATGTTGTGAGCATCACGACATGTTCATGTAATCAATTTTGGAGTGCTTATAGGGTCATTGGTTTAAAAGTGCAAAAAGTTGCCAAATGTCCAAAAGTTGTCATACAATTTTGGTAAGTTGTCAAAAAAAACAAGAAATGGTTGCATGCAATCAAGAAACTATTCCTAATGATGAGGATTAGTTGTAAATGGAAATAAAGACATCTTCCAAGTTGAATGAAGGGTTGTTGAAACTAATTTCTATAGTTTGGTGAATGAAAACAAGCTGATTTCTATGTTTTTCTAACGTTCCAATCTATACTACTTCCTTGTACAACCTATACAGCCCATGTAGCGATCTGAGAACTATTGGAGTTTGTCAAAATGTGAATCTACTTTATTTTAGTTTTGATTTCATCAATTTTGGGCTAGTTTAGTGAAAGTTATTGTCTTTTTATTGAAGACTGGTAAAAACCCTACCCATGGTAACCAGTAAGCACAAGAAAATGTTATAAATTGGTCTCCCACTAGTGGAAAACCTCCACAATGGGTGGTGAGGCCTGTATATATGTATTCTATCATCTTTCAAGCTTGCAGGGTCCCATGTTGAATTTGGCACATGCTTCTAATAGATAATAAGTCTGATATTTCTGAAAGTATTGGACTATGTGGGTTGTATAGAGTAGTTTGAATGTTGTCAAAGAAAGATCAGAGATTTTTGTGATTGGAGAAGGTGTGGGGGATGTTTATGAAGGTCTTACAGACCTATTCAAGGAGTTTTTGAGCTTTATTAGCATTTAGATGAATAAATGTCATGACTATCATATAAGGATTGTGTGTGATAGTGAGAACATAAGCAGTGGCAAGTCAAGTTTGAGTTCTTTGTTGTGTGAAAATCTTTAAATCTGCATGGAAACACTTAGGTTGTAAAGTGTAAAGTGTTCTTGAACTAGTGGATGGGTGTTAGAAGCCTTTACTCTTGTTTGGCCTTGAACCATTAAAGTTGCCTCTACTAGGTGCAACATACAAGAATTGTAAACTTGTGAGTTGTTGTGTTGTAAGGTTGCCACATTGGAGTTGTCCAAGATCACGTTCAAGGATCTTTTGAGCCCAAGGAAAGTCTACCATGTCATCTGCATTTGTTCAAAGCCCCAAATAAGGTCAATGCTAGAGGTCTAGTGAAGTGCACCAAGGAGCATGATTGAGAAATGTGTAAGAACACTTTACCTTTTGAGTTGTTGTCCTAAAAAAATATCCTTCCTCTGCATCAACTACCCTCATAAATCCTTGATGTTCGCAACCTTGAATCCTCTTGAAGCAGTGGGAAGACTTCCTAATGACAAGATGACACAAAGAAGCAAAAGAAGCTTGTTGAAGCTTGAAAGAGCTCAATGAGAGATTTTGATGAGCATAGTGGCATTGATTGAAGCAGCGTAACGTTGCTTGATTGAACAATGAATAAAATAAAAGGTACCTTCATCTTGTGAGAGCATTATAATGCTAATTTAGAGAGAAAAAATTGGCAAGAGTTGTGTGCACAATCAATTTGCCTCCCTTTGTGCTTGAGGGAGGGGGGTATTTATAGGTTGGAAGAATAGGAATGACTGAGAAGTTAACTCAATTAATTGATGAGTTAACAAGGATTGATTAGGGAGTGAACTAGCTTGATTACCTAGTTTCTTAGGGTGTTGAAAAGAGGGGCTGAATGTGGTTTTAATGGTTTATGTAGAATCCTCCTTTCACACCAAACATTCCAAGGGCTTATCAACAAAATTGAATCTACACTTAGAGAGAAATCACCTATCAGGTTGGGCTACCACTTGGGAAGCTCTGGATTCTTGGATGTGTTAAAAAATATCTCAATGTAATGCTCAATTGTACTTAAAAACCCTAAATATGCAAAATAGTAAGCAAATTATCAAATTGTGGGAAATGGACTTTTAGATTGAAATAAAGGATAAACATATTTAACTCACTATTTTTTAAAGTTCAAAAGCCAGAGAAGTCAGGGACACGGGGACTAGCACCCAAGTTCAAGGTACCTGATTGTTTGTGGAATCCTGATCTCCTTCTAACACTAATCTGCATTGCAACTTTCATTTGTGAACATTCAACTATGGAGGACACAAGGACTAGCACCCTAGGCCAGGAAAAGCTCCAATGTCCCACTTCATTTCAGATCCTGAATCCTTAATGTCTGCCACTCCTCTCTACAACTCCACTCCATGGAACTAGACACCTGTAACTTGCAATCAAAAGGAGTGTTGGAGGGGGTTGTGGTGTTTAGAGGCTTGCCTCAGTCAAGCCCTAGAGAGACATTCAAGTCTTCTGAACAGTGTTGTTAGATGAGAGTGTGTATCCCTACGAGATAGAGGCAAAAATCTAAATGATAAATAATTAAAAACATAATAGATATCACCTTGTAGTGAAGATCTCATGGAAGGAAGATGCTCTTCATGCCATGAGGAGATGAATGTCAAATCTACAAATACAAACATATTAACAATACAGTGTACTACTCTGCAACACAATGAATGCCTTGAATCACTTTCACAAAAGCTTGTTTATCAAAAATGCCATCTAGTTTGCAAATGAAACCTAATCATGCTTATATATACAACTACAAAGATTCATGCTAAGAATTTCACAATTCAAACTTTAGATGTCAGCATAGGACCCAAATAACAGTCACTAAACTAACATTTGAAATTAGGGTAGACCCAAAATAGGGCTGGACTAGAGTGCTAGTGCCCAAGTCCACCCTTCGATTTTTTCTCAGTGATCATTAAAGTGCAGCCCCTAGGTCTTATTTGTAACAAGACCCAAGGGTTTTCTCATCGGGAGTCCAAAATAACATGCAATATGCTCTAAATGCAATTATAGGACCTATAGAGAGGTGGTTGATAGCTGGTAGTCACAAAAATAATAGTAATAAAGACCAAAAACTCCAACCTATCAATAGTAGGGTGCCTTCAAAATCTCTGTCTAACACAATTTCAAAACCACTAGAAAAGGGGAAAGAAACTATCCCTCCTTAGGGAGAGTCTTTCTAGGAGGATAACAAGCCTAAGTTCATCTATACTTCTCTTCCAACTAGTGTTTATATCCTCTCTAACTAAGAGTTGATCTCATGTTCTCCTCCTCCTTCTCCTACGATTGTTGGTAGACACTCATGCAATTTCACCATAAGTCTAGAGGATGAAGAATATGTGCCAAATAAAATAAGAAATATCACACTAGTTATTCAACTGTGGAGTTTCAACTTATCCTCGAAGGGAGATTTTTTGTAGAATAGCTATGCATCTCTGGATGAACTTGATAGCAACAACATGCCCTTTAAAAGATTTTTTCTCTCATGGAATATTTGAGATCTATAAAACCTCACAATAAATAATATAATGCAAGCTATTTGATATAGATTTGTGAACCTAGATATTCTTTGTTTCCAAAAGGTTAAAATTTTATATTTTTTCTATTATTTTCCATATCATATGGCCCTTGAGTCATTTTTCATGTAGTAACCATGATGTATGTTACGGTGAAGTGGTTACCTTTATCTCTTATAAATAGTAGATACATTTAGTGGATCAAGGATTTGACCCCACTAATGAGGCATCATGGGCTCTCTCAAATGTTGATACTCATTTGTTTGGGATAGTAAATGTTTATGCTTCCAATGATGTTGTTAAACAATCTACTCTTTTTGAGTGGATTGTTAACTCATTGCCTCTAACTACATGTATCATATGTGGGATTTTAATATGGTAAGGGATGTCTCTAACAAGTGTGATACTCTATCTATGCACTAGATAGCTAGCAAATAGAAGCTTGGTTTTTCATGTATTGTAAATTGGGCCTTTTTTATCCCAACATTAGCTACTGCCCTAACCAAGTTATGTTGTATAAGTGGAGTAACCTATATTTAAATTTTAAATGGTTTCTTAAAGGCCTTCATAGGACCATGATGTTAATGAGCAATCTTTTTCTCTTTTTCTAACTACTTTTCCTTAGTTTAACCTTTGTCAAACATTATCCTTTCAAATTATTTTTCTATTAAATTTTATATTGAATGGTATAATACTACACTAAAGCCCAAAAAAGTGTGATTCTTTGTTAATACTTCTTTATTGATTCATCAACCTTCCATGGCCCCTATCCCATGTGTCTAGAATTTGAACCATATTTCTATCTTTAGATAGATTGGATTAATTGGTGGAATGATGCAATCAAATGAACCTCTTGGTTTTTATGTAAATAAAGGCTAGAGGAGCTCAAATAAAGGCTCACATGCATAAGATCAAAGTTGGAGATATGGTTTTCAAGTAAATATTTCTCTTTTTAGGGCTTTCCATTCTTTTTAGGTAATCAAACACATCAAAGAAAGATCTTAGCTCTTATAGGAACTTATTGCTATCATCCAAGATTTCATTCAACATTTAGAAAAGGGTTTTCAAATCTTAAGAGTCATTCTTGGAGTGATCAAATGCTTTTTGAACAATGGATTTAGGTAGACCCCTAGAAGTTTTCACCTTCTCACAAAGACTCCTTTGTGTGAACTGATTCTCTCTCAATAATTTCTTCATGAGACTATCTTTTCCATGGCTAATGATAAAGCCTCTGAATGTGATTAATTTTCATGTAAATTCTACAAAGTCCTATAGGATATGGTTGGTAATGATATTTAGAGATAATATCTAGAATTATCTTATAATTCAAAATCCTTAAGAAATATCATTAATAAAGTAAATATTAAGTTAATACCTAAGTCTAAAGGTTTAGAGGATATCTACAATTGCTAGCCAATCACCTCTTTGATTGTTTCCTACAAGATTATTGAAAATGGTCTTGCTCTCAAGCTATGAAATCTTCTTCCTTTGATTGTTAGGCCAAAGTAAACTAGGTTTATAAAGTCTAGATATATTCTTGATAATATCATTGTTGTTTGGGAGGGAATGGTGTGGGCCAAATGTTCTCAACAATAAACCATATTTGTGAAAATTGATTTTTCCAAAGCTTACAATCATATAGAATGGCCCTTCATGCTCACTATGCTTTAGGCTTTTGATTTTGGTCCCAAATTCATAAGGTCTGTGGAAATGATTTTTTTTCATGCTTCTCCCTGTATCACTGTCAATGACCATCAATCTTGCTCTTTTGGGTTTTTCTGCTCCATATTGAAAGTATGTCCTCTTGCTATATCCTTATATGTTTTGTCTACTGAAGGCTTTAGATATCTTATGGCTTATTCTATTTCACAAAATCTAGTCATTTGAGGTGTTACTCTTTCCAATTATTATCAATAGCTTGTCAATGGTTATTTTGCTTATGATTCTTTTCTCACACTTCTAGAGGATGAGAATAATATGAATCAACCTCTTTAATGCCTATATACTTTTTGACAAGTCTTTACTTTAAGTATTCAATGGGAAAAATTTAATGTTATAGGTAATCTTTCTTTCCTAAACCATAATGGTTTAACTCTTTTGGTTGGAAGTGGATTGATCGTGGAGAGCTCTTCATGTTCCTAAGATTTCTATTTACCAAGTTTCAAGCTTCTTCATCTACTCTATGAGAGGTCATTATCAATCAAGTGGAAAAAAGCAACTTATTTGATTACTAAGCCTTTATCTCTTACAAGTAAATTCTAGGTTCGATCCAAAGTTGTAGCAGCCACCTATGTTTATTACTCCTCATTTTGGGTGCCTTCCAAGGATTTTTATCAAAAGATAGAAAAACTCCTTAGAGATTTCTTATGGGCTTCTTAGAATAAGGCAAAGGCTTCCATTGAATTTCTTGGGAATTTATTGTCTCTCTCATGATTCTAGAGTGCTTGGTCTTATTGATAGGCAATTATAGGGTATATCCTTATGTGCTAAATGAATAATTAGAACCCTTGAGGGTGATGAAGCTTGGAAACTTTTTCTTTGCCATTGTATTTCTACTAGTGTGTCCCATGAGTGCAAGGCTCGGAGAGATCCTAGTCTCCATTACATTCTCATTATGTAGGAGCCTATTCAAATATAGGGTACCTTTGTCGTTAAATCCATATGGAAAGATTGAGAAACTATTAAGCAATGAATTGTATGGAATAGAAATAGATTTAGAATTGGTTTATTCATTAATCAGTAGTCTCTTTAGTGGTCTCCTATGATCACTTGGTAGGATAAACCTCTAGCTAAAGTTCCTTAGGTTTCATGCTTTGAACTATTTTAACAAAGGTATTAAAACCCTTCTAGATCTTTTTCCAAAAACCACCAAGAATCTTCTTTCTTGGCCTAATGCCAAAGTGAAATATAGACTCACTAATACCAATTTTGAATCGTTATAAACTATTGTTGATTCCATTCTTATGTAAATGTTGCACAAAATTGGAGTTAGAAGTTTTAAACCATGGTGGAAAGACTTGAAATGGTATCTTGATACACATTTTGTAACTATAAGTGTTGCAAAGGCTATGCTTAACTTTCACCTCATTTGCATATAGTGCAAGATCTTAATGACAAAGGGCTCTTCAATCCTTAATTGGCATATAGCAACACATATTTTATACTAGTTTACATGCTATCATTGACTTAAAGCTTCCACATTTTACCTTGTGCATTTTATACTAGGGTCTTCCTACTAGCTCCAAATTGAGTCATTTGGGAGTTTCCAATCCTTGTTTCCCTTTTTGTGGGCACCAAGAAACTCTCAAACACCTTTTTTGGTTTTTACTTAGAGCCCAAGTAGCTTGGTATTGGATTCATTACTTCTTCGAGCCTTTTATCTATCGTAGTCTTTTTCTTGGCATATGATGTTACTAGGAGATCAGCCCAAAATCCCTACTATATTCACTTAGATATAGCATGCTTTCAAACTAGAAATCCTCTCTAGCATTTGGAAAAACAAGAATTCTACTTTTTTATTAGATGTATTATTGATAAAAATTTCATGTATTCTAAATTTATGATATGTTCCAATGCATTATGCAAATACAAGTTCAAGCTAATAATGTTGCACTTGAAGTAGCCCACCTATAGGTTCTTCTTGATCATTGGGGTACTTCTCCTTGTACAGTTGCTAGAGCACCATCAACTTCCCCTTTTCCTTTAAATAGGGGCCAATACCCTCTACAAGGGTGTCAACATGGTAGAAGTCAAAATAATCATAGGCATGATGATTCCCATGCTTCCCAACATAAATCCCATTGTCAAAGTGTTCATGGATGGTCTCATTCATATCTCTAATGTTCAACTTCTCCTCAACATTGCACCGAAGGAGCTCTTGGATGAAAAAATAATGGCAAATTACCTCAGCTCACCCTAACCATTTCTTATATCAAGGATGCTAGTCGACCCCCTAAGGAAGTGAAAACTAATGAGGATTAGGCTATTGATGACACTCCTACTAGTTGGAGGCCATTATTGATGGTTGGGATAATTCAAATGTGTGAAAACAAAAAATGATCATGACCTGCCTCCTATGATTTGTTCAATAGCTTTTCCTACTTAGCAACATTATTTTTTTGTTTGGATGTGATGTTACGTATTTTCATTGTTTAAACTTTGGGGTGTGACTATTTCCACTCACCTTTTCTTATGATATAGTATATTTTAAATTACTTTTATATTAAATATAAATACATATTTCATCAAAAATACTTAAATAATCTATTATATAGACTCTAAACATTATAACCAATAGTTATATAAACTCCAAACATTATAGACAATAGTTACATCTATGCAAGACCACACCATTATACCATTATGCAGCTCAATGAATGTATAACACAAGATGAAGGAAATTTTGTAAGCTCAAAGAATGCACAAAAAATTATTTTTATTTTTCAAATTTAAGAAACTATACTACGAACAAATTTTGTTTAACAATGAACTCTAAATACGTAGCTGCTTCATTACTCCATTATTGGAAATACTTATTTCTTAAGATGGCTTGTTAATTTTTTTTATAAGATTAGTGGTGATTAATTTAACCTCGTGTGTTCCCACATAAATTATTGGTCTACTTCATTCATTACTTTCCCTTTAATTATTTAGGTTGTGTACCTCCCCTTATATTTATGAATCAACTTTGGTGCAAGATATTAGTAAGACCATTTATTAAATGGTATATGACATGGCCAATCAAATTTTTCTAAAACTAATAGGAAAGATAATAGCCTAAAAACATAGGTCCCCTACCAAATAGGAATGAGTGGAAGCCCTCTCCTAGGTGTCCACCCTCATTTATGTATACTCCTTCTTGTAAAATAAAAAATAATTTTTGATGTCATACCTAGTCTTGTCTCCTCACCTCCCAAAGCAAATCTTTGCTTCCCACATAAAATCCTCCTCCATATCTTTTGAATCTCCCTTTGTTTTAATGCAACTTGACCATTATATGGGCACTCACATGGGTTTGGTACTTATTTAAATTCTTCACTTCCTTCCATACGCCTAACCCATATTCTTTTTCATTTTTTAAAGCGGTCTATTTGCTATGTTTGGTGCATAGTCTTTATCAATCATGTATTACCTATTATCAAGGCATTTTTTTTTAGTCAATTTGATCTTTGACATGTACGCCTATCTCATGTCCATGTGATTTTGTCATTTTTTTTTGAGCAACGAGTCTTCACCATATTAGTGCGTACGTTTTTCCTCTCGATTGTCTTATGAAGAGGGATTTTCTCTTAAATCATGCTACTTTGGCCTCTTACTTCCATTTGGCTCGATACTAGAGAACATAGTCATATTTTTGTACAAAGTTTAGGTGATCAATCCAATACAATCATGGTAGGTCCCATAATGAAAAGGCTAGTATTTTTTTTTTATATTGAAGGAAGTAAAGATAAAAAAAATAAATAGAAATAGCTACCAAATCAGCTGCTAATCATACAACATCTGCTGCCAACAGCACATGAGCAGCAATAAAGACCCAAACTAATAGTTTATGTAATGTACATTAAAGGGTAGTATTAGTAGTTGCATAGATGTTGTGCAACGGATTTGTTGATAGGTTATTTGTGGGGAAAAAAAAGAGATATCATTGTAAAATACTACATCGAAGAAGTTGTAATTTTCATTGAAGATGTTAGCAAAAACACAATGTCGTCCCAAATATTTTTCCATCGAGTATATATTTTAAATTAAAATTGCCTTTAGATATAGTTTGTATAAATGTTTGAGAGCACTAAACTAGTATTAAAATAACTTCTTGTACAAGTCACAAAATAAAAAGATAGCAAGAAAGAAGCCAAATAACTTATAGTAACATCTCAGCGTTTTTTTACAATTCATCTAATAAACCCTATGCATCCCATATGCAAACAATGTGGTCACATTAAGTTTGGATAAAGCCGTCTCTTAAATTTGGTGTTGGCTCAACTAAATTTTGTAGGTGTGCTTAATGTGGCTGTTGTAATTGTTCTTCATTTCTATTGGAAAAAGTTATAACACTCTTTTTTCTGTTGGGAGGGCTAACATACAATGTCACAAAGTTGTACAAATGATCAATTTTTTTTGTCTTAGAGTTATCAACTAAACAATGTCCCTTTATTATTACATAAAAAAAAAAAAAAAAATCTTGGGTGAATAAAGAAGGAAAAAACAAAACATTCCATCATTCTCACAAATTATATCACCAAATAAAGTACAAAATTTTATAAAAAATAAAATTAAAAAAACAAATTACTAAGCCTCCACTGAGATCAATTTAAAGATATATTACAAATTTATGATCAACACAAAGGAGAAATATTTGAAATTATTATAAATTCACCATCAATCATCTTATTCTTACATCATTTTAGAAGCCTACTAATAAAATGTAAGCACTATTACAGTTTACAATCTATAGCAATATCTGGAGACTCATAGGAAAGAGTGTTTTTTATTTTATATTGTTTGAATAATCTTCAAATATCAATTTGTATATTTAAACAAATTCTATAGATGTGTGTCACTATGATGCACTTGCACTCGCCAAAACCTCTCTGCATATACTTACTTGTTGTGCATTATTTAAAAATAAATAAAGCATGAGTTTTCCACAGTCCATGATAGTATTGAGAGTGCTTCTAGATTCAACTGTGTATGTTTTTGTTTCAACGTTTCAGATCATACTCAATAATCCATCATCAGGAAGAGGAGTTATAGATTGGAGGGTAGTATTGAGCTTCTTAAAGGACAAAGAGGGATAGATGGGAAGGAATGAAAAATGAAGTGGGGGAGAAAACTGAAGTTGAGACAAAAACTAAAAGAGATGCCAACTCATATATCTATACAATAAATATTTATATAATTGAATAAAGAATATACAAATGCCTCTACATATATACTAAACTAAAAATACCCATGTATTATGAAAATCCAACAAATTTAAAAAACAAAATTATACCTCTGCAATCACATATCCCTAAGTATGATATCAAATATTAAAAATAAAAAATATATAGGTATCTATATATCATCTAAGAAAACTGTTGGTGTATAACTCCTATAGTTTACACTAACTTAATCATAGTTAGGCGATTTAATCATAGTTAGGCGATTCCCACATTTGCTTTGACTTTGTCTAAAGTAGTTGGTCATTTGGGAGATGTGTCATTCTAATAGACACCTCACCGCTATTGTCATGAGTAGTTGCGCTCTTCATATGGGTTGTAAGTCACCACCTATCCTTATTTTGTGGAGAGTAGAGTATCCAACTTCTCCTATTTATATCTTCTCATTTGTTAATACATTTGTTTGTCTTCACTTGCAATCTTGTGCTTGTTGTATCTCCACAATCTTGGCAGTTTCTACATGGTATCAGAGCTGGTGTGGTTCACTTCAAGCCGTTTATTCAATGTGCTTCTCGTTCCATTAAAGCTGCATTTCATTTCTGTGAGGCATCTTATTGGTTTCACTTGTATTTGATTTTGTTATTATTTAACATTATTCTTGGTGTGTTCGCTGTGAGTTTGAATTGCCCACAAAGGGCATTATTTCAACATCACAGAGAGGCCGTTTATTGGCCTGGTTGCTGCACATCACAAGCATCTCAATTGGAAGTTCGACACCATAGACAGCGCCACCATCTGGCACTCACGCTGCCTACTTCCGGTGAGCATTCGTACTGCCTTGATGCCTCACAGGAGGCTATTGTTCACACAGGCCGAGCCTGCATTGCAAGCAGGCTATCGACGGCACATACATTGCATTGCATTGTGGATGGCACATACATTTCCCATCTCGGCCTCTTGCTCCCTCGACGCCTCTCTCCTACATGTCTACTCCACATACATGGAGTGCCTCTGCTACACATCGCCAAATCAACGGTCTACCTTGGAATCCGCCCTACTTCGCCCAGCTCAAATCAAATTTTGGTAGGATAATATGCTTTTGAAAGCAGCATTTTTTGACTAGGTTCTTTGACTGCGACAACTGTCAATTTGAAACCAATGTTTCTTTGCACTATTCATTCAAAAAATTGTGTAATTTGCTGATGTTTGCCCAATTTTTTAATCATTAGCCCTTGGTCATATGGGTTAATAAGCTCCTGGTCACACTCTGCCAACAAGGGCTAAACTTTTGCCTTTTTTTAATCATTAGCCCTTGGTCATATGGGTTAACAAGCTCCTGGTCACACTCTGCCAACAAGGGCTAAACTTTTGCCTCTCTGCAAGTCTTTTTTCTCTTAAAAATTATATGCAAATTTTTTTTCCAAGCACATTGGAAAAATTTTCCAGAAGGTGTTTTTTTTTGTGAATCTAAAATTTTAAAGGGCCATAACTTTTGCAAAACAATTCGAAATCGAGTCGTCATTTTTTGCAAAAGTGGTCCTTTTTTCATCCACGATCCAACTAACCTGATATCGCACTGCAATTATAAAGTGTTTGATTAGGCTGTTTTAGGGTGACTACATGCACTTATTCTATTCATTGCACAATTTTTTTTTTTTTGGGGGGGGGGAACAAACTAAGTGGGCAATTCCATCAATGATGTACTATGGTGTCAATGCACTAAACTATAAAGTGCCACTTTAAGGGGGGTATCAAGGAAGAGTGCTCAAAAACACTCAAACTAAAGTGTCACCTTAACTTTAAAAACTGAGCATTAAGAAGTCTTCACCACTCAAAAGGGTAAATAAAAAAAAGGTAATACAATGCCACCATCAAAAACAAAACTTAATAGATGGGTTCTTAGTTCAGTTGTCGGTGATCACATGTCACCTTTAATTGAATTGTTTGTGAGAATTCAATCTTACAAAACTTAAAAAATACTAATGGATGGTGTTTATCATGATGTCCTTGGCAAAGGGATTGTAAAATTGGGGAATGGTTTTGTACATAATGTATATTACATTCCTGATTTATTCAAAAATTACCTCTCAGTGTATGCACTCACAGATTCTAAAAAGGTAGTTGAGTTCACAGCAACATCAACCCTCATCCGAGAATCCAAATATTGAAAACTTGTTGTAGTAGGTAAAGTTTGTCACTTTGACTGTGCCTTCATCTTTTCACATTTTACATCTGCTGAAGAAGACAATCAAGATGTAACTTTGAAGCCAAATGTCCACTCATGGCTCAGCTCAGTTGGTTCTATATAGCTCGTTGATTGAACTCCACTAGCATATTTGTTTGTAAATACACTCATGTAGTGTCATGTAATTGAAAGTGTAAAGGGATTTGAGAAATTATACTCACACTGATCTCTAAAGTGTAATGGGGGTTGTAACAATCACAACTTGAATTGCACATATTCTTATCTCATTCGTATGTCCACTCAATGCACATCTTTGTCTTCAGTTGTTCAAAATATTTCTTGAACCTACATCTTGGTCATCTTCCTTTGATCACTACCAAACTTCAATTAAGTTGCTCAATTCTCTTGGAATTAAGGGATTGACAAATTTACTACTACAACATGCTTTAGGAGTTCCTCATAGCTACAGTGCAGTCTACATCAGCATCATCATCTTCTGGGGGGGCTATCTAAGTCTTTATCTTTGTTTTCTCTCTTTTTGGAGGAAAGTTTTTTCCTACAGGGTTTTCTTTCTTTCTCTACCTTCGGAGAGATACATTTTGTAAATGGGTACCTAATCAAGCGCATAGTCGGAACCCATCCTTCATAAACTCACCTAAGCTATGCTTAAGGGGGGGTGTTGGTGTATAACTTCTATAGTTTACACTAACTTCATCATAGTTAGGTGATTCCCACATGTTCTTTGACTTTGTCTAAAGTAGTTGGTCGTTTCGGAGATGTGTCATTCTAATGGACACCTCACTGCTATTGTCATGGGTAATTGCACTATTCATATGGGTTGTAAGTCACCACCTATCCTTATTTTGTGGAGAGTCGGCTATCCAACTTCTCCTATTTATATCTTCTCATTTGTTAATACATTTGTTCATTTTCACTTGCAATCTCGTGCTTGTTGTATCTCCACAATCTTTGCAATTTCTACAAAAACAAAAACAAGTAAACATCTACATGCCCCCAAGAATAAAATGATATATAAAAGGAATAAAATGATATATAAGAACCCTCTTATATATCATTTGTCTATATATAAATTTTGTTTTATAAATTTGTTGGATCTTCATAATACATGGGTATTTTTAGTTTAGTGTGTGTATATAAGGCATTTGTATATTCTTTATTCGTTTATATAATATTTATTGTATAGATATATGAGTTGGTATCTCTTTTGGTTTTTTGTCTCAAATTTAGTTTTCTCTCCCCCTTTGAAGATATATGAAATCCATTTGAAGATATATTTAAAACTATTACAAATTTATGATCAACACAAAGGAGAAATATTTGAAATTATTATAAATTCACCATCAATCATCTTATTCTTACATCAATTTTAGAAGCCTACTAATAAAATGTAAGCACTATTACAATTTACAATCTTTAGCAATCTCTAGAGACTCATAGGAAAAAGTGTTTTTAATTTTATATTGTTTGAATAATCTTCAAATATCAATTTTTATATTTAAACAAATTCTATAGTTGTGTGTCACTATGATGCATCTGCACTGGCCAAAACCTCTCTACATATACTTAGTTGTTGTGCATTATTTAAAAAGGAATAAAGCATGAGCTTTCCACAATCCATGATAGTATTGAGAGTGCTTGTGGATTCAACTATGTATGTTTTTGTTTCAACGTTTCAGATCATACTTAATGATCCATCATCAGGAAGAGGAGAGTTGTAGATTGGAGAGCAATCTTGATATTTTTAAAGGACAAAGAGGGATAGATGGGAAGGAACGAAAAAATGAAGGGGGGGAGAAAACTAAAGTTGAGACAAAAACCAAAAGAGATACCAACTCATATATCTATATAATAAATATTATATAAATGAATAAAGAATATACAAATGCCTATAAATCACATTTTTCTCTTGGTATGTGCCTTTACACCATGTGGTGTGAGTCAATTTGGTGGGGCCCCAATGAATCAACATTAAAGCATTAGGAAAAGAGGCTTTCTTCATGCCACGTGGTGGCACCATGTACATCCAAAAGACACTAGGCACTAAAACATTTTGGTATTACGCCATTGGTCAAGGCGACCAAGTCATCAAATATGGTGAGACCCATTCTTTTGAGACTTAATGAAACAAAGGAAAGACATGAGTATTGAGGGGATCTCAGATTTCCACATGGCCACTTCACGCTACTCCTCAGCAAACACTAACCCTTCAAGGCCTTCCACCTAGTTTCCCCATGGTGCAAGATCCATGATGAGGCTCTAGGAGGGCTTCAAAACATTAGATTGAGGCATTAGTAGATTTGATGGCCAGTGAATTTCAAAGGCCAATAGGCTAAGGGAGACATGAGGAAGAGACATGTGGCAGTTCTATGCTACCTCTAAATGAAACAAGCCTAACTCTCACCAATCATTGCACCATTAGCTCTACAATGCCACATCAATAGTGGTGGGTCCCATTCCTTCTATGAAGCATCAACAGAGACTCTAAACCATTGATTTGAAAAAAGGGACATCCTACGATTCATGCATCATGAATGACATTTCAAGGCCAACAAAGGGAGGATGATGCTCCATAAATTGAAACAGATGAGTCAGCAGGCCTCCGAGCCCTACAAAGAAGACATAGATGCATCTCTAGGGTATATGTGGTAGTTTGGCATCTTTCCAGACAAGTTTCAGATCAATCATAGTCTCTTGGAGGTCTGACCCATGTCACAATCAATTTTAGGCGATACGGAGGTGAATTTTTAGATTTTGTTGTTGAGCCTCTTAAGTAGGTGCAAGTGAATCTAATTATTTCTGGCCTTCTCTCGAGGTGCCATGAATTCAAAGTAAAGATGAGGCACAATTAGGCATGGCGGAGAAGGTGTGAATGCAAAAGAGACAAAGGTAGAAGCAGTAGGGATTTTCCTAAGTAGGCTCAAATCTATGAATCAATGCTAAAGTTAATCTGGTAGTTAGGGTAGGTAATTCTAGACCTTTCTTTGGATCTCTCTCTTCTAGTTATTCTTCTTCTTCCCTTATTTAAAGGAGTTGTAATAGTTGTTTATCCTTCATGATCAATAAAATAAACTGATATTTTTCTTCTCTCAAAAACTTTTACACTGTTTTTTCCTAAAAATTGCAAGCTTATCTTATGGATGGATGATCCCTTTTGTAGTTTTAGTTTTCTATCCTATCCTTTGTTGAAGTTTTTATGAGTTTGTGTGAGCTTATTTCAACATTTGAGATCATTTTTGTACTTAAGGATAGGTCTGGACAATCCATAACCTATTTGGTGCATCACCTTTTGTTTTCTATCATTCTTCTTCTTCTCCTTTTCCTTGGTGAGAGTTGGAATATGATAGGTTAGGCATTTGAAAACATGTTTCAAATAGGGTACCAACCCTTAATCTAGAGGTTTGACCTCAACCAACAAGGTCCCACACCTTGAGGTCACTCCCATCGTATCATTAGAATGTTTGAACCAGGGCCAAACAAGGGTGCAATTTCATGTGACAACAGTTCCATTGTGTGATATGCTTGAGTTTATGGTCAAGCATTCCAATGGAAAACCCTACATTAAAGATCAAGCTATGGTACTTTTCAATGTATAAATTGGAGCCTTGTATGTGTTGGTCTAAATCATCTACTCAAGCTTTACTTAGAACTACAGAACAACACACATCACTACATGGTTTCAATGTTCAAATGATGACCAAGATTCAATAAATCAAAATAGATCCAAAAAATTAATGCAGATATTCTATATACTCTCTTCTTGAGAATACTAATATTATAAACAAATAAACAATTCCTCTTTACTACTCTTACAAATATGCCCCCTTATTTATTGTTCTTACCTACTCAATTTTAAAAACTATGTATACTTTTGTTTTCTATATACAAAATAATGTTTGTTTTTATCCACACAGAACTCCTTTCCAAATCCATTCTTGATGTACCCATTGCAGATTGATTACTTCTTTTATAAGATATGCAATCAAAGTCAAAGCTGGCAGTTGGCATATTCTGGAGAATTTAGATCTCGAAGCCCATGTAAATAAGCCCTTTGCTCCGTGTTATTCCATTCTCCCTTAAATGAAAACATTTTTTGTAATAGACATATATTTATTTGATGATTATAAATACATTTTATAGGAAAAAAGAAATCTGAAGAAACATGAAAGATTCACAAAATTAAATCAATAGTGATTAATTGTGAAAATGAAATCCACCAATACTCTTTCAATTTCAATGTAGCCATTGCACACTGGCTATTCTTAAACATCATCCATTTCAATAGTCAAAGGTCATTTTTGGCCAACAAAAATAGGACAAATATTTACCATTTTAGTTGTGGATGAGGTGTAAAATTTCTATTGACTATTTAAACATTGAAGTGGATGATGTTTAAATAGAGTGTTGCAAACTAAAGTATGATTTCTAGTAATAATAATAGGTTTGGTGTTTGGAGAGTTTGTCATTCAAGCTAGAAAAAATGCCCTTTGAAGAATATGAAATAAGGAACTTTATTGAATTATGCAATATTCACTAAAATTACATAGCATTAGACAATTCTCTTAACATAAAATGTCTTGACGTCTTTTAATATCCTATAAAAAATGCCTAAAGAAGCTCAAATTTCCTATTAGTTCTTTTGTATGGGATACAAGCATTCTAATGTCTATGAACGAATCTATACTTTGTAGTAGGATCACTTGGTTGCCATAAGAGCATAGATAGAAGAATTGTGAGTCTAATAATATCCCCACTAAAAAAAAACATTAGTTAGAGCAATAACCCCACCTAATGTAAGGGGAAGAAGAAGAGTCCAATTATATCCCCACTAAAAAAGCATTAGTTAGAGCAATAACCCCACATAATGTAAGGGGAAGAGGCCCATTACTAACCATCGGCTAAATCATCTAGAAATAATACGACCAACCGCTTAGCTCATAGCCAGACCCGAAGACTATTTCCTTCGCACGACTTGGCAAAGATGGAGATATAAGTCTATGTTTTATCTAAAGTAGTGCAGTAGGGCTTCACATTTCTTCTTATAAACCCAAATGCTACACACATAACAGACCATGTTTTAAAGTTATCCTTTTGTTTTATTTACTTGGAATGTGGCGCCACTATGGAGTATAGTGGAAATTATTTTTTAATGCCCTTTTTATAAGTTTTAAAAGGGAGGCGTGGGATATAGAATGAAGTTTTTTATTATTTTGTTTTGTTTAGAGGGAGGTGCCATAAGAAGAGGTTTTGTGTTATATTTTGCAATGTATAATCTTTGCTTAAAATTATGTGGCTATTCTTATAAGAGAAGAGGGGGAGGCATTAAAAATAAAAGCAAATATTTTGAATGGATATGTGTAAACCTTTTTTATCATTTTAATAAAATCTTATGGAGATAGGTGGTAAATTATAAGGTAAGACAGTTGCAGATTAGACAAAGGCTTCTAAATCAAATTTTGAGTGTAGAATATATTGGAGGGTTATTTTGTTTGTAGTATTATGTGGATTTTATATAATTTTCTCTAAAGATGGATTTTTAATGCTATTTTTTTGGTATTATGAGGTAGTTGTAGTGTAATATTTGTAGGTTAGGGGATATTTAATCCCATAACTTAAAGAGAGATTGAATGTGCATAAGGTTAATCATGTAATCCAAGACTATGACTTCCACCTTGGTGGTAAGTGCATTATTCACAATTTAGGGTCAAAGTAGTGGGCTTCATTAAATAATATTGAGATGGGAAAAGAATAATCTATATAGTATAAATATATTATTATACTTATATTTAATATTTAATATTACTTAAAATATAATATATTAATAAATATAATTATAGTATATATTATATATATAATTAAATATATAATTGAATTAAAAAATATTTAATGGTACAATTACAATATATGATATCATATTTAAATTATACTTACTATTTTAAATTATATAAAAATTTTATATAATAACAATTTAGATTTTGGCTATTTATTTCTTTATATCTCCCCCTCTCTCCCTCTCTCCATATCCTTGTCTTTCTATATCTCTCTTTCTTTCACCATAATTCCTTTTCAGATATTCCCAATTTTATGATTCTAAAAAATTCACACCTCATATAATTTAAAAAATAAAATAAATATCAAATATTGCTTCCAAACATTTTGTTAGCAAGACATGACATTAAAAGGTTTAGCTTCAATATTTTGTAAAAAGAAAATTTTACCACTTGTTGCCTCAAATTCTTACATTATTCTCTATCACATGAAAAGTAACAACTCCTTTACTTATAAATTAAACAAATTTGCCAGTGTAGTCATGATGAATTATTTTTCTTAACAACAAGAACACTAATTCTAGTGTACTCCAACAGACAAATAAAAAAAACCCATTTCATTTTATTGATAGATAAAAAAACATTCCTCAATCAAATTTTATGGATATTATAATCTTGTTGACTGAAATCTTAAAGTTTTACAATTTCTTAAATTATTTAATTACAACATTTGGACAAGACAAATAAAATTTTTGAATGGCCAGAAACATCCTATTCAATGTCAAGACTATTGTATGATGTTGACAAGCACTCTACACTATGAATCAGATCACATCATATTTGATTCAGATATTTGATTATTCATATTTGATTATAATAAGTACATTCAAAGAGATATTGACCACGTATATTTTTTAAAGAATGCCATAAATGTCAAGAAAAAAACTTTTCAACATTGAACAATAGTCTTGATGCAGATATAATAAGTGCAAGTGTGAACATCGAACAATAGTCTTGACATTCAACAAGGTGTTTGTGGCCATCTCAAGTTACTAGCACCTTGAAGAGATTAGAGTCGGAAACCACAGTCACATGTTTGGCAATGTGACTAATGGAACCCCTAAGCTCATGCCACTTACCCTTGTGGCTCCACATTAGGTCCTTTTGAGTTAATGGGACTAAAGAGAGAGCTTCATGTGCAACTCCAAAAATAAATTTAAATCCTTCAAAAAGTTAAGTGCTTGTCAATTGAGATTTTTGAAAATTTTGAGGTGCATATTTAGGTGATTTTTATTTTTGTTCTTTTTTTTTTGTCTAAAGGGTGTATAAGGTGTTACCTTTGTAAGTGTGATACAAGCATGCCAAAATTTTGTGTGTTGTTTAGTTGTAAAAAATTATCAATGTGTCCATTAAACCTATAGGTCCAATTACTAGTAATAATAATAGGCTTGGTGTTTGGAGAGTTTGTCATTCAAACAACAACACCTTTTGAAGAATATGAAAGAAAGGAACTTTACTGAATTACGTAACATTCACTAAAATTACACAACACTAGATAATTCTCTTAACAGAAAATGTCTTGACGTCTTTTAATATCCTATAAAAATTGCCTAAAGAAGCTCAAATTTCCTGCAAATTTCCTGTTAGTTCTTTTGTATGGGATACAAGCATTCCAAACTCCGTGAACGAATCTGCACTTTACAGTAATGGCCTTTAAAAGAAGTCTTGACGTCCGTCATCTGAGTTGCAAAGCACCTTCAGGGACTTTATCATTGACGTTACAGGAAAAAAAAAGATTACGTACAATTTTAACAGGTTGCATTGAAATGAGATTTAAGGGACAAAAATGCTTGCAATAGGTACCTACATACTTCTGGACATCTAGACATGTTGTTACATAAAGTATTGAAGTCAGCCACCATAAATAGCTGGTACATTGTGTGTGGACTGTTTTTTCATTTTTTTCAACCTGCAAATTTTTGGACAGTTCTGACAGACTTAATCAATCAACCCTTCTGCACATGTCGACTGCTGTGATTTGTCGAAGAAAATGTCTGAATTGATTACATTTCGACTAGCCAGCCATTTAACAACATGCCGGCTGGTTAAGGTTTACCCATTGAAGCACCCTCTATTTATGAGATTCATACAGTAATACATTGATAATATTCACAAAGACTTAAACCATTAAGGATGACCACAAATATTCATACTCATTAAAAATCCCAACAGTCACGCAAACTACTTTGACCGTGCAATAATATTCATAGTCGAGATTCTGAAGAAGTCCACTCTACTTAAATATCATCCATTTCAATGGTCAAACACTCAATAACAATTTTACACCTCATTCACAATAAAAAGTGGTAAATATTTGTCCTATTTTAATTGGTCAAAATCGACTTTTGACTATTAAAATAGATGATATTTAAAAATAACACTCGAATAATCATCATCCTCTTCCTCCCTATCCCAAAAGCCATCTGCCCTTGGATCCCATCCAGATCGCTCGTAATCTTCCACATCATTCCCAAATTTTCTCAATGATTCAACTGTTGAATCGTTAGAGCAGAGAAAGCGGGAGATAATGTTAGAGCAGAGAAAGCTTTCTTTTAACTCGCTCAACCTGCAAATATCTTGGGCTACCATTGTTCAAAATCTTCTAGACCCTGCACCCATGAAAATTCTGATTACTCGACCTCAATCACCATATTCTTGTAGTTTCTGAATATGATGAAATATTATTGATTCAAAGCAAATAGAAAGAATAAAAATACAATCTATTTAACCTTCACTAAATGTATTTAACTTACACTAAATCATAGCCTCCAATTGAGTTAAAAGAGAATTTAAAATAAAACAAAACTTGGTAAATTTTACCAATCCTGTCAAAGTAGGGTTGCTCTTAGATGCAATAGATGTGGTGGCTCACAAATTTGTGCATCAATAGTATGTATCTGTACTCTTCATTGATTATGGATGATTTTATAGAGGATGCGGGTGAATTTCTATATATTTTATTTTGGATAGATGGATAAGCATAAGATTTGAAGATAGATAAAGATAAGATTTATATGGAAAAAATAGAATAAGGATGAAGATAAATCATAAAAAATATACAATATGATATGAGCATATTAATTAGATAAGATATGAGCATATTAATGGATTTATTTATTTATTTATTTTAATTAATTGGTTGCATATTATTTATAAATAGAAATGAATTGTGGGAGATATACGATATGATAACATAGTTTTATTTGTTTATTTTAAAATAAATAAGTGGAGATTAGTCGAATTAACTAAATAATATGAATTATTTGATTAATTAGTAAGTGAAAAGGTGAAATAGCATGATAATCAAGATGTGTTAATATAGTATTAGAATAATATAAGATGTAATGTTAAGTATTATATTAGGAGGTAGTGAAACTTAAGTGTCTACATTTTACCCCTCTTTGAAATGGTGTTGCGAAGTAACAATATTTCAAAGAAAGCATATATAAACAATTGATGGGACAACATTGGTGATAAAATGCTCCAAGCATTGAGATTTTAATTGATTGATTGATTAGATGATGATTGATGATTGAGGATTGATGATTGATGATTGATTTTTAAACTTTAATGTTTGGAGGAATTTTGTATTCAAAATGTCAACCTTAATTTTGGATTATTTGGCTATAGATGTCCTATTGAGAGAGGATATACAGGTTTGAAGAATATGAATGTTCTCTCGAAATGGGTGATCGATCAAAGAATTGGTGATTATGAATGGAGTTAGTTAAAGGATGGATTAAAAGAGAAATAGAAAAGGGAGATAAAAATTAAAGATGAATGATGAATGTTAATAATGTGTGAATAGAAGATGATAGATGGATGGATGTTGATACAAGATGGAGGATGAAGTGATTATTATTATTTTTTCGTATATTTTTAGGAATGCAATTGATGAAAGGAGAGAGATGATGATAAAAGGCTAGATGGAATGGATATGATTGAGTGTAAAAGATTGGGATTGTGAAGGTACATGCTATGAATCTTACACAAGATACCAACTATATTGAGCAAGTTAGTGTTTGTTATAGCATAGATATTATACATCATGATATAATGGACCATTATGATGATGTGCCATATGCACAAAGGATTGACCCAAAAAAGATAAAGTTGTAGGTAAGTGGATGATGTTCGGCACAATGATATGAAAGACCATGATGTCGTTGTCATGATATTTTGCAAGAATTTACACATATACAATAAAAAAAGATAAATCCATCAAGAAAGTAGCACACAAAAACATAGATGCAAAAATAGAAAACATGATTTTATCCATAGTCAAGATAAGAACCTAATTTTGATGATGATGATGATTGGTAGTGGTAATGCACAATTTTCACACCATTTCAAAACTTTTATTTCATAAGATTTAATGAATTTTAGTGGAGTTGTAGTAAAGATTAAGAGAGGGTCAAGGGTGCACATATGGTGAGGTTTCATCGTTTCAAATAGGGTACTATTTGAATGCAGTTTGAATGCATGTCACAATTCATAATAATTAGAAGATGCACATAACTGGATGGTGCAAGCAATGGAATCAATATAAAGTCTTAGGGCTTAATCAATTTCAATCACTCTGAAGCTTAGTGAGTCAGTTGCAAAAGGATGGCAATTACTTTCAAAGGCTTAGTTTTTCACAGGAAGCATGGTTTTATTTTAGAGGCTATCTTTTGAAGAGCACAATGCTTGCATAAGCTAAGATAGTATATTTTAGCAATGATACTGGCATTTAATAGAAGTCAGCTATAATCTCATAGATTATCATTCAAGGTAGTATGGCTTTTATAAAGCATATCACTGCCAGTGCTAAAGAATGCGCAGTCACTGTTAGCTTCAACAAAGCCCATACAACAAATAAAAGTGTGCAGCTATAAAAGTCAGTGTCATGGTCTGAGGAAGCCTAGAATCAGCATGATATGTTAAGGCTCAGCCATTTATCAACTCAGGCACGATTTAGAGGATCAGTATTTTTGAGGCACGACACAGCTGGTCATGTGTAAGTGCTTAGACATAAAGAGAACCAAAAGCAAATGAGGCCAAACATCAGAAATATGAAACAAAGCCAATATAAGGAATGAAAGTCATGGTGCTCCAGTAAAGCGCATGGCCATGAGGGAAAAGGGAGTGGTTTCAATGTGAAAGATAGCATCTAGCTATGTGAAGGCACCACTTTTAAATCATAGCACAACCATTAAATGAAGCCACGATCATTAAAAGATGGCATGGTTCATGAATGATACCAGTCTAAGCAAATGCAATCCCATTCTGTAGAGAATGTGACCATAGCCATATAGAGTAGGTTATGGCATTGTTATTAAATAAGCCATATATGAGAGTCTAGGCTCAAGATGAAGGCACAACATTAAGATAGGATGCAGCTAACTATTAAAACATAAGGCCTATTTTAAAGAAAATCCAGTGTATCAGCAATGAATCAGACACAACCAAAGTAGAAGAGGTTCCTATGTTGAAACTCCCGCAGCCCATAAGCAATAGCTCCAGCGGTCAAAGAGGTAAGGTGGCCCACCAAACATGAAGATCGGCCCCACGCAACATCATAGCCACAGTCTCGTAAAGGCACGATCACATACAAAATGCAGCCACAGCCCTATCGAATTGTGTCACCATCAACAAGGCTCAGGCATTCAATGCAAATAGAGAAGTGGCCTCCATGAATGAGAAGTTGCTCCAAGTATAGAAGGCAATCAACATTTGAAGAAGCCAAGAAAGTACTTCAAGAGGGGACCGATGTCAAATGTTATGATCAGACATTATCTTCCAAAACAAAGGTGTGTCTTTGAAAATAAGAGGCATCCACAAAGTGGATCGCAGTTTTTGAGTCTGCCACAGTAAGTAATGAGTAGGCATAGAAATGAGAAGGGGCACCGGCTTTGGAGATATTTGGCCTTTGTGAAGGACTCCTTGTTGTAGCAAAAAAATGGCGTGAGCCATAACAAAAGACACTTCGATGATTTGTAGAAGGCGCAACTCTTAATCGAGTGTGGTGTGATGCATAAATATATATCCTTAAAGATTAAAGGCATAGAATATAAATTTCAACAGAAGAGACACAAAACAATAAATACAACTAAGTTACAGTCACCACCGATTCATAGGAGGATCAACAGCTTGGACTGGTTGGAATTAGAGAAAGCAGAGGAAAACACATGTTGCAAAAAGAGCTAAAGGAAGCAGCTCAAGCAGGCATCATAGGTGGACAGGTGGCAACAATAGAAAAAAGAGAAGCAAGCTTCATAAGCCACCATGTGGAGGCAGCGGGGCAGAATTAAAATTGTTTATTTTCATTTTGTGAAAATGCCAAGAGTCACGAAGGTTGAAAGTGGAGTCAACTTTTTAATAAATTTATTATTGAATATAGTGGTGGGCCCCTGGTTTTATTAAAACAAGAAATTCATTTATTTTAAGTTCTCACGGGAATAAAAGATATGTTTTAAATAAAAGGTAGGAGTCTTTTATTGTTTATAGAACACGTGGGTCCCTCCAAAGGGCAAAGTGAAACTTTATTAAATATGACTTTTTGACTCTCTCCTCACCGGGAAGTTAAAAGAGACGCAACCCTAAATCAAATGGAGTCTCTCTTTCACAAAAAGCAACAGGAGATAAAGTAGATGAGCATTAATTATTTTCTCATGCGGGCCAAAGAGAAATGAGACAGAGACATATTTTTCCAGCCACAGAACACTAAGTTGAGTCGCAGTTTCAGTTGTAGAGTCAGTTATTTGCCAGATTTTGTGGGCAGTTACAAGATTTTCAATTGCAAGGAGATCTTCAGGGATTCATTTTCTGGTCTTTAAATAGTCAGATCCAGGTAAGTTCTTGAGGGAGTTCTACATATTTTCAAATCAGAGATTTTGGAGCAGCAGACAAATGTTTTCTTCTTGCCTTAGTAGTGCCTTTTCAAATGAGAATGTGATGTGTTATTTTATCCAAACCTTGCCTTTGTAATCTGTTATCATTCAAATAATGAGAATACAGTTCTGTGCATATCTGAGTCAATTTCTATTTCTCATTTCTTTAAATTTCTATTTCTTTTACCTCTGATAAATCTGCTCACAAATTGTGTATCAATCATGCACTTTGGTCTTTGATTTTAGTTATATCATTTAAAGTTTGACACTGTGCTTTCTGGGTAGTTGTTTAAATCTAGCACATCGCCATAGGTTTAGATTTTATTTCTATTGTATCTACAATCTTGTTTCTTCTAACCTCTTTCCAAAACCCCCATTGCAAAACGGAAGAGCCAGCTTCCCTAAAATCTAGAGGTCACTCTGAGAAGCAATCCCACGTTTCAAAATTTCCCATGTTATTGTTAGATTAGACCCACAAATTTATACTTAATAGTTTTTGGCGAACACAGTGGGATAGGATTCAAAGACTTGGGTCTTTATTTTCTTGAATCTTTGCTCTATATTTTGTGGTTTTGGTGGAAAATCATAAAAATATCTACTCATTGAAGCATGAATTATCCATCTGGCGACTCTACTGGGGATTTATTCTTAGATCTTTGCTCCTGCAAACCATGGTAACCCTTGGTATATATGTGCATCTAAATATTCAAAGAGATCTACCTTTTGTGACTTGGGATTCAAATCCTCTTGTTCTTCAGCAGCAAGGTCAAGTTCTTGACACAGCCTGGAAGCACTGCCTCATTTTCTTGGGGATGGCTATGTCTGTCCTGCAGATCACATTATAGATGTTGCAAGTTTATGCTCTATTCACAATGTCATGAGTGAGAATCATGCCCTTCTGTTGCTGGCATCCTCCCTCAAAGGCAAAGCAAAAGAATGGTACAAAAGTTTGTAGCCCGGTTCAATCACTAGATGGGATCAGCTTGGAGGACTCATCTACAATTAGTTCAAGGAGAGGACAGATGTTGGCACTCTTACCTAGAATCTCATCACCATCAACAGGCATCCTATAGAGCCCATACATGATTTCAATTCAATATTTAACAAGGTATGGAAAATATTCTCTGTTGACATGAGGCGTCCTCCAGTCTTTGCATTCTTGTATTATTTAAAGGCTTTAGACCCTGAAATTGTTTGATATAAGACAGACAACTGAGAGGGGGGGTGAATTAGTTCTGTAAACTTTCTTCCAATTAATCACTTAAATCCTTCCTTAATTCAGCAGCATAATAATAAATCAAACATGGAAATATAATGCAGCAATTCAAGAGCAAAAACACATTAGCACATATGACACCAAGATTTTTGACATGGAAAACCTGGTTAAGGGAAAAACTACGGGGTGACTAACCCAAGATTGTATTCTCTGTTAGAAGAATAAAAGAAACAAAATGGCACATGCCAATTAGGGCTCACTGCCTGAGCACACTGCTCACAAGAGACTCACTGCCTACAAGAGACACACTGTCTACAAAAAAATAAGTATTACATACTTGAATTGAAGAATAGCATCTTCACCACGCTTGAGTCAGTTCCATTTAAGCACAATATTTTTGCTCTGCCTTTTGCTCCTCTTCTCTCTACCACACTCTCATCGCAACATCATACCTCTAAAGTAACTTTACAATTCCTTATTTATACAAGACATCGACATAGGGATAATCATCCAAGTCAGCATTACATTATAGAGAAAACACATAAATACAACATGATTAATTACAAAAGGACTTCACGCAGATCAACACACTATCGGCCACACAGATCTGAGACTGCAGTCTTTCTTCAGGAACACACTATTCTTCACAAAATGTCTTCAAGATCATTCGCAGAATGTGTAACTCATTTGGTTTGCTTGACTTGGGAAGAACATCATCATCTGGAAGTAATTCTTCAATTACGAGCTCAATCTTCAATGCGGACCACCAACACAAACTAGACACAATCCAAAGACCTCCACAAGCTTACCTAAATCACCAAGAACATCCACACTACTTCTGCTTACTCAAATCATTCTCTCCTTCATCCGGAACCTCAAGAACACAGTCTGTCATTACTTTCATATTGGAGTAGATGCTTGCGGACCTCCAGACCACAAACCAATTGAGTTGTCAATTCACATTAACTTCCTAAACACTTCACCAAATCTCTAGAACAAGATATTGCATTTCTAGAGCTCACCGGACCTATCTGTGTCACTCTGTCACCTCTGAACATCTGCCGAAACTAATTTTACTTAAGCGGCCATAACTTCTTCAAATGTTCATGTGGACCTCTAAAATATTTACTGGATCATCTTAAGACACATATCTACAAACCCTCTTAAGCGCATCCTCTTATATTCATCTTAGTTGGGATCTTTACCTCACTGACTTCACCGTTCTTCTTTGTTTCTAATAGGACTAATTTTCTCAATATCCTCAGCATACAGCTCATCCAATCCTTATCATCAATGCAACAGGAGTATGTTGACATCAATGACAACACCAGTTAGGTCCATACTTGCAACAATCTCCTCCTTTGTCATTGATGGTAACATATAATGTGAAAAATTGTTTTAACCATCAGGACAAGAACTTCTCCTTACTGACATAGCTCCCCTTATCAACAATAACCATTCACATGTCTTCTTTTCCTTTATTGCTCCCCCTTCGATTAGCAACCACTTGTTTTTCACATGTCTTCTCTCCCTCTTTGAGATCAATTGCAAAGGGCACATACTTGCATCACTTCAGAATCATACCAGCTGCTCCCCCTGAGTGGCAGCTTTCCAAACATCAATCCGGACCACAAGATATGATTGTAAAATTCACTGGACTGATGCACATCAGTGCACCTTAGTTCATAACCAAAGGGGTAATAACCCCTAAATTCTCCCTAAGATACTCAAAAGAGTCCTTAGGAAGAGGTTTAGTAAAAATATCTACAATCTGATCCTTGGAAGATACAAACTCCAATTTGACTTCATTCTTGTTAACTTGTTCTCTCAAAAAGTGAAACTTGATAGATATATGTTTAGTCTTTGAATGCAACACCGGATTCTTAGATATATTTATTGCACTTGAATTATCACACAAGATTGTGATAGGTTCCTCATACTCCACTCTGATGTCTCTTAGCATTTGCTTCATCCAAAAAACTTGAGTGCAACTACCTGCTGCTGTAATATATTCTACTTCAGCTGTGGACAGAGATATTGCCTCTTGTTTCTTGCTTAGCCAAGAAACTAATCTCTTCTTGAAGAAGAATGCTCCACCACTGGTACTCTTCTGGTCATCCACATCTTCTGCCCAATCTGCATCTGTATATGCTTGAAGAAAGAAATTATGATCTCTAGAATACCACAAATGATACTCAATTGTCTATTTTAGATATCTAAAAATCCTCTTAATTGCCATGACATGAGATTCTCTAGGATCAACTTGGAATCTAGCAACAAGACCAACAACATTCATAATGTCAAGTCTAGCTTGAGTGAGATACAATAGTCCTCCAATCATTGACCTGTACTTTCTCTGATCATCCTTAGGAGAGTCGTCATCTTTTCTCAATTTACATCTGGTTGCCATGGGAGTACTCATTGGTTTTGAGTCTTCCATCCCAAATTTCTTCAACATTTCTTTCACATATTTGGTCTGAGAAATGAAGAATCCTTTCTTTGTTTGAGTGATTTGCAGACCTAAGAAGAAATTCATTTCCCCAAACATAGACATCTCAAATTTACTTTTTATTTGATTTGCAAAAGTCTTGCACATACTATCACTTCCTCCAAAAATGATATCATCAACAAACACTTCAACAATCAAGATGTTTTCATGATCAATTTTGAAGTACAAATTACGATCATTAGTATCTTTGTTGAAACCAATCTTCAAAAGATGCTTATCCAATCTTTCATACCAGGCTCTTGGGGCTTGCTTCAGTCCATACAGTGCTTTCTTCAACTTGTAGACCATATCACCATGATCAGACAATTGAAATCCATCTGGTTGCTCAATGTATACTTCTTCTTCCAAGTCACCATTCAAGAAAGCAGATTTGACATCTATCTAATATACTTTGAAATCCTTGAAGGCAGAAAAAGCAAGAAATAATCTGACTACTTCAATTATTGTCACCGGAGCAAAAGTTTCTTCAAAATCAACTCTTTCTACTTGGGAGTAACCCTTGCAGACCAATCTGGTTTTGTTTCTAACTAGTTCACCATCTTCATTCAGTTTATTCTAAAAGACCCATTTGGTTCCAATCACATTTTTATTTTTAGGTCTGGGAACAAGATCCCAAGTGTAATTTTTTTCAATTTGCATCAGCTCTTCCTCCATTGCTTTAGTCCATTTTTCATCATTGCAAGCTTCATTCACTGTCTTAGGTTCAATCTTTGAAATTAGACAATACTCTTCTGAATCTTGAGCAATTCTTCTTGTTTGTACACCTTTTCTTTTATCACCTATAATCTGATCTTCAGAGTGATTCAGTCTTACATACCTAGGAACTTTAGGAGTTTCTTGCACTTCTGATTCTTGAACAGGTTCATTCAAACTTATCTCTTTTTCTTGATTTATCGGATCAGTTTGAATCTAAATTTTAGAGGTAGCTTGGGCTTCTTGAACAAAAATATCGTTTTGATCATCTTCATCATATTCATAAAACCTTGAGGGTTTTTCAATACCTTCATCAACCTTCACATTTATACTTTCCACAATCTTCCTTAATCTCTTGTTATAACACTTGTATGCTTTGCTTTGAGTAGAATAAGCCAAGAATATTCCTTCATCACTTCTAGCATCAAATTTTCCTAGATCTTCATCTCTTTTAATGTAACATTTGCTACCAAAGACTTTGATATACCTCACAATGGGAGTCATGCCAAACCAAAGTTCGTAAGGAGTCTTATTAGTATTGCTTCTAATTTGTACTCAATTGAGAGTATAGACTGCAGTGCTTACAGCTTCTCTCCAATAGATCCGAGGAACATTTACTTCTATCATCATAGTTCTAGAAGCTTCCTGGATGGTCTGGTTTTTTCTCTCCACTACTCCATTCTGTTGTGGAGTCCTAAGAGTAGACAACTGTCTTTTTATTCCATGTTTCTCACAAAATTCTATGAACTCACCAGATGTGAATTCTCCACCTCCATCAGACCTCAGACATTTTAATTTTAATCTGATTTCATTCTCTACCATATCCTTGAATATTTTGAATTTCTCAAGAGTTTTTGATTTCTCTTTCAAAAAAGTTACCCACATCATCCGAGAGTAGTCATCAATTAATAGCATGAAGTATCTATCACCTTGCACACTTCTGATTCTTGCCGGACCACATAAATCAGTATGAACTAAGTCCAATAATCTGGTAGAAGACTATTCCTTATTTTTGAATGTGACTCTGCTCTGGTTACCCAACTGACATTATTTGCACAAGCTATTAGTAGGTTTCACAAGTCTTAAAAGATCTCTTACAGCCTAAGTGTTGCTTATCTTGATGATATTACCAAAATTCACATGACACATTCTCCTATGCCACAACCAACTCTGATCAATTTGAACAAACAAAAAACTTTTACTAGTACCAACCAAGTGGAAGATATTACATTTAGTTTGAGTACCAGATGCAATCTCTGTTTTGAAACTTTCAAAAATCTTGCATTTTCTATTTTTGAATCAGAGATCATAGCCTTTGTCCACCAACTATCCAACACTAAGAAGATTGTGCTTTAGGCCTTCAACATACAGTACATTACCAGTTTTGTTCTTTCTAACCAGTAGAATTATCACCAAATTTTACCACTCCTCTTTCATACCTTTCCAAATCTATGAACTTATTTTTGTCATCTGTCATATGATGGGAGCATCCACTGTCAATGACCTAATCATTATTTTCTTCAACTTGGGTAGACAGAGCTCTTTCTACAATTTTATGATTGACAAATTTAGAGGGTATTGGATCTTCTTCTTTGATGGCAATAAACAACCAATCACTTCTAGATTTGTTTCCTATTTCTGATTCATCATCTGTTACTCCTTCATCATCATCTTTATGGCCATAGTAACATTTCTTTTGGAACCTTGATCTATTAGGGTTTGGCCTTGAAAATCTTTCTGGACACTTTGAGGCAAAATGACCAATCTTATTGCAGTTAAAGAATTTAAAAGGCAATTTCCCTTCATACTTACCAGATCCTCTTGGCAGTCTTTTTGCAATAAGGGCTTCAAGTTGAGCAGGTTCTGCTTCATCTTCTTCCAGGTCTTTTCTTGCTTTTTCATACCATGATAGTTTCCTTGAAGAGTTTTCTCCCAGATCAAACCTTTGTTTCCTTTTACAGAGGCACTAGATTTGAATGCAGATTTAGTCTTGGGGGGCATCTCCAAATTCGGTCAATTCAAATGCAGCTAATTTACCAACCAATTGATCTCTTGTGATACCTGAATAGGATCTAAATTTTTCAATGGAAACAACCTTATATTTGTAAGAATCAGGAAGGGATCTAAGAACTTTGCCAATAATTTCATCTTCATCCAAGAATCCACCAGCACATCTAATGCCACAAACAAGCTCATTTACTCTTGGCATAAATGTAGTGATATTTTCATCTACTCTCATCTTTAGATTTTTGAATTTTCCTTTTAGACTTTGTAGCTTGGCACATTTAACATACTTATCTCCTTCATGCAGAAGTTCCAATTTTTCCCAAATCTCATGAGTAGTTTTTAGGTCAACAACATTTGTCACCTCTGAATCAGATAAGGCACTTAGAAGAGCTTCTTTAGTCTGCAGATTATTTTCAGCATCTCTGATTTCATCTACGATACGCAGACCATTCTATGGAGGTTCACACTTCTTTGACGCCATGAACCAATATTGCATTCCCATACATTGTAAGTGACATTCCATGCGACTTTTCCACAGAGTGAAATTGGTTCCATCAAACCTCAGACTATCCTTCTTGTAGGACGACATCCTGAATCTCCTCAAGCAGTTAAGCTCATTTTAGAGGAACTTGGTTCTGATACCAATTGTTAGATATAGGATAGACAACTAAGAGGGGGGTGAATCAGTTGTCTAAACTTTCTTCCAATTAATCACTTAAATCCTTCCTTAATTTAGCAGCATAATAATAAATCAAACATGGAAATATAATGCAGCAATTCAAGAGCAAAAACACATTAGCACATATGACACCAAGATTTTGATGTGGGAAATCTGGTTAAGGGAATAACCATGGGGTGACTAACCCAAGATTGTATTCTCTGTTAGAAGAATAAAAGGAACAAAATGGCACATGCCAATTAGGGCTCACTGGCCGAGCACACTGCTCACAAGAGGCGCACTACCTACAAGAGACACGTTGTCTACAGAAAAATAAATATTACATACTTGAACTAAAGAATAGCATCTTCACCATGCTTGATTTAGTTCCATTTAAGCACAATATTTCTGCTCTGCCTTTCACTCCTTTGCTCTCTACCACACTCTCATCGCAACATCATACCTCTAAAATAACTTTACAATTCTTTATTTATACAAGACATCGACATAGGGATAATCATCCAAGTCGGCATTACATTACAGAGAAAACACATAACTACAACATGATTAATTACAAAAGAACTTCACGCAGATCAACACACTGTCGGCCACATAGATCTAAGTCTTCAATCTTTCTTCAGGAACATGCCATTCTTCACAGAATGTCTTCAAGATCATCCGCAGAATGTGTAACTCATCTGATCGGCCTGACTTGGGAAGAACATCATCATCCGGAAGTAATTCTTCAATTACAAGCTTAATCTTCAATGCGGACCACCAACACGAACTGGACACAATCCAAAGACCTCCACAAGCTTTCTTGAATCACCAAGAACATCCACATTACTGCTTACTAAAATCATTCTCTCTTTCATCCGAAACCTCAAGAACATAGTCTATCATCACTGTCATATTGGAGTAGATGCTTGCAGACCTCTAGACCATGAATCAATTGAGTTGTCAATTCACATTAACTTCCTAAACACTTCACCAAATCTGTAGAACAAGATTTTGCATTTTTGGAGCTCACCAAACCTATCTGTGTCACTCTATCACCTCTGAACATCTGCTGGAACTGATTTTACTTGAGCGGCCATAACTTCTTCAGATCTTCATGTGGACCTCTGAAATATTTATTGGATCATATTAAGACACATATCTACAAACCCTCTGAAGTGCATCCTCTTATATTCATCTTAGCTGGGATCTTTACCTCACTGACTTCACTATTCTTTTCTATTTCTAATAGGACTAATTTTCTTAATATCCTCAACATACAGCTCATCAAATCCTTATCATCAATGCAATAGGAGTATGTTGACATCAATGACAATACCGGTTAGGTCCATACTTGCAATAGAAATATCTGTCATGATACAAACCCTAGGAGTTGAAACTCTTCCTCAGCCATATGATCTTGCCATTAGGGCTGAAACTAATCTCATTGAGGCTAGTAAATTGCCTCCTCTGCCCTTAAAACAACTAATACCTCATGCAAATAGCCTATCTCAAGTTCTTTCTTGTAGTCAAATGTATACCTATTCTGATCCACCCACCCTCCCTACTGATTTGCCAAACCATGAGGAGATGATGGAGGTAAAAGAACTTATAAAAACCCTCAGCCATGAGCTAGATGAATTAAAATGTCAAAGCATATATAATTTTGATCCATATTTAATGCCCCAAGATCCTTATGAACAACAATATCAATATGGTTAGTTTGTGGAAGAAATTCTCCCTTGGGCACAGAAGCTACCCCACTATCTTCAGAATTATGCATTACAAACCTCTATAGCTGTAAATCAGCCCATAGAGGTCACAGACCAAGATATTTGCCATTTTGATATTAAGGAGGAATCAAGTTTCAAAGATCAAGATACAAGCAAGGAAGTGTCTCCTATCTACCCAGTGTGTCCTTCTGGTTATCAGTATCCGGCATATGTGGCAAGGTTTAATTCAAAAACTCAGTCAAGTCATGAAGAGCATTCAGAAGCTAATGATGAGGTGATGCTTCTAGAAGATTAAAATTACTTTGAGAGGGGCTTTGAAGCTTAAAAGTACTGGATAAGTAGTGATGAACAGTCTGTGCCTCATCTTGAAGAGGAAGTTGCAAAGGAGATTTTTGCATTGCAAACCCAGAGTGTTCTTATTTCAGTCATGATGTTTCACATTTTGAAGGAGATAGCATAGGTATGCATCAGGGGCAGCAAGATGAAGATTTGTTCTCACTTTTTCAATGAGGCTCTTAGCTATTGGATGAGGAAGAGCCTATCATTGAACATATGCATGGCTACTTTGCAAGGCCCATTGAAGGTGATCATAAAGAAAATTTTGAAACAAAGGTAGATGCAAGAGATGATCTGTTCTCCATTCTTGCAAATGGTTATTGTCTTCTTCTTGATGAAGTTTCGCCTCTACAAGATGATGAGATTTGGAGAGACATTTGCCAATGTGCAGAGTCACATACAATGTCACAAATTGAGTTAGATTCTACACCTTTCTTCTTGCACGAAGGAAGCCCAATCAGGTTTAAAGTTGTGATGGGCAACTCTGTTACATGCACACCTAGTTTTGATGCTATCATGAGTCGTCATTTTGTCGATGAGCTCGTAAAAGAGATCACTAATGGAGTCTTGTTGGTAGAATCTTTCAAATGCAACCAAAGGAATGAACTCCAACATTTGATTATCCCTTCCCACTCTCTATAGAAGCAAGAGCAATATTCAAAATAACCTGAATGGTGTTTCCATATCACGGATGAGCCTCCGAAAAGCAGAAAGGCAAAAAAGTACAAAATCTTGTTATACTTTTTCATGTATTTTGTCTGGTCAGTTATCAGTGCAATGTGGATTCATTGGAGAAGCATCATCAGATATGGCAACTACTTTGATGTTCCAGTTAATGGACATATTCCCATCAGTTAATATATCAATAATTAGTTTCAGTGTTCAGAATAAGTTGCAACAACAACATTAGTTTTCAATTTCAATTAGTTTGCTTTTCAATAAGCCTCTACTGCTATGGATAGGATCAGCCTTGTAGTTCATCTCTGTGTCAGTTTCAGAGTTTTGAGTGATCAGTTGGTTTTAGTTGTGGGTATGTTCATATCAGCAATGTTTCAGTTTAGCCTTATGCATCTTCAGGGTAGTTGCGTCCTTTTGAATGCAAGTATTGGTTGTGGGTCCATTTTTGGGTGCTTGTTTGATTCTATTTCAGATATTCGACTCTATGCCCAATGTATTAGTCACTGATCTGCGAAACTGAAGATCATGGGTTCTCAGTGAGCAGGCCCACTTTCCCAGTCAGTCACCAAGAACTGGTGATGAAATTTTCACACCATTTCAAAACTTTCATTTCATAAGATTTAATGAATTTTAGTGGAGTTGTAGTAAAGATTAAGAGAGGGTCAAGGGTGCACATATGGTGAGGTTTCATCGTTTCAAATAGGGCACTGTTTGAATGTAGTTTAAATACATGTCACAGTTCATAATAATTAGAAGATGCACATAACCAGATGGTGCAAGCAACGGAATCAATATAAAGTCTCAGGGCTTAATCAATTTCAATCACTCTGAAGCTTAAGCTTAGTGAGTTAGTTGCAAAAGGATGGCAATTACTTTCAAAGGCTTAGTTTTTCACAAGAAGCATGGTTTTATTTCAGAGGCTATCTTTTGAAGAGCACAATGCTTGCATAAGCTAAGATAGTACATTTTAGTAATGATACCGACATTTAATAGAAGTCAACTATAATCTCACATCTTATCATTCAAGGTGGTATAGCTTTTATAAAGCATATCACTACCAGTGCTAAAGAATGCGCAGTCACTGTTAGCTTCAACAAAGCCCATACAACAAATAGGAGTGTACAATTGTAAAAGTCAGTGTCATGGTCTAAGGAAGCCTAGACTCGGCATGATATTTTGAGGCTCAACCATTTATCAACTCAGGCACGATTGAGAGGATCAGTATTTTTGAGGCACGACACTACTGGTCATGTGTAAGTGCTTAGACATAAGGAGAACCAAAAGCAAATGAAGCCAAACATCAGCAATATGAAACAAAGCCAATATAAGGAATGAAAGTCATGGTGCTCCAATAAAGCGCGCAACCATGAGGGAAAAGGGAGTGGTTTCAATGTGAAAGATAGTGTATAGCTATCTGAAGGTGCCACTTCTAAATCATAGAACAACCATTAAGTAAAGCCACGATCATTAAAAGATGGGGCGGTTCATGAATGATACCATCCTAAGCAAATGCGATGCCATTTTGTAGAGAACGTGACCATATCCATACAGAGTAGATTATGGCATTGTTATTAAATAATCCATAAATGAGAGTCTCGGCTCAAGATGAAGGCACAACATTAAGAGAGGATGCAGCTAACTGTTAAAACATAAGGCTTATTTTAAAGAAAATCCAGTGTATCAGCAATGAATCAGTTGTAGCCAAAGTAGAAGAGGTTCTTGTGTTGAAACTCCCGCAGCCCATAAGCAATAGCGCCAGCGCTCAAAGAGGTAAGGTGGCCTACAAAACAAGAAGATCGGCCCCTGAAGCTACACGCAACATCATAGCCACAGTCTCGTAAAGGCACGATCACATACAGAATGTAGCTACAGCCCTATAGAATTGCGTCAACCATCAACAAGGCTCAGGCATCCGATGCAAATAGAGAAGCTGCCTCCATGAATGAGAAGCTGCTCCAAGTATAAAAAGCGATCAACATTTGAAGAAGCCAAGAAAGTACTTCAAGAGGGGCCCGATGTCAAACGTTAGGATCAGACATTATCTTCCAAAACAAATGTGTGTCTTTGAAAACAAGAGGCATCCACAAAGTGGATCGCATTTTTTTGAGTCCGCCACAGTAAGTAATGAGTAGGCATAGAAATGAGAAGGGACGCCAGCTTTGGAGAGCTTCGGCCTTTGTGAAGGGCTCCTTGCTGTAGCAGAAAAATGGCGTGAGCCATAACAAAAGACACTTCGATGATTTGCAGAAGGCACAACTCTTAATCGAGTGTGGCGTGATGCATAAATATATATCCTTAAAGATTAAAGGCACGGAGTATAAATTTCAACAGAAGAGACACAGAACAATAGATGCAACTGAGTAACAGTCACCGTCGATTCATAGGAGGATCAACGGCTCAGGATGGTTGGAATTAGAGAAAGCGGAGGAAAACACATGCTGCAAAAAGAGCTAAAGGAAGCAGCTCAAGTAGGCATCAGAGGTGGACAGGGGGCAACAATAGAAAAAAGAGAAGCAAGCTTCGGAAGCCACCACGTGGAGGCAGCGGGGCAGAATTAAAATTGTTTATTTTCATTTTGTGAAAATGCCAAGAGTCACGAGGGTTGAAAGTTGAGTCAACTTTTTAATAAGTTTCTTATTGAATATAGTGGTGGGCCCCTGGTTTTATTAAAACAAGAAATTCATTTGTTTTAAGTGCTCATGGGAATAAAAGATATGTTTTAAATAAAAGGTAGGAGTCTTTTATTGTTTATAGAACACGTGGGTCCTTCCAAAGGGCAAAGTGAAACTTTATTAAATATGAATTTTTGACCCTCTCCTCATCGAGAAGTTAAAAGAGATGCAGCCCTAAATCAAATGGAGCCTCTCTTTTACGAAAAGCTACAGGAGATAAAGAAGATGAGTGGGAATTATTTTCTCACGCAGGCCAAAGAGAAAAGAGAAATGAGACAGAGGCATATTTTTCCAACCACAGAACACCCAGTTCAGTTGCAGTTTCAGTTGCAAAGTCAGTTATTTGTAGATTTTGTGCCAGATTTTTTGGGCAGTTACAAGATTTTCAGTTGCAAGGAGATCTTTAGGGATTCATTTTCTGGGCTTTAAATAGTCAGATCCGGGTCAGTTCTTGAGGGAGTTCTCCATATTTTTAGATCAAAGATTTTGGAGTAGTGGACAGATGTTTTCTTCTTGCCTTAGCAGTGCCTTTTCAAATGAGAATGTAATATATTATTTTGTGCAAACGTTGCCTCTATAATATGTTTTCATTCAAATAATGAGAATATTGTTCTGTGCATATCTGAGTCAATTTCTGTTTCTCATTTCTTCAAGTTTCTATTTCTTTTGCCTCTGTTAAATCTGCTCACAAATTGAGTATCAATCATGCACTTTGCTCTTTGATTTCAGTTAAAAAGTTTGACACTGTACTTTCTGGGTAGTTGTTTAAATCTAGCGCATCGCCATAAGTTTAGATTTTATTTCTATTGTATCTACAATCTTGTTTCTTCTAACCTCTTTCCAAAACCCCCATTGCAAAACGGAAGAGTCAGCTTCCCTAAAATCTAGATGTCACTCTGAGAAGCAATCCCACATTTCAGAGTTTCCCATGTTGTTGCTGGATTAGACCCACAAATTTATGTTTCGACAAGTAGATTGGGAATGATATATCTCAATAATTTTCTTTGTTGCACCTCTAAGTATTGATTTATGCAAGGGAGGAGGACAAGGGAACAATATATCTTGAAAGTTGTAATGATTTGTTTAGAGTTGAGCAAGACTAAGGGCAATGTTGATGGGTTTTTTTTTTTTTTTTACTTGATTTGGATTGTATTGATAGGATGCTATGCTACATAGTGTGATTTGAATTTCTTGAATTTGGATGGATTGCTTTGGGGATCAGGGTTGGATTTGGATTTGCTTTTAGATAGTCTTTTGTTTTTTTATATTGCATGGGATTTGTTGTCTCCATATGATAACTAGTGACAAGGGAACATCAAGTCTAGGAACAAGGATGGGAGATAGGTTGATTTAAGATGATGGGTTTGATGGATTAGGAATTTGATGGATGTAGGATCTCCAAGGATTATGTAGCAAAGGAATACCATGCCCTACTTTGTAAATATCGTTCAAGATGTTGGACTAAAGGGATATATTGTACTACATAAGCTATAACAAGATGTTGCAGGACTTTTTGACTCGAAGGATTTACTATGTCAAGAGATTGCCAAAGAATTTTTCAAGATAATGCCTCATTTCTTATCAAGATCAAAGGTAATTAAGGATGATGTATGGGAATGATGGGGTAGTATGATATGATGGGGTAGAATGGGGTAGATGAGACAACTTGTCTCAAGTGCAAGGTACATAGGTCCAACTAACTCACATGCGTCACCCATGAATGAACTTTCATAATGGTACTTATTGAAGGTGTCATAAAATGGTTTCCACCATTGGACAAATCATTTTATTTTTCCTATTTTTCTTTTTATAAATTTTTTTACTAAACTAATAATTTATTGAGGACAAATGTACATATTATTATATAGCCAAAGTCAAAATTTTACAACTAAACTAGTAATTTATTGATGACAAATGTACATATTATATAGTCGAATTCAAAAGTCTATTTAGTAGTTGTAAATTTAAATACTTTTGTATCTTTAATGTTTGTATATTATATTAATTGATAAATTATTAAGTAGTTTTATATTTCATAATGTACTAAACATTTTTGTAAAATCAATCAATGCTAAGGTTAATTTTGTTGAGTTTATATTACATAAATTTGAAAACAAATAGATAATTAGACCAATCAATATTTACTAGTCCTTTAACTACTTTCAACTATCTTTTCAACTATATTACAATTATACAAACTAATTTCTAAACAACATAACATCCTTTAATATCCTATGAAAATTCCCTAAAGAAGCTCAAATTTCTTGTTAGTTCTTTTGTATGGGATGTTGTACATGCACTCAAAACTTTGGTGAAGGAATCTACACATGACAATAATGCCCTTTAAATGATGTCTTGACATTAACCCTCTAAGTAGCAAAGCACATTGAGCTACCTTAGCATTGATGTTATAGCAAAAGAAAATGTTTACATAAAGTATAATAGGTTGCATTGCAAATGTGATTTAGGGGACAAAAAATGCTTGCAATAGGTAGGGGAGAGAACCTAGTAGTTGAGCACCCTAATTTCATGCCTCTCGAAATCATACATGACAATTTTGAAATACTCCAACAAAATTACATCAACTTACTTGGGAAGGTCCTTGCTTATAACTAAGGTTTTAGGTCCACATCATCAGATGTGATGCCACATTAGCATGCTTTTTATCTCTATAGCTAACTATTACCATTGGTCCAAATAAAACTATGTTATCCTATCATATATCTCTCACGATTCATTTCTATTGATAGAGATAGAGGGATAGAGATATTAAGAGAGAGTATTTTGGTATAACTTTTTATCTAGTTTTTTGTGCATTCCAAGGATGTCACAATTTAGGAGAGTAAATTTTAAGCAATCAAACTTAGGATGAACAATACATTTTCTTATAAAATGTTTTTTACTTATTATGTTTTTTAGTTGGACTTATGTACCTTGCACTTGGGACAAGTTGTCTCATCCATCCCATCCTACCCCATCATATCATACTACGCCATCGTAGCCATATATCCCTGCCATCATTCCCATCCATCCTCCTTACTTACCTTTGATCTTGATAAGAAATGAGGCATTATCTTGAAAAATTCTTTGGCAATCTCTTGACATAGTAAATCCTTCTTTAAAAAGTCCTCCAAACATCTTGTTATAGCTTATGTCGAGTACAATATATCCATTTAGTCCAACATCTTGAACGATATTTACAGAGTAGGGCATGGTATTCCTTTTCTACATAATCCTTGGAGATCCTCCATCCATCAAATTCCTAATCCATCAAACCCATCGTCCTAAATCAACCTATCTCCCATCCTTGTTCCTAGACTTGATGTTCCCTTGTCACTATTTATCATATGGAGACAACACATTTTTTCAGAAACAAATTACTACAATCATTTGACCTTTGATTCATAACATTAATTGATATTATTATAAACTACTACACAATATGAACAAATCAACCTTAAAAAGTCAAAATCACATATCATAAAAAACAACAAAACACTATGATAGAGAGAAAGAGAGAGGGGATACACAAAGAGAGAAGGGGGAAGGCGGAGGGGGGAGGGACAATTAGATTGAGATGGACACAAGGATAGATAGATAGAGAAATATATAGACACATAATTAGATAGAGAGGGGGAGAGACAGGGAAAGATAGAGAGGAAGAGAAAAGGAGAGAGCTATAGAGAGAGAGTATAATTTTATGCAAATATAACATAATAGAGTAGTATAGTAAAATGATGCAAAGAAACTTTTGTTGAGGTGTCCAAAAAGAGCCATAAAAAAAGTTAGATTCATAGTTGTGCATTAACTCATGTTTGGTGTACCAATGTGGCATCATATGATTTGTTACTTTTCAGATCTAAAAAATACATTTCATTCAATTGTAAGTCATTTATGATCAACACTAACAATTTTAAAGTCACAACAAGTACTATACTTTTAAAAATATTAAGCATTAAATCCACATATACACTCACAACTATTAAAACATGCTCAACCAGGGAATCCTCTCTCCCCTGCATACTTCTGCACATCTGACATCATTACATAAACGCCCACAAGTTCTTCTATTTATGAGATTATTACAGTAATACAGTGATAATATTCATAAAGACTTAAACCCCTAAGTCTGACCACAAATATTCATTTTAAAAATATTCATTTTCATAATCGTAGTCATCTTCTACCAAAGCCAACCAAGCCAGCAGATTAGAACTCGTATAATCGTCGTCCTCTTCCTCCCTATCCGAATAGCCATCCTCCCTAGGGTCCCATCCAAATTGCTCGTAATCTTCCACATCATTCCTAAATCCAGATGTATAGTCGAATCTATCATTATACTCTGGTTCCTGGTAATAGTCCTCTTCATCTTCATCGTCGTCCTCATTCAACATTTCTATTTCTACCTCTGCAGATGCCTGTTTCAGACCTAGTAATTGATTTTTGAACTCCTGTTCATCAATATCTTCAAAGCAATACGACAGATTTAATTTTAAAGTCTTCAATGAAGGAGAATTTCTGAGAACAAAACCCAACACGGCTATATCTTCTTTACTCCGATGTGATGAAATATACATAGACGCATTCTTCAGATTTGGAAAGATAAAGTCTGATATTACCTCCGTCTTCTCTCCCCTTACCATTGCAGTGCCCTGCTATACAAAAAGTGGCCGATTGATATGCAAAACTGAAAATCTTGCTTGATAAAACTTTGGATCTCAAATGAATAAAAGAAGAAAAATGTTACCATTATGGATGACGATACTTTGAGTTCTTCAAGGTCAGGAAAGACGCCAACTAGAGTGGGACAAGCGAGGCCACGGAGTCCTGATGAGCAACGTATAAGGGATAATCTTCTCAACGATTCAACAGTTGAATGTCCTTCAATTGACAGTGCTTCAAGCGATCCAACCTCCTTTAGAAACATACAAGAATTTAGCTGCATTTGTGATAATTTGTAGCAATCCCTTACTTTGAGCTCAACCGAATTATGAGAATTTATCTGCACTTCAGCTAAGCTGGAACTCCAACCTATTTTGACTTTAGACAATTGCGGACAGTCTGCTGTCAGGGATTTTACATAAGAACAGCCTACTAAAATCAAACAATTGAGATTGGCAACCTGGAATTTCAAATGTACTAACTCGCTACAACTGAAGAGCACCAACTTCAGGAGAACCGGGCATAACTCTAGTAGTCCCTGCAGACTCTTGTCAGTCAGATTCTCAGTATTGCGTAAGCAACAAGTTTTCAGGAATGAGAAATTCTCAGAGATGGTGGGCCTGGGAATTTCTGGAATTATGAAGCGGGAAATCTCCAAGTACAGGAGGGCGTTACAACCAAAAACAGTAAGAGGCAGATCCATTTTCAAGCCTCTGAAATCGGCATCAACTTCAAGAAGCATCTTTTTCACTCCTTTTCCGGCCGCATAGTGAATGCATTGCTCGATGTCAATTTGCTCCAAGACACTCGCAGATATTCCACCGTTACGAGACCGCCTAGAAATATGAAAGTCGAAACTCTCAAGAGGGGCATCGTGCTGCAAAAGAATATGCTCCATTGTCTCTTCGATGTTTATAACCCCTTCTGCTGCTCGATTGAATAGATGGCTAAAAAAGTCTGCAGAAAAACTAAGATGGGGAATTTTAGTCCAAAGGTATCGCCACCTACTGCAGAGAATGGAGGAGCGTACAGCATCAATTAGGGGAAGGCGGGAGATAATGTTAGAGTAGAGAAAGCTTTCCGGTAACTCGCTCAACCTGCAAATATCTTGGGCTGCCATTGTTCCGAATCTTCTGACCATGCATCCCTGGAAATTCTGATTACTCGACCTCAATCGCCATAAATTACTTGTGATTTCTGTAAAGCAGACAATTGACCGACTTTGGCAGATGCCTATACCATATTTGAGAACAGCTCAAATATTCTTTTCTTCTTCAAATTACCGACATATCTTTAACAAAGCAAATTTTATCTCGCTTTAAGAGTACCTATCTCCTCAGCTCCCAAAGCAAATCTTCGCTTCCCACATAAAATCTTCCTCCATATCTTTTGAATCTCCCTTTGTTTTAATGCAACATTACCATTATATGGGCATTCACATGGTTTGGTACTTGTTTAAATTCTTCACTTCCTTCCATACGGCTAACCCATATTCTTTTTCATTTTTTAAAGGGGTCTATTTGCAATGTTTGGTGCCTTGTCTATACAAAGCCATCGCCGATTGATATGCAAAACCGAAAATCTTGCTTGATAAAACTTTGGATCTCGAATGAATAAAAGAAGAAAAATGTTACCATTATGGATGACGATATTTTGAGTTCTTTAAGGTCAATTTCTGTAAAGCAGAGCATCAAGAAAATTGACCCACTTCGGCAGATGCCTATACCATATTTGAGACAGCTCAAATATTCTTTTCTTCTTTTCGGGGATGTACGTTCTTGTAGGATGGTGTAACGTGTTCATACCGATTGGACTGGTGTCGTTTCTTCTATTTGTGCAGATGCTGTAATCTTTGAAGTTACCGACATATCTTTAAAAAAGCAAATTTTATCTCGATTTAAGAGTACCTTCTCCTCAGCTCCCAAAGCAAATCTTTGCTCCCCACATAAAATCTTCCTCCATATCTTTTGAATCTCCCTCTGTTTTAATGCAACATGACCATTATATGGGCATTCACATGGGTTTGGTACTTATTTAAATTCTTCACTTCCTTCCATAGGCCTAACCCTTTTTTTTTTCTCATTTTTTAAAGGGGTCTATTTGCTATGTTTGGTGCCTAGTCTTTATCAATCATCTATTCACTATTACATGTACGCCTATCCCATGTCCATATGATTTTGTACTTTTTTTTCCGCAAGAGTTTTCACCTTATTAGTGTACACTTTCCCTCTCGATTGCCTTACGGAGAGGGATTTTCTCTTAAATCACGTTTACTTGGGCCTCTCACTTCCATTTGACTCGATACTAGAGTATATGAAGTCACATTTTTGTACAAAGTTTAGGTGATCGATCCAATAGAGTCATGGTGAAAAAAACTAGAAGGAAACGAGTTTTAGGCTGAGAGAAGTGATTTTATAAGCTCTACTAGAGTTTCTCTGAAGCTATTCACCATTGTTTTTTTCTAGGTGCCATACCACGCTCTAGGCGCAGGAATTTTAGCCTTCTTTCTGTACACCTGCAGTTATTGTGACTTTTTGGCCATTTAAATGCCTCTTACCGCTTCTAACCCAACACTTGTTGCTAGTGTTGGCGGTTTCTTGGCTCTGCACAATGGCTCCTCCACCGACCAAGCATCCCCAGAAGTTTGTTCCGAAGGTGTTTCACGAGGTAAGCCCTCAGACTCTCCTGTTGATGTTATTTTACCATCGCAGGAATTTGATACTGTTTGTTTATGGTTAGAGCAGCATACTCTCATTAGTTACTTTGTAGGGAGAACTCTCCCTGAATCTATGATCAAAGAATGGGTCCAAAAGGCTTGGGTCCCTCACGGGGTCCGCCTTGATATGGTCCAAAATCTGACAAAAGGTTTTTTCATTTTTCGCTTTGCGAAAGTTAGCCATGTTCAAGCAATTTTGAACCATGGTCCTTGGTATGTTCGGTCTTCCCTGTTGGTTTTCCAACAATGGACTCGTGATTTTGTGGCTTCTGATGATACCAAACACCGGGTTCCTGTGTGGATTGATTTCCCTGGCTTGCATTTGCCCTGCTTGCATTTTTTGCATGACATTGCTTCTTCTCTAGAAAGAGTCATTTGTGTTGACCCAGATAGGTTCTTTTAAGCGCGCCCTCAAAAATGCGTCTGTGTTGAGGTGGATCTTTTGAAAGACCTCAAGGAATTTATTGACATTCAAACTGGCCTCCTACGACACACTCAAAAAGTCACATTCTTTAATTTGCCCAATACTTGTTATCGCTACCAGTCAATCGAGCATAAAATTAGGGACTACCCTCTTGTTGTGCCTCGACCCCAAGTTTTACCTAGGGAGACTGTTTAGGGACACCCAGTGGAAGTTGTGTCCAAGGAGGTGGTTTCTAAGCCAATGGACACTAGGGCCACTGTTACCAATCGCAAACACAAAGTGAAAGCCTCTGCGGATGCTCTCAAAGATGCCAAGTCAGCTAAGGATGTTTCAAAGCTTTTTGCGAATGGCAGGAAGGACAAATTTAGGAGTCCTACTATGCTTCCTTCGCAGCAAAGGTCGCCTCCTAGGGCATGAGCACGTGCCACTCCATCCTTATCGCCTCGACGGTGTTCTTGTAGTCGAGAGCTTCCTGAGGAGGGTGAAATTGTTTAGGAGGTTAAAAATCAACAAATTCCTCCTCTCCAATTTGGGTCAAACCCCACCAAGTTTCTTCAGAATAGATTTGCTTCCTTTAAAAGCTTGGATTCTAGGGAAATGGTGGAGGATTTTAAATGAATTTTCCCTCTTGGAATGTTCGAGGGCTCACTGACCTCTCTAGGAAGTACTCTGTTTGTGATGCTCTCCATCACTATGCTTCTCTTGATGTTCTATGCCTACAAGAAGTTAAAGTTACAGGTTTTCTCTTGTCTTCAGCTTGCCGTTGTACTTGGCCAGCCAGTAAAATATTTTCCACCACCCATGAAGCTAGCAAAAGTGGTGTTGCTACCCTTTTGTCCCCTCGGTGGCATGATTCAGTGGTGGCTCATGGGGTGGACCCCACCAATCGTTTAGTCTGGATGTTTCTTAACATTAATAATCATTCCTTTGGGATTATTAATATCTATGCTTCAAATGATGCGTCACAAAGATCTGCTCTATGGCGGTGGATTGCAGATTTACTGCCAGTGCCCACGTGGCTTATCTGTGGGGATTTTAATATGGTTGAAACGACTACTGACAAAGACAGAGTTCTGCCTTTTCGCTGGCCAGCTGGCGAGAGAGAGGCATGGTTCCATATGCGCAATAAATTGGGATTTTTTGATCCCAATGTTGGGCGCCGTCACTCCAGTCCTTTCTGGCATACTTGGTGCAATTTTCGAACTAGAACTGACAGGGTCTTTAAATGCCTTGATTATGTTATGATCTCTGCACAATCTTTTTTTAATTTTGCCACGTCATCCACCCTTCCTGTGCAACCGTTAGTGGATGTGACGTTGTCAGACCACTTTCCAACTCAGTTTGCCATTGAGTGGCAACTCACTCAGCGATGCACCATGAAATCTTAGTTTTTTCTAAACACTTCCTTGCTTACTCATCAACCCACCCTGGCACACATTTCTACTATATGGAATCTAGAATGTCGGCCTTTGCATTCTACTGGTTGGATTAAGTGGTGGAATGATGCTATCACCCGCACTGCGAGGTTTTTCCACATCTATGGTCGTCAGCTGGCCACTTTCAGGAGAAGGGCTTATGAGGCTACTATTACTGCATTGAAATCTGCCTCAGAGGCTTTGGATGCCAAGCCTTTTTATCCTTCTAAGCAAATCCATGTTGCCAATTTACAGCATCAAAAACAAATGGTTGATTGTCATGCTGCCAGAGGAGCACAACTTAAAGCCAGGATGCACTGGCTAAAAATTGGAGACCGTGTTTCTATGAATTCTTTCTTGCTCTTCGAGTTAGACATTCCTCACACGGTATTAAGCAAATCAAAGAGGATGATACTGTTCATACAGATTTGCCAAAGATTCTCCAGGCTTTTGTAAGATATTATGAAAAAATTTTCACAGCCCAAGATTATACTCCTGAGCTACAAACTGCTCTACAGGATTGTCTTTTTGTTGTCCCAAAAAAGCTCTCTTCAGCCCAGACGTGCTCCTGTGATCAATTATTGACCATGGAAGACCTTAAGGAAGTGGTCTGTTCAATGGCCGATGGCAAAGCTCCTGGAATTGATGGCTTTCCTTGTGAGTTTTACAAAGCCCTTTGGGATTGCCTAGGCAAAGATTTGCATAATGTTTATCTTGAAGCTTTTCATTCAAACTCTTTAGGAGATATTATAAATCAAGGAAACATTAAGTTCATACGTAAAGCTAGCGATCCGAAGGATATTTGCAACTGGCGACCCATTACGCTCCTCAATGTCTCCTACAAAATCATTGCCAAAGCTCTGTCGCTCAAACTCCGCAACCTGCTTCCTTTGATTGTCCGCCCTGAGCAGACTGATTTTATTAAATCTAGATATATTTTAGATAATATTATTGCAGTCTGGGAGGGAATGGAATGGGCAAGAAAATCAAATCAAAAAGCAATCTTTCTAAAAATTGATCTTGCTAAGGCCTATGATCGCATTGAATGGCACTTTATTCTTGCAATGCTTGCAACATTAGGGTTTGGACCTTCTTTTATCCAATCTGTTAACATGCTCTTCTCGGATGCCTTTGCATGTATCACTATCAATGGTCACCAGTCTCATACTTTTGGCCTTTTTCAATCAATCCGGCAAAGATGCCCTCTTGCTCCAAGCCTGTATGTTCTTGCGGCAAAAGGTTTTGGATACGTTCTTGCTCATTCAGTGTCCAACAAGCTTGTGCATGGAATCTCTCTGCCTAATTCCTCCAGCCAGCTGGGTAATGGTCATTTTGCTGATGACTCTTTTTTAACCTTACTGGAGGAAGAAAATTCTGTCAAAAATGCTCTTGCGTGTCTGGAGACCTTTTGCCTTGTCTCAGGTTCGTCCATTCAGTGGCATAAAACTTTATGCTATAGGTAGTCAATTCTTCTCATTCCTCAATGGCTCCAGCAATATGGCTGGCGATGGGTTGGCCATGGTGAAATTTTTAGATTCCTTGGTATTCATTTTGCTTTCCAAGGCACTTCTGCTACTCTTTGGCAAGCTGTTCTTACCCGTGTGGAACAAAAACTTGCAGTCTGGATTGCTAAGCCACTATCTCTAGCTGGTAAATTCTAGGTTTGTTCTAAGATCTTGGTTGCAACCCATGTTTATTACTCTTCTTGTTGGGCTCCTTCAAAAGCTTCTTATGCCAAGCTGGAAAAACTCTTGAGGGATTTTCTATGGACCTCTTCTGAGACTCGCCATGGGTTTCACCGTGTTGCTTGGGAGTTCTGCTGCCTTCCCAGGGATTCTGGAGGTCTTGGTATTCTTTCTACTCAACGCCAAGGCACTGCTTTGGCTGTCAAGTGGATCATTTGTGCTCTCACTGATAGTGAGACATGGAAAGTTTTACTCCGGCATAACATTAAAATGGGACGCCCTTTGCACAAACCTGCTTGGAAAGGAATTAGGTTTTCTACTCTCCTTGTCATAAGAGAACCAATTCATATTTCAGGCACATTTGTGGTTAAAAGCATTTGGAAAGCCTGGGAGAAAGTTAAACCTTGGCTATGCTGGTTTGGTGATGGGTTTCATACTGGTCTTTCCTTCAATCACCTTAATATTTGGTGGTCACCTCTCTTAGCCATTACAGGCCAACCTTTGGCCAAATTCCCTGGCTTAAAGGCTCTGAAATTTCATAAAAAAGGTGTTCAAACCTTACAGGATATGTTTCATCAGCCAACGATGAGCCTCTTGGCATGGGAGCCATTTCAAGTAAAATTTAGCCTTTCAAGAACTGATCAAACTACATATGATAGTCATCACAACTATTCCACTAGAAATGCTTCACAAAGTCAGAATTCAGTCCAACAAGCCATGGTGGAAGGACTAGAAATGGTATCCAGAAACACCAATGCATCACTTCAAGCCACAGATGGCTTACAGGGGGCTTTCAGCCCATTTGCCTATGGTTGACACTCTTAATAAGCAATGGCTTATTCATAGCTCTATGGCTCTTTGGCATACCAGATTTAAAACAGTTTGGTTTGCCATTCTTGAGCCCAAGTTAGTTCATTTTGCTTGGTGCATTCTTTTTCAAAGCCTACCTATTGGCACTAAGCCTTTTTATCTTGGGGTTCAGAATCCTTGTTGTCCTTTTTGTGGACAACCTAAGACGATTCAACATCTCTTCTGGTATTGCACCATAGCCCAGCAATTCTAGCTATGGATTCATGATTTCTTTCACTCTTTCAAACCAAAACCTTTATCTTGGCAAATTATCCTTCTGGGTGATTCTCCCAGGTTTCTTGAAAGATTTACTCAGATTTGGCATATTTTCAGGGTGGAGATTCTTTTTACATTATGGAAAGACCGTAATTCTTGTATATTTTCAGAATGTAAAATTGGAACATTTGTTTCTCTTTACATTAAAACAATTATCTATTCTAATGTTCTTCTGCAGATTCAAGTGCAAGCTAATAAAGTTGCCTTGGAAGTGGCTCACTTACAAGAGTTACTGGATCATTGGGGGAATGCTCCTTGTATTATGGCACGGGTTCCTCCCTCTCCTTCCTCTGTTAGAGCCCGTTCACCTCCGCAGGCTCATAGACAAAGAAGTGGTTCGGCCAGAGATTCTCGGCCCCGCTCCCAGCCTGCTCAATGTCATGGTGCTAACTGTTGCAGACACTCGGCCTCTCCACATCAGCGTGGTTGGACCTCAAGCCATGCTGCAAGTGATGCAAGAGATAATGCAGGTTGGCCCACTAGAGATAATGTTGGTTGGCCTACAATTGATAATGTAGGTTGGAATGCTCCTGGTCCTTCTAATCCAACCAATACTGGTTGAGACAATGCAAAAGTTTTTCCTCGGTTGAATTTAGCTCTCATCTCAACACGAGGAGCCAAATGCACCAAATGAACAACAGGAAAAAGATGATGGCTGGGCACCGCCTAATGTCAACTCGGACCCCGCAGGAATTTGGGGGAAACCGGATGACAGGGATCCACCATCTACAGGGGTGGCATTGGCAGCTTGATTTATGTTTTCTTTCTGTTATGTTTATTTTTTTATATGGCTTGTGTATACCCTTTGATAATTTGATCTAGAACTTCTGAGCTTGGCTCATTTGACTCTCGGGGTGTGCCTTTTAACCACCCGCTTATTTTTTGTGAAATTGGTTTCCTATTTTAATAGATAGTTGCATTTTCATCAAAAAAAATAGAGTCATGGTAGGTCCCATAATGAAAAGGCTAGTAATATTTAATTTGAAGGAAAAAAATTATGTTTTGTGTCTTTCCTATAAAGAAAATGTTATATTATAAGTTAATTATAACATAAAAATCTAACTGATTTGTAATATTAAATTGACCCAAAGATTAATTAATTTCTTTTCAATTATTAAAATATAAAATAAATAAATTGAGCAATATAAATTATATAAAAAAATCTTAAATAATTGTAAAATAAAATAAAATAATTCTTAAATAGTTCAAAAATAAAATAAAATAACTCTTAAATAAATAAAATAATTATTATTTATTTAGACCACATATAAATATAATCATAAGTTATTTTTTATACTTTAGATTTATTTTATTTATTAAAGGACTATTATATTTTACTTTAGAACTATTTAATAGTTTTTTTTTTTACTTTGTATTTATTTATTTATTAAAGGGCTATTTTATTTTACTTCAGAACTATTTAATCGCGACTCTGGTGGTCTGGCGCTGTTAGGTCAGATTTCGGCACGCACATGGACCCTTCCCTACTTACCATGGGGTGATCCGCCACGTCACTCTCGCTCTCATGGAAGTAGCCAGTCGAGAGGAGGTGAGACACGGTAGGGGTTTGGCTCGTTGGAGACCTAGACTTCGTGGAGAGGGGTCAGCAAGTTCTGTGGCCTTTGTTGTTGTGTGCTAAGTTGAATGTTTTGTTTGATGGCAGTTGTTGTAGAGATAACCCTATAACCCGAAGGGTGACTAGTTTCTCTTCTCCTATTGGGGTTTCTTGTATTCCACCTTTGTGTGGGTAAGCGGTGTCTTTCGTTTATGTCCTCTTGTCTTTCAATTCGTTGAATGAGTTCTCGTTGTATTTGGAGTTGTCTTTGTTCTTCTATTAATAAGAGGACAAATCGATCTTGTTGTGGTAAAGTAAATGTCTCCTGCTGTTGTCGTGGATTGATTTCCTCAATCTTCTTGAGGATAGCCCTCACCCACTCTCCTCTCACTCCCAGGAACATTCATGAGCCAAGATAGAGGTAAATGTGTAATGACCAACCTTAACTAGACTTAGAGTTTTGACGTAGGGTTTAGTTGACCTAGGGTTTAGTTATGTTTTTGACTTGTGTTTACCTTGTGATGTGATCAAGGGTTTGATTGAATCATTAATTGTGGTTTACGTCGTGATGGTATCAAGGGTTTGCAAGTTACCTATCTTTTCTAGGGTTTCTATATGCATGCAAAGCTAAATGATAGGTGCAAACTTGTTTTTGTGTTTTTTTAGTATTTTGGAATGAAAAGTGCTTTTTAATCTATAGAAAGAAATATGAATGTAAGTTAATATGACTTTTCCTAATGCAATTTTAATCTATGTTTTTGGGTTTTTTATTGTTTTGAAATAACCAATCTAGAAAAGGAAAATTGCAAGTAAACAAATCTAATCTAAGAATGCAAACTATCTCTAAGATTCTAGATCTATCAAAGAAAAAGCAATGAATTACTATTCCTAAGAGCAATTTTGATTTTCTAGTTACTATCAATTGAATAAAGCAATAAAGGAACCTGAAAGAATGAAGATTTGTGTGACTCCACTACTGGTGCAAGGGCATCAGGGCCTCAGAAGCATTTTTTTGTTATTTTGGGTTTTAGGTTGTCTTGTGTGTTTTGAAGTTTCCTAAGGTCATTTATGACCATGTGTGTTCATGTAATACATTTTGGAGTGCTTATAGGGTCATTGGTTTAAAAGTGCAAAAAGTTGCGAAATGTGCAAAAGTTGTCATACAATTTTGGTAAGTTGTCAAAAAAAAACAAGAAATGGTTGCATGCAATCAACAAAACCGTTCCTAATGATGAGGATCCTCAAAAGCATTTTTTTGTCATTTTGGGTTTTAGGTTGTCTTGTGTGTTTTGAAGTTTCCTAAGGTCATTTATGACCATGCGTGTTCATGTAATACATTTTGGAGTGCTTATAGGGTCATTGGTTTAAAAGTGCAAAAAGTTGCGAAATGTGCAAAAGTTGTCATACAATTTCGGTAAGTTGTCAAAAAAAAATAAGAAATGGTTGCATGCAATCAAGAAACCATTCCTAATGATGAGGATTAGTTGTAAATGGAAATAAAGACATCTTCCAAGTCGAATGAAGGGTTGTTGAAACTAATTTTTGTAGTTTGGTGGATGAAAACAAGTTGATTTATGTGTTTTTCCAACGTTCCAGTTTGTTCTCATTCCTTGTATGGCCTGTACGACCCATGTAGCGATCTGAGAACTATTGGAGGTTGTCAAAATGTGAATCTACTTTATTTTAGTTTTAATTTCATCAATTTTGGGCTAAGTTTAGTGAAAGTTATTGTGTTTTTATTGAAGACTGGTAAACACCCTACCCAGGGTAACTAGTGAGCACAAAAAAAAGTTATAGATTGGTCTCCCACTAGTGGAAAACCTCCACAATGGGTGGTAAGGCCTATATATATGTATTTTATCATCTTCCAATCTTGTAGGGTCCCATGTTGAATTTTTGGCACATGCTTCTAATGGATAATAAGTATGACATTTCTGAATGTATCAGACTGTGTAGGTTGTGTAGGGTATTTTGAATGCTAACAAAGTAAGATAGGAGTGTTTTGTGATCGGAGAAGGTGTGGAGAATGTTTATGAAGATCTTACAGATCTGTTCATGGAGTTTTTGAGCTTTCTTGGCATTTAGATGACAAAATGTCATGACTATCCTATAAGGACTATGTGTGACAGTGAGAGCACAAGCAGTGGCTAGTCAAGTTTGAGTTCTTTGTTGTGTGAAAACCTTTAAATCGACATGGAAACACTTAGGTTGTAAGGTGTAAAGTGTTCTTGAACTAGTGGATGGGTGTTAGAAGCCTTTACTCTTGTTTGGCCTTGAACCATTGAAGTTGCCTCTACTAGGTGCAACATACAAGAATTGTAAACTTGTGAGTTGTTGTTGAGTTGTAAGGTCACCACATTGGAGTTGTCCAAGATCACGTTCAATGATCTTTTGAGCCCCAAGGCAAGTCTACCATGTCATGCATTTGTTCAAACAAGTTGGTTCAAAGCCCCAAATAAGGTCAATGCTCGAGGTCCAGTGAAGTGCACCTAGGAGCATGATTTAGAAATGTGTAAGAACACTTTGTCTTTTGAGTTGTCCCAAAAAAAGATCCTTCCTCTGCATCAAATTGGTATCAGAGCAAGGAAGATTAGTAAGAGGTGTTAAAAAAGTTGATTTAAAGTCAAGCCAAGATGCCTCCAAGGGTGAATGTGGAAAGAATAATCAAAGAGGTGAGAGACTCTCTTGCCCCAGAATTGAGAGCCATAAAGGAAAGCCTTGATGCAAGACTCACATCAGTTGAGACCAACCAGAGAAAATGAGTGGTCACAGGAGATTTGAGTGACCAAGAAGAAGAAGAAGTGGGTGAAATTGCACCACAAGAACTTGAAGAAGAAAGAGATGTTGGAGAAATGAGGTTTGAGAAATTGCTAAAGGCAGTCAAGAATGATGGTCCCAAGGTAAAAATAGAACTTCCAATATATTTAGGAAGTCTAAATGGAGAAGAACTCCTAGATTGGATAGGAGAATTAGACAAGTATTTTCAGTTGGAGATATCTGAGGGGCAGCAAGTGAAATTGGCAAGAACAAACTAAAAGGACATGCATCCCTATGGTGGGATTATGTACAAGAAGAGAGGAAAAAGAAAGACAAAGCAAAAATTACATCTTGGGACATAGTGGTTGCAAAACTGAAAGGTAAATTCCTACCTCGTGACTATGCTACTCAACTATATAGAAAGTTGCAGAATTTGAAGCAAAAAAACATGGATGTGAAGACCTACACAGAAGAATTCTACAAACTAAGCATAAGATTAGGCCACATGGAAGAAGATGTTGACATAGTTGCAAGGTATTTGAATGGGCTAAAGTATAGCCTACAAGATGAACTAAGTCTCACAAGCCCAAGAACTGTAGAAGAGTGCTATCAGTTGGCCATAAAAGTTGAAGATAAGTTGAAAAAGAGACAAGAGAAGCAAAGTAGAGGTAGGGGAAGGTCAAACTTCAGAGGAAGAGGGACTTTTGTTGGTAGAGGACAGTCCCAAAGGTCTCAAGGAGAGACAAGTAATTCACAAGAACAAACATCATATTCAAGGGGCAGCGTTAGAGGAAGAACAAATTTTAGAGGCAAATTTGGCAATAGAGGAGGCTCAGGTGGATTCACTGGAGAGACAAGTAATTCACAAGAACAAACATCATATTCAAGGGGCAGCGTTAGAGGAAGAACAAATTTTAGAGGCAAATTTGGCAATAGAGGAGGCTTAGGTGGATTCACTAGAAAGTGTTACAAATGCAATAAATTTGTAGGCCATCAAGCATGGCAATGCCCTGAGGAGCAACCATCTACTTCTTTTAAAGGTGAGAGGAGAAATTGGATTGCACAAGGTGGAGATGATATTGAAAGTGTTAATTCCCCATCACAAAATGCAGAACCAGAAGTTAGAGAGTCCTTATTGATGAGAACCTTGATTAAAGTGCCCATGGAGAAAGAACCACCTCAAATAAAGTCACCCTTCAGGACTACTTGCAAATGTCAAGGTAAATGTTGTAAGGTTGTCATTGATTCGGGAAGTACTGACAATTTGGTTTCAGTCGAAATGGTAGAGAAGTTAAAGTTGAAAAGATTGCCTCATGCCACTCCATACAAAGTTTCTTGGTTAAACAAAAGGCATCAAGTGTTAGTGAATGAACAAACTTGGGTAGAATTCCATATAGGGGGTTATAAGGACAAGGTCTTGTGTGACATCATCCCTATGGATGTTTGTCATGTGCTTCTTGGTAGGCCATGACAATATGATAGAAATACCAAACATGATGGTAGAAAGAACACATATGTCATAGAGAAGGATGGAGTCTCATATACTCTAACACCATTGAAAGATGAAGACAAAACACCACAAGTGGAATCCAATGTAATGTTGGTAGGAGAAAAGGAATTCATAAAGGCCATTGAAGAGGAGAATATGGGTTTTGCCATCATGGTCAAGCCTAGGTCTATTGTGACAGCAACAAGTTTGATGATTTTCCTATGGAGGTCCATGATTTGTTGGACAAGTATGTTGACATTGTGGTTGATGAATTTCCAAACTCCCTACCACCAATGAGGGATATTAGCCATCATATTGACTTCATACCAGGGGCGATCTTGCCTAATAAGGCAACATATAAGATGACACTACAGCAGAATGAGGAGATTAAGAGACAAGTCCAAGAATTGCTTGATAAGGGGCTAATCAAAGAAAGCCTTAGTCCTTGTTCGGTTCCCACTGTCATTGAACCAAAGAAAGGAGGTGAATGGAGGATGTACACTGATTCTAGGGCCATCAATAAGATTACAATCAAATATAGATTCCCCATTCCACAGATGGAAGATTTGATGGATTGTCTACGTGGAGCATGCTACATTTCCAAAATAGACCTCAAGAGTGGGTATCACCAAATTAGGATCAAACTAGGGGATGAATGGAAGACAACATTTAAGACAAATGAAGGGCTTTATGAGTGGATTGTGATGCCTTTTGGTCTCTCCAATGCACCCAACACCTTTCTGAGATTGATGAATGAAGTTCTCAAGCCTTTTATTGGTAAGTTTGTAGTGATTTATCTTGATGACAATCTTGTTTTTAGTAAAACTAAGGAAGAGCATTTACATCATTTGGATTTGGTTTTGAGAATATTGAATGAAGAGAAACTAATGATAAATCTGAAGAAGTGTGAGTTTATGAAGACAGAGTTGGCGTATCTTGGTTTTGTAATTACAAAGGGCACCTTGAAGATGGATCCAAGCAAGGTTGAAGCTATCCTAATTTGGCCTACATCTAATTCAATTGCTGAGGTAAGAAGTTTCCATGGTTTGGAAAGATTTTATAGGAAATTCATTAGAATTTTTAGTCATATATGTGCTCCAATCATTGATACCATAAAGGGGGATAAGAGAAAAAAGTTTGTTTGGACTGGTGAGGATGAAAAGAGTTTTGAGTATTTGAAAAAGAGGGTAGCAGAGCAGCCCATATTAGCCTTACTAGATTTTAATAAGGTGTTTACTATTGAGTGTGATGTAAGTGGCTATGCCATAGGGGCGGTGTTCAGTCAAGAGGGAAGACCCATAGCCTTCTTTAGTGAAAAACTTAATGAAGCTAAGAAGAAATACTCTTCCTATGACCTAGAGATGTATGCTTTGGTTTAGTCCTTGAAAAAATGGAGGCATTATCTACTTCCAAAGGAGTTTTTAATCTTTACTGATAACCATGCCCTCCAATTTTTGAATAGTCAAGAAAAACTTAGTCATAGGCATGTTAAATGGGTGGAATACTTGCAAAGTTTCACTTTCACCATCAAACATAAGAAAGGGCAGTCAAACAAAGTGGTTGATGCATTGAATAGAAGGACACTAATGGTGCAAGAAATCCAATTGCAAAGTGTAGGACTTGAAGCAATAAAAGGTGTGTATATAGATGATGTTGATTTCAAGGAGATTTATGCCTCATGTAACCAATCTAATGGTGTTCTTCATGAGTTTAGTTCTGATTTTCTGATTCAAGATGGTTTTCTATTCAAAGGGGCTCAACTTTGTGTGCCTAAGTGTTCCATGAGAGATAATCTCATAAGAGAGAAGCATTGTAGTAGTTTGGCAGGTCACTTTGGTCTTGATAAGACCTTGGAGTAGCTGAGAAGGCATTATTTTTGGCCTAAAATGCAAACTGATGTAAGGAAATTTGTTGAGAAATGTGTTATTTGTTAAAAGGCAAAAGGGAGTACAACAAATGCAAGCTTGTATCAACCTCTTCCTATTCCAAATAGGCCTTGGAAGTCTATAAGTATGGATTTTGTAATGGGCTTACCTAAAACACCTAGAGGTTTTGATTCCATCTATGTTGTAGTAGACTGGTTCTCCAAGATGGCACATTTCATCCCATGCAAGAGCACAAAGGATGCCTCTTATGTTGCAGGGTTGTTCTTCAAAGAAGTGGTAAGGATTCATGGTTTGCCTTTGAATATTGTTTCAGATAGAGATAGTAAGTTTGTTGGGCATTTTTGGAGAACTTTGTGGAAGAAACTTGGCACTAACCTTAATTTCAGCTCTGCCTATCACCCTCAAATTGATGGGCAGACCAGGGTGGTTAATAGGAGCCTTAGTAACCTATTAAGATGTCTCACCAAAGAGCACTCTACTCAATGGGATCTGATCTTGCCTCAGGCTGAATTTGCATATAATGATTTAGTGAATAGAAGTGTGGGTAAGAGTCCTTTTGAAATTGTTTATGGTTTGCAGCCTAGAGGAGTCTTTGAATTGAGGGATATCAGTGGAATGGAGAGGATGAGTGTTAAGGGTGAGCAATTTGTTGTGGCTATGAAGGAGATTCACCAACAAGTTAAGGACCACCTACAAAGAAGTGTGGACAAATACAAACAACAAGCTGATATGAAGAAGAGAGAAGTCAATTTCAAGGTTGGGGATTTGGTTCTAGCCCATCTTAGAAAGAAGAGATTTCCTAAGGGACAGTACTGCAAATTGCAGATAAAGAAGATTGGTCCTTGTCAGGTTCTTCACAAGTTTGGTCCTAATGCATATGAGATTGAATTACCAAGTGGAATTGGCATTTCACCTATATTTAATGTATCTGATTTGTACCCTTTCAAAGGGGATGTTGTTGTAGGTAATGGAGTAGGTTCCCAAGCATTTGAAGATGAAGCATGGATCCAAGACCTTCCACCAAACAAACCCACGGAGTTGGAGTGCATCCTTGATACAAAGGAACTCAAGAAGACAAGAAACACAACATATTTTCAATACTTGGTCAAGTGAAGAGGTCTTCCTATGGAAGATGCTACTTGGATGTCTGAAGATGATATTGTAAAGCATGGATATACTATTGCAGACCTGCACTCAAGTGGGACTTGAGTTTTTCTTCCCCTTGGGTGTATGGTGGAGGGGCATCAGGGCCTCAGAAGCATTTTTCTGTGTTATTTTAGGTTTTAAGTTGTTTTGAGTGTTTTGAAGTTTCCTAAGGTCATTTATGACCATGTGTGTTCATGTAATCCATTTTGGAGTGCTTATAGGGTCATTGGTTTAAAAGTGCAAAAAGTTGTCATACAATTTTGGTAAGTTGTAAAAAAAAACAAGAAATGGTTGCATGCAATCAAGAAACCATTCCTAATGATGAGGATCAGTTGTAAATGGAAAGAAAGACACCTTCCAAGTCAAATGAAGGGTTGTTGAAACTAATTTTTGTAGTTTGGTGAATGAAAATAAGTTGATTTATGTGTTTTTCCAACGTTCCAGTCTGTTTTGCTTCCTTGTACGACATGTACGACCCATGTAGCAATCTGAGAACTATTGGAGTTTTTCAAAATGTGAATCTACTTTATTTTAGTTTTGATTTCATCAATTTTGGGCTAAGTTTAGTGAAAGTTATTGTGTTTTTTATTGAAGACTGGTAAAAACCCTACCCAGGGAACCAGTGAGCATGAAAAAAATGTTATAAATTGGTCTCCCACCGATGGAAAACCTCCACAATGGGTGGTGAGGCCTATATATATGTATTCTATCATCTTCCAATCTTGTAGGGTCCCATGTTGAATTTGGCACATGCTTCTAATGGATAGTAAGTCTAATATTTCTGAATATATCAGACTGTGTGGGTTGTGTAGGGTAGTTTGAATGCTGTCAAAGCAAGATAGGAGTGTTTTGTGATTGGAGAAGGTGTGGAGGATGTTTATGAAGGTCTTATAGACCTGTTCAAGGAGTTTTTGAGCTTTCTTGGCATTTAGATGACAAAATGTCATGACTGCCCTATAAGGACTATGTGTGACAGTGAGAGCACAAGCAATGGCCAGTCAAGTTTGAGTTCTTTGTTGTGTGAAAACCTTTAAATATGCATGGACACACTTAGGTTGTAAGGTGTAAAGTGTTCTTGAATTAGTGGATGGGTGTTAGAAGCCTTTACTCTTGTTTGGCCTTGAACCATTGAAGTTGCCTCTACTAGGTGCAGCATACAAGAACTATAAACCTGTGAATTGTTGTTGTGTTGTAGGGTCACCACATTGGAGTTGTCCAAGATCACATTCAAGGATATTTTGAGCCCCAAGGCAAGTCTACCATGTCATCTGCATTTGTTCAAACAAGTTGGTTCAAAGCCCCAAATAAGGTCAATGCTAGAGGTCTAGTGAAGTGCACCTAGGAGCATGATTGAGAAATGAGTAAGAACACTTTGTCTTTTGAGTTGTTGTCCCAAAAAAGGATTCTTCCTCTACATCAACTACCCTTAGAAATCCTTGATGTTGGCAACCTCGAATCCTCTTGAAGCAGCGGGAAGACCTCTTGACGACAAGACAACACAAAGAAGCAAAAGAAGCTTGTTGAAGCTTGAAAGAGCTCAATGAGAGCTTTTGATGAGCACAGTGGCATTGATTTAAGTATCGCAACATTGCTTGATTGAACAATGAATAAAATAAAAGGCATCTTTGTCCTGTGAGAGCATTAGAATGTTGATTTGGAGAGCAAAAACTGGCAAGAGTTGTGTGCACAATGATTTTGCCTCCCTTTGTGCTTTAGGGAGGGGGGTATTTATAGGTTGGAAGAATGGGATTGATTGAGAAGTTAACTCAATTGATTGACGAGTTAGCAAGGATTGATTAGGGAGTGAACTAGGTTGATTACCCGGTTGTTTAGGGTGTTGAAAAGAGGGGTTGAATGTGGTTTAAATGGTTTATGCAAAATCCTCCTTTCACACCAAACATTGCAAGGGCTTATCAACCGAGTTGAATCTCCACTAAGCGAGAGCAATCACCTATCAGGTTGGGCTGCCACTTGGGAAGATGTGGATTCTTGGATATGTCAAACAATATCTTAATGTAATGCTCAATTGTACTTAAAAATCCTAAATATGCAAAACAGTAAGCAAATTATCAAATTGTGGCAAATCCTTTTAGACTGAGATAAAGGATAGAGATATTCAACTCACTATTTTTCGAAGTTTAGAAGGCAGAGAAGTTAGGGACACAGGGACTAGCACCCAAGTCCAAGGTACATGTTTCTTTGTGGAATCCTAATCTCCTTTTGACACTGATTTGTACTGCAACTTTTGTTTATAGGAAATCAACTATGGAGGACACGGGGACTAGCACCCTAGTCCAGGAAAATCTCCAGTGTCCTACTTCTTTTCAAATCTTGAATCCTCAATGTTTGCGACTCCTATCGGCAACTCCACTCCATGGAACTCGACACCTATAACTTGCAATCACAACGAGTGTGGGAGGGGGTTGTGGTGTTTAGAGGCTTACGTCGGTCAAGCCTTGGAGATACATTCAAGTCTTCCAAACACCATTGTCAGATGAGAGTGCATATCCCCGCGAGATAGAGGCAAAAATCTAAATGATAAATGATTGAAAACATAATATATATCACCTTGTAGTGAAGATCTCATGGAAGGAAGATGCTCTTCATGCTATGAGGAGATGGATGTCAAATCTACAAATACAAACACAATAACAACACAAAGTACTGCTCTGCAACACAATGCATGCCTTGAATTAGTTTCACAAAAGCTTGTTGATCAAAAATGCCATCTAGTTTGCAAATGAAACCTAATCATGCTCATATATGCAACTACAAAGATTCCCGTAAGAATTTCATAATTCAAACTTTAGATGTCGGCATAGGCCCAAATAATAGTCACTAAATTGACATTTGAAATTAGGGTAGACCTAAAATAGGGATGGACTAGGGCACTAGCGCCCAAGTCCACCCTGCCATTTTTGCTCAGTGATCATTAAAGTGCAGCCCCCTAGGTCCTATTTGTCACAAGACCCAAGGGTTTTCTCATCGGGAGTCCAAAATACATGCAAGATGCTCTAAATGCAATTACAAGACATTGGAGCTAAACCTTAAGAGGGAAAGGCCCCAAGGGGACATTTTCTGACATAACATTTAGCCCCCACTTTAATGTATGTATAAACACAAGGCCAATACATGCATTAAAGTACGGTCAAATAACACAGCAAACACACCAAGCATGAAAAAAACATGCCAAACACATTGAAGACAGTAACAGGCATGCAAAACACAGAGAAGACAACTACAGTCACACAAAACATGGAGAAGACAACATTGAAGACAAGCAAAACACAGTGAATATAGTGAATGCAAAGATTATTTTCTTTTTCATTTTCATATATATGAAATGTAGAATGCAAGTACAAGGAAAGTAAACACACAACCCAAAGTGTAGGAGGGACTCATTGCCACCAGTCTTTAGAGTGCACATGGGGCAACAAACACGCAATACAAATCTCAGAGTATAGGAGGGACTCATCACCACCATTCTTTAGACTGCACTTAAGAACAAACATGCCATACAAATCAAGCACGCCATACAAATCCCAATGCACAGGAGGGACTCATCGCCACCGGTCTTTAGACTATGCTTGGGAACAAACACGCCATACACACACATATAGAAGACACGAAGAAAACATGACAGACAAGCGATGGAGTGTACATACTTCTAGGTTCATCACCATCTCAAGCACATTACAAGCACACACCGACAATTGGGCTTCACCACAACAATCGTCGAAGACATGCTTAAGGGTTAGGATAGTCTCAGATCCGCTCCCCGCTTGCTTGGAGGACTTTTTGAAAATGACAGGATTGTGCACTCTCCTCGAGAAATACACCATCCCCGCCTCACACGGAGGGCTTAAGATAAAAAAGATATGCACGATATCCCACCTCCGTAGAGGTCTTAAGTGATTGTAATAGATTCATAATTCACAAACACACGTTGCTAGCATCTACAACAGATAGCTCACCTTATATATGCCCCCACCTTAAGGTGGTTGATGTCATGTACCAATATCAAGCATGTTAAGCGAGGAAGAAAACACATAAGGGAACACAAGCTCTCGCAAAGCCCATGCCCCCTGGAGGTGACATATACTTTATAATCGCCAAATGTTCCCACAAACACATTTTTGCAAGAAAAGTGTTAGTGTCAATATAATCATGATAAACAATAATGTATATGATCAATCACATAGAGAACCGAGGAATGCAAGATTCAAGATAGACAAAGTGCATGGAGTAGTAGTATTGTTATGTTTTGTAAGTGTGATAAAACAACATCAAGACCACACAGAGTGATTCTACTAGCCAAGCGTCGGATAATATATAACAACCCCACCGTCATGTATGGACTAGGTCCATTTTTTGATTACTCACTAAAGGGATACTAGGTCCGCATCAGTATAATATGTTTTTCGTCATCCACCCACTAGATAGAATCACTAGAGGAAGGGAAACAATAAATCAAGAGAGGAGAGAAAAGTGCCTTAGGGGCATTCACGTAGGAGGGTGTCCCCAAGTCACCAACTACAACGCTATGTCCGTAAGACACAAAACACAACAATGAAAATAGAGGAGAATCAATATAGAAGAATGATGATACAAATAGAAGAAGGGTCACAATAGAGGTGGTCTCCTAGTATCCTTGACCTTACGAGAGTATCAAGGGTCATCCTAGGAGGCCTAAACAACACATAACACATCACAGGGGGAACACATCATGAAGGTAAAGGGTTAGAAATACTTACCTGCCAGTATAATCGTACTAAAATCTGGAACTTGTGAGCCTCTTGGAGAGATGTTCTATCAAGTTTTGTACAAAGATTGAGTGGTTCTTATGAGACTCTTGTTTGTTGTCGAGATGTCCATGTGATGTTTGTTTCTCATATCCTTGTGTATATGAAGTCTTTTTTTGCTTATGAGGAGGAGAACCACTATTATTTCCAACTGATGATAATCATCTTGCTCTTTTCCAATTTTTAGCTAGCTTTCTTTGTTGAGTTCATCTATCATAGTGACAAGGACTATCTTGTACTATCTCTATCTTTTCATTTGTCATCTAGTCTCTTGTTCCATTTGTCTTTCTGATGTATGTTGTGTATATCCCAATCCTTGAAGGGATAATAGTGGAGGAACTGCAGAATAAATACCATTCCTTCATGGACAAGGTGATACTTTAGTATTTTCCTTATCCACTTCTATTGTAGCAATAATCTCATCGTAGTTCAGGTAGTCATCTTCTACTTCAAGTGTTTTTTATTCCATCATGTTATTATCGGTATGCTTAGGAAAGGGATTAGTGAAGATTTGTAAGTTCTGATTCAGTGGAGCAACCGACTTATTCCCATTATCATTCACACTCGATACCTGTATCACATTCGAGTCAATGAGGTCTTATATTTCATGTTTAAGATCCATACATCATTCGGTATCATGTACTTATGTCCGATGGTAATGACAAAAAGCATTACCATCGAAATAAGGTCCTTGCATTCTACTAGGATCTAAAGGTTTAATCGAGGGAAGCTTCATAAGATTCTTACTCAGAGCTTGATTCATGATAGAATGATAGGATTCAGATATCAGAGGAAACTTTCTTTGTTGATACGGTGTCTTCTTTGAATTAGTCATAGTAGACACTTGTGAAAAGTTGTTTGAATTCGGTCCATTAACCTTGATGAAACTCCTATTATTCCTCTCTAAGTTGTTTTGTGACGGTCCACCCATGGATTGACCAACTCGAGCCGATGAGTTCTGGTTTTCATATTGACTAGACGAAAGTTGATAGTCATGAAGGGCAGTGCATAATGTTGAAAGGAGTTATACTTCATCAAGAGAATCTTATCATGGATGTTAGGTTGTAGATTTGTAATAAACACCTTTTGAACATCCTCATCCTTCATTTGATATTGAATTTACGCATAGAGAGATTGATATCGACTAATAAACTCAGTTAATTTCTCTTTTGGACCTTGCTTGCAATGAACTAAATCGATCAAAGAGACTTGAGGTCCAATATTTGCTTGAAAATGTTGTAAAATTGATCAACTAAATGCAAAAAGGAATGTATTGAATTCAGAGGTAAAGAGAAAAACCATTCTAGAGTTGTATCTTTGAGAGATCATGGGAAAATTTTTGCTAACAAATCCTCTTCAAAGTAGAAATCGTTACACATAGCCGTGAATGCTGCCACATGAGTACTAGGATCACCTTTTCCACCATATTTTTCAAAGCGAGGAGTCTCAAACCTCTTAGGAATAGGGGTTCTCAAGATTACATAAGATAAAGGGTTATGAGCATGATAGGTTGGTATATTAGTTTGTGAGGAATTTGTCAAGTTTGTCACCTTTTGTTGTAAAGAAGTCATGCCTTGCAATAGTTGGTTTAAGATGGCATCATTGGGAGATGTGATTTGTTGTGAAGAATTAGAACCAAAGTGAGGAGGTGATTGAGCCTGAGTAGTGATGGGTGGAGGCTGTGAATAATTTAGTAGTGGTTGGACATATTGATAGGTGGAAGATGGTTGCGAATAGGTGGGATGGAGAGGTGGTTGAGAGTAATTATTCATAGGAGAAGTCTCTTTAGATATTAAGTTTTGATAGTTAAATCCCACAGCTTTGTAATTTTGTGAATTTGTCCCATTAGATACTCCAATACTAGTGGTAGCATTACTACAAGCATTTGCATTAGTGGTTAAAATCGTTGATGTAAATGAGATAATCCCGTAGTCAGTATAGGTGTTGATACTTGCATATGAGATGGTGACGACATGTTCTTAATACCATTCGTACATTCAGTCACCATCATGACATTATTGTGTACTATATGTGTTAAGCCTCGAACAAAATTAATACCATATTGTCCTTTTATCAATTCTCTTATGTGGTGGATCACAGGGACAACTTCTTCTCCTATCCTTTCATTTCCAACAAATGCTTAAAATTTGGCTAAGTCTTTATCAAGTTTGTTTATTTGCTCATCAGGTACATGTGCGACCACCTCAATAGTGTCATCAACGTAATGAAATGTTTGATCTTCTATAGTGGTTGTAAAAAGTATAATGTCTTGCAAAATTTGTGTCTCGCCTTTTGTAAAGAAGGTATTCAATGGATTTTCAGATGTAGGAATATCAAATTCTTCAAAGGCACTAGATCCCATGAGTCTTATACTTCTTTGTAAAGGGATATTTCTATTAAGGTAGTGAGTTATAATTATCATAAAAAAACATGCAACTCTTAAGGGACAAACTAATAGAACAAACCCTAGGAGCAAGATATGTTTAAGATCAAAAATGCTTGTTTTTTCAACTTTTTTCAATGCAAAACACTAGGAGAAAAGGTGTTGTGAAAGTTTTCAATAGGGACAGTGAATAATATGCCTAATAATAGTCCAATTATGCAGAAATATCTTTCACAAAACACTTTTTATGCAAACCTAGAGTGATGACAAGTCAAAACCTAGTGAAAATGTGCTAAAATATGCAAATTTTCAACAATTTTCCATGCAAAGGTCTAGTAAAGGGGGTGTTGTAAGGAAATTGAGGAGGGGCAGAAATTAATAACCCTAGTAACAACCAATTAATGCAGAAAAATCCCTTACAACATGCTTGTAGTGCAAATTTAGAGAGACGATAACGCTAAAATCTAGCAAAAATGCAAGGTTTTGAAACCCTAGACATGAAATATTGCGAAAAGAGCACTATGATGCAACACTAATATTAGAAATCATTCCTAATGAGTGTTTGAAAATGGTAGTAAAATCTAAAACAAGATTTTGACTACAAACCCTAGCTAATGCAAAACTAAGTTTTTATGAAAAATGCACAATTTCAAGCAATTTTTTTTCAAATTAATCACAAAAATGCAATGCAAATGTATTCTAAATGATCAATTTATGTAATTTAAATCTGATCTAATGAAAATAATAGAAATTTAATGAAGTTGAATGCCAAATAATTCAAACTATGCTAAAAGGCAAGCCTAAAATGCCAATTTTTTCAAAATTTTCAATATTTTTGGTAATTTTTTGAAAGCAATAAGATGAATGAATGCAAATCTATCAAAAAACACTCAGTAAGGTGCAAAAAATTCAAAAACATGGGTTCACCAAAATGTTTAGGGTGTTGAAAAGATGGGTTGAATGTGGTTTTAATGGTTTATGCAAAATCCTCCTTTCACACCAAACATTGCAAGGGCTTATCAATTGAGTTGAATCTCCACTAAGCGAGAGAAATCACCTATCAGGTTGGGCTGCCACTTGGGAAGCTGTGGATTCATAGATGTGTCAAACAATATCTCAACGTAATGCTCAATTGTACTCAAAAACCCTAAATATGCAAAACAGTAAACAAATTATCAAGTTGCAGCAAATCCTTTTAGACTGAGATAAAGGACAGAGATATTTAACTCACTATTTTTCAAAGTTTGGAAGGCAGAGAAGTCAGGGACATGGGAACTAGTGCCCAAGTCCAAGGTACCTGTTTCTTTGCAGAATCCTGATCTCCTTCTGACACTGATCTACATTGCAACTTTCGTTTCTGAGAATTCAACTGCGGAGGACACAGGGACTAGCGCCCTAGTCCAAGAAAAGCCCCAGTGTTCTACTTCTTTTTAGATCCTGAATCCTTAATGTCTGCCACTCCTCTCTGCAACTCCACTCCACGGAACTCAACACCTGTAACCTACAATCACAAGGAGTGTGGGAGAGGGTTGTGGTTTTTAGAGGCTTGCCTCAGTCAAGCCTCAGAGAGACATTCAAGTCTTCTAAACACCATTGTCAGATGAGAGTGCATATCCCGATGGGATAGAGGCAAAAATCCAAATGATAAATGATTTAAAACATAATAGATATCACCTTGTAGTGAAGATCTCATGGAAGGAAGAGACTCTTCATGCCATGAGGAGATGGATGTCAAATCTGCAAATACAAACATAATAAAAACACAAAGTACTTCTCTACAACACAATGAATGCCTTGTATCACTTTCCCAAAAGCTTTTTAATCAAAAATGCCATCTCGTTTCCATCTAGTTTGCAAGTGAAACCTAATCATGCTTATATAGGCAACTACAAAGATTCTCGCTAAGAATTTCATAATTCAAACTTTAGATGTCAGCATAGGACCCAAATAACAGTCACTAAGCTGACATAATTTAAAATTAGGACACACTCAAAATAGGGCTGGACTAGGGCGCTAGCACCAAAGTCCACCTTGCCATTTTTTCCCAGTGATCATTAAAGTGCAGCCCCCTAGGTCCTATTTGTCACAAGACCCAAGGGTTTTCTCATCGGGAGTTAGAAATAACAAGCAAGATGCTCTAAATGCAATTATAGGACCCGGGAGCTAAACCTTAAGAGGGAAAACCCCCAAGGGGACATTTTCTGACATAACACTAGTGAACTCAGCTAACTAAGGAGTGATAAATCAATAATAGCTTATCACTAAAGAAGGATTGAAGTTGGAAGGATGCATGAGATTGATTGAGTTGTTAATTTTAGATCAAATGGAGTTAATTATGCATGTGTGGGTGCATGAAATAGTCAATTCCATATTAGGCATAAAAAATCATGCAAACTGAAAGAAAAATGGGTAAAAACAAAGATTTTTCAAGTGAAAAACTCAAGCTTTTTCATGGCTGGAAACGCGACAGGGTCGCCCGGGGGGCGATTCTGGTAAAAAAGTGTTTTTGGAGGAACTATATGATGGGAGATGGTAGGGAAGAGAAAAAGGAGGTGTTCTTCCTTCAGAAACAGGTCAATCATGTGCAAGAATCCAAATCTCCATTTGCACCGTAGGATCTCCCGAGGGAGATCTGAAAATAATAGGGGAAGATTTGGATTGGTTGAGTGAAACTAAAAATTGAAAGTTGGAGATGGACAGGGAGGGCCTCTAGATGGCTTCTAGGGGGTGCAGAGGATGAAAAACATAGGGGAAAGGTGAAAACTCACCTACAAGATGCTCACAAGGCTTAGGAATAGGCTTGAAAGTTCAGAAAATGCAAATCGACAAGTGTCGCAAAAGTGTAAAGAATTGTCGAAAACAAGGAGAGAGAAAATGACAAAGAGGAAACAATAAAAGACAAGAAAGAAGACATGTCATCAAGAGGTTTGCTTCTTAGAGGACATTATTTCATGCTAACATGTATGTGACAAGGATTAAAATCGTCATAGGGGTCCTAATGGAGGTTGTGAGTGATTTTTGTGCTTACATATTTACCCCCTCGGGGATGGTAGTCTACATGAAAGGTAGGTACCGTTCCCAAACTAGGCCTTATCTGTTGTCAATTTTCTTGTAATTGTACCTTCAATAACTAGTATTATTCTATCATTTAAATGTATCAAAATGAATAATGAAAACTGAAATGATGAACTTACCATGGATCGTTTGAGTTTGACTAGTTGTTTTCCTTTGTCGGTTAGACCTATAGGAATGAATGCATGCAAAATGATGCATGAAAGAGATGCATAAAAGAAAATAACTAATCTAAAAATGCACAAATGAAACTAAGCGAAGGGAAAACAAAGCAAGTCAAATTGTGAGATTAGAGTGAAACGACGACATATTTGATCATGTGAGTAGTCGTTGGAAAGTTATCATCGAGGAGATCACAAAGATGGTCGCCTCTTCTTCAGCCATGAAGAATCAGGTACACAAACAGTGAAAAACCCCTTCTCTCAACCCTAGTTTGAAGTTTATGAAATATCTCTTGAAATTGTTTGTTTTTGTCAATTCTTCTCATTGCATTGTCTTTGTTTCATCGTTTAGAGTAGGATAGGTCTTTCATTTTCTAAAATCAGCTGAGAAATGAAGTTTTTGGAGCAGTTTTACTTTGAGGGATCTCCCTCTAGGGTTGCCCCTTTTGTCAGGCAGGTCGCCTAGGGGAGATCCTACAGAACATCTGGGTCACCCGGGGGCGACCCTGTTGGGTTGATTTTGACTGCAATTTCATGTTTTTTGACACTTGTTTCACTTTGATCTAACTTGTTTTGGCTACTGTATTCACCTATTTATTGCAATTTTGAGAGGTTATACACTTTTTTTTGTGTAAGGTTTTATGCAATTTTATGATTTTTAGGGATTTTTACGAGTTTATGAGATCTAATCTAAAGTTCCTTTATGATCTTGCAGGACATGCGTATCTGATGAAATGCCTGCCAAGAGTAGAGGTGGCTCTTAGGGATGTTTGCTTCACTGAGCAATGAGGACCGTGCTATTTTGAGGAGAGTAGGTCTGGCCAGAGTTTGTCATGTGCCTGTTATTCACCCTGTGTCCCGTATATGCTATGATATTCTGACCTACTGGGTTGAGATGGTGTTGGGCACCCATCATTCGTGGTATTGAGGAGGGCACAGTCTATGCTTGGGGTCCAGATATTTTGGCCATGGTCTATAGGGACTTCTATCGTATTTCACGACGAGGGGCTCTAGCTTTTAGCCACTCTTCTTTGGTTATGACATGGATATTTGAGCACATTAGGCCCTATCAGAAGCTTATTCTGATTCCAGATAGATGTTTGTCGAGAGTAGCTAGATGGAAGCATGTGGGTCACTTTGATGCTTCTTTACCCATTGTCACTACTCTTACAGATGAGGATATAATCTTTGATCCTTATCGTGACATGGATGGATCTTGGGCTCATGATGGCGAGGTTAGAGAGTACTGTCGTGGAGTATCCAAGATTTCAGACTGTAATGGTCTAGTTGAGGTCCATCACATTGAGCGTGTTTCACAGTAGCTCGGTGAGGACTTCCCTGAGGAGTTGCCCCCAGTGTCGACTTGCTACAAGACTATTCAGGAGATGGGTGAGATTGGACAGAGGTTAGTTGTTTGGACTCGTTTGACTCCTGGAGTCTTTATTACTAGAGTTCCAAGAGGAGGATAGAGGGGAGGGAGAGGGACTCCTTCCTGATCTCTTGTTGTAGTTGTGGATTCAGAGTCTACTAATGAGGACTATATTCTTGATGATGATGATTCGTCAGATGAGGGCTTACTTGAGGATGTGCAAGATGAGGGTCTTGATGATACCGATTGTGTAGATGATGCACTTGACATCCCTAAGGTCGTCTTGTTGTTCCCTGACCTCCTCATTTGGATGAGGCGATGCGACAACTTGATGTTGATTGGCAGCTGGGTGATCCACGTGAGTTTTGTTTGTTTTTTTATCATTTTTTGTCCTTTCTCTCTTTATGAGGAACTAACACGTATTTCTCTTTCGATTTACTTTTTCAGGTAATGTCAAAGAGTGGAGGGATTTTATTCATGAGATTAATGTTGGCTTGGTTTCTCCCTTCACTAGGATGACTTGAGATCATCTTTTAGATGATCCTGGTATGCCCCCTACTGCTGGGCGACACACAAACATTTTCACTCCTGTCTACCATGGATGTCAGGAGAATTCAGACTTGAAGGCTGAGATTCACACCCTTAAGGGTGAGAATCAGGTGCTCTGAGAGATGGCTCATCTTAGTTTTGGACAACGAGATACTAGTATGGCGGGGCCTTCACAGTCACATGCTCATAGTAGGTGCCTCGCTCCCATAGGTCTCATGGAGTGATGAGTGGTATTCATAGACATAGGAGCCGAAGTCTTGAGGGTTCTGTTGGAGGGAACCAACCTTGACTTCCTTTCTTGAAATTGTGCCCCCTTACATGGGGAGCCTCTACTTCCTTTGAGAGCATTTTGTCCTAGCTCTTTGATACTCTTGTATATGTAAACCTTCAGATGTATTTATGAAAGTTTATCCTTTTATAGTTTTCGCCTATCGGTTTTGTACTCATCTCTTGTGCATGTTTTGGAGGTTTGAGAACTTTTTTATTATGTTTTTCTTTTACCTTTTCAACTCTTTTAATGATGCAAATATGATAATGATGACATTTTTTTGTAATTTTTTTATGGCATATATAGGGGATTGCGAGTTGTCTTGATATAAGAGACCTAATCAAGGCTGTGATATAGGATTTTAAAACTCAAGTGGGGAACGGGAATGAAAATGGAGCGTTTCTGATTTTGGGCTTTGTTAAAAGCTAAACATTGATCCTTATCTAAATATGACAATCTGACAAGCTTTCAACTTAGACAAGTAACGAATTTTATAGGTGTTCGCTAGACTTAGATCATAGATGGCAAGCAAGGTAAACCTGGGGTAAAGGATAAAATAGGAAAGAACAAGGGTTCCTAGGTAGAAGATGATCCTAGAGACTACTAGACTCTTGGCTTTGCTCAGCTAGTGCATGTGTGTGCTTTGTACCTTTCTTTCTCTGTTAGAATGTCACCCTTGAGGCTTCAAGATTAGACTAATCTCCACCCAAGAGTATGGACATTCAACAATCTTCTCTCTTTCACTCTTTTTTTGTATCTCTTTTTTTCACTTTTTTTGTATTTTCCTCACTTGATTTTTCTCATTTTGTTTTGGATTTTTGACTTTTCAAGAAATGAATGCTTTTGGAACTTTTGATATGCAATACTTTGATCTCTCACACTCTTATTTTGATCACTCATTTTTTTATTCACTTGAATTTTAGATTTCTTCCTTTAGAGTTTTGATCCTCCTGATGTTTTTGGCCAGGAAAGATAAGGGGCTGAGCGCCACCTAAAGTTTTTTTAATCTAGTTGGACTTCTCTACTACTAGGGAAGAATTGGGAAGGTCTATTTGCAAGCTTCCTTTGAACACTATAGGTTTGAATACTAACTTTGTTTAGACCTAACATCTTGACTCATTAAGACTGGGATCAATGTAAAGCTAAGAGCTAGGCTTTGATTAGAATCACTGTGAATGAAAAAGGGGATAATGGCAATTGTGAAAATGGGGAATATCTAGGTCCTGAAAGGATGATGTATATCTAGGCAACATTAGACTCCTTATTGAAAAGAAAATAGTACAAGAACAAGTCACTGATTATAATTCAAGATGAATAGAATGAAGATGAAATGTAAGAAACAAATTATTTTTGACATTTTAATATTTTTATATTTTTTTTGTATTTTATGTTTTATGATTTTTTTGGTTTTCAGACATAGTATTTCTTGAGGTGAAAGGCATTGATTGTTTCGCCAAATTACTCTCCCTGCATTGTGCACAAGAGATAGGCACCATTTCTGACATCTTCTTTCACCATGTAAGGACCTTTCCAGTCTTCTAAAAAAGTTCTTTTTCGTCTTCTTTTCTTATTCTTCGTGCTACCTCTTCTTAGGACGAGTTCTCCTATTCTATAGGGTTTGTCATTTGATTATATTATTACCAACCTTGTGGTTTCTCTTGGTAGCGTGAGACGAAGTAAGTCTCTAAAGGCTTGTTGATGAGAAGGGGCCCAATACAGGACTCCATCATAATATAATAATTCTGCTAACAGGTCGAACTATTCTTGTATGTAGATTTTCACATCTAGTCTCTCTTGAATTCTTTGCAAAAATTGGAACAACTCAAGGGGAGTTTATGGCTCCCTTTTCTCATCAGGAGGGACAAAGCTTATACTTGTCCTCCCATTTGGTTATGGTCTTAAGTCCATGGCATATTTGATGTAACTCTTTAGCAGTTTGAAAATGACAGGGTCATCAATGCTGGCTGACACTCTCATCTTCCATTCTCTGTGAAAAGTACCTTCACTTTCTTTGTCTTCCTCGAGAAGTCTTTCAACCATTTCAATTTGTACTAGAGGTGCTTCCCACTTGCCAAGTTCTTTTGATTAAACTGAGATAGAGGTGGTTGGCTTCTCTTATGGTTGAGACACCATGAACATCCTAGATAGCATTCCTATGGCATTAGTTGATTCATTGCCAATAGAATGTGCCTCCTCCATGGGTGTCAATGGTTGATATGAATCCTCTAATGGCGTGAGAGACTCATAAGATTCTATTTCTTCTAGTGTCTTAGGGACACACGATTCACTTAATGGTGACCATGGAGTGTAACTTTCTACTATGTCTTCCTCAGCGTCTAAGAAAGCATGCAGGTCTATGTTTCTCAAATCTAACGTGGTTGTCTCAAACATTGGACCTTTAGTTCTGTGCGGTTTTTCTCCTATGCAAGGGAAGAGTTTGTAGGCCTCTTGGATGTTGATCATGAGTACCTCTAGGGTGAATTGGAGTGGTCCATCCCACTCTATCCATTCCATGATCTCAATTGTCTTTTCTTTGGGAACCGTTTCCTTTTGTTTTGGCAATGCCTCACTCTAAAGTTTTGATCTCTGTGGCATTTATGGTCTTTTTTAGGATTTCCATTCGTTTGATGCATATCAATTGAGGTGTAGGATTAGGGACGGTCAATTTGTTGGTAGGGAGTTCATAGTCTATGGGGATACCGATACGTTTGTTTGTTGTGTTTGATTTCAACATGCTGAAAGGTTCTTGATCTCCCTTTGCGACATATACTTTCCCTAAATGTAAGAATCGAGCTTCCTGAAATAATGTGGATGGCACAGCTTTCATCTTGTGTATCCATGGTCTTCCAAGAATCAAATTATATCCCGTGTCTTTGTATATGATGTAGAATGTGGTAGGAATGGTTTTAGGTCCCAAGGTCACTGGAAGGGTAATCTTACCTATGTTGGCGGCCTTTAGATTATTGTACCTGCTTAGAGTATCTAGTGAAGCAGTGATATTTGTGTGTCCATAGCCCATCCTCTCTAATAGGGAGAAAGGAACTATGTTAACTTCTGCCCCATCATTGATTAAGGTCCACTTGATGCAAGTATCATAGATCCACACTTGAAGATACAACGCAGGGTCTCCTTTTTTAGTTAATTCTGCCTTGGAAGGCATCTGCTGTAAGTCAAAGAAGAACACTAGATCTTTAAGTTCTGAATTTGGTGGACTAATGTCGTAGTCCACATGATTGATTTGCTCACTAGGTGGTGGCATAATTTGGTCGAGGTATTTTAGACCTATTACTTTTGGTAACACTAAGCGATGTGAAGGGGAGTTCCTGAGCAAGTCAATGAATGAAATGTGAGCATATGTCTTCTTTAAATCTTCTATAAGTTCATAAGGTCCAATTGGAGCTGGTATCGGTTCCACTACCGAAATGATACCTCCATATGCTTCTATTTGTTCATTTTCATCCCAATGGTCTTCCTCTTCTCCTTCATTGTGCATAATCTTGACTAATCCCATCATCCTAGCTTCTCCTTTTTGTCCTAGTTGCGGTGGGACTTCAGGGTTACTACTTTGAGCTATTTTGTTTTGGTTTGTTGCTTCTGTGTCTTAATGTGTGGGAAACGGGTCTTAATAGATTCTCATGTTTGCATTTTGTGGAGCTATTGGAGCTTAATTTTGTCTTGTATCCTTGTTATCCGGTGTGACCTCCTGTGGGTTCAAGAACATCTTTATGAACAAACGTTGCTGGTCTTTTGGTAGCCTTGCTATGAATCTGTTATATTCTCTACAAGATTCTATATTGTGCCCCCTTGTTTTATGAAAAGAATAAAACTGATTGAACTCATATGGGGGTCTTTCATATCTTCCATCGTTTCTGTTCTCATTTCTGTTGCGGTTCCAATTTTGGTAATTGTCCCTAAGGTAGTACCCATTGTTCCTAGGTTGGTCTATGTCATTTACATTAGGAGGATAGTAATCTCTCCCATTGTAGTCCTATCTTACTTTCTTGAATGTGGGTTGATCTGTCACCCCGTCTGTGGTTGGGCTCCTATTGTTTTTAAGGATCTTAATGACAGAGGTGTTGTTTCTTGTCTCTTCCTTCGTCAACTTTCCATTTGACCTATAGACCTTTCTACAACTGTCAATGGCGGCTTGGTCAATCCTCAAAGCACTTTCCAATGCTTCATCATAGGATTTATATGGCAATTTTTAAACATCTTCTCTCATGTCTTTGTTAAGGGCATGTAAGAAGAGGTCGCATAGTTCTCAGTGATCCATGTTTGGAGCACTAGTCGAGGAGTAAAGGACTTGCCTCCATCGAGTGACAAAGTGGGCTACAGATTTATTTGGCTCCTGTTTCATTGTGAGGAATTCTCTCATCCCTATTTTAACAAGTTTGTTCATGTCGAATGCCATGACAAACTCTTCGATTAGTTGTCTAAACGAGTGAATTGAAGCTTCCGGTAAGCGATAGTACCAATCCAGAGCTATGCCTTCAAGAGTTTTTGGAAAGATTTTTGCTACAATCCCATCCCAAGGGAGGAGTTCTCTTATCGTCGTGGTGTAGGCTTTAATGTGGGAGTTTGGATCTCCTTCTCTTTTGAACTTCAAGAGATTTTGCAATGGCCGAGGTAGCTGCATGCTTCTTATGTTGTGATTGAGAGGTTCTTTCAAATACTCAAGGTATGTTCCGAGAAAGGCACTTTGAGATTATGGGGTTGATAGCAATAACCCTGTAGGTGGGTTCTGATAACCCATTGTCAGATTTGTTTGGTTGTTTTGAACAAGAGGGTTCCCATTTAGACATGTATCGTTATTGGCATTTCGTGAATAGTAGTTGACGTAGGGGGATTTTGAGATGCCCCTTGGTCTTATTCATGAGATTTTTGCCTTCTTTCAGGAGCATCTTGCTCTGCATCCAAGATTCTAATCCTTTGCACTAGAGTTGTCATTAAGTCTGCAAGAGTAACAACTCTAGGTATTTCTTCGTTTCTAGGATTTTCTCTTCAAGTATTTTCATGGTGGTATTCTTCTTCTCGTTCAACATTTTCTCTTTGTTATTCTTGCAAGGCAATTCTCAATGCCTCTTGAGCATCTTTTGCTTCTTCCAGATGTTTTTCTAATCGTTTGACTTCTTCATCAAGATGAGTACTTGATGTGCTTGTGGAAGGTTGATCAGGTCGATGTATTTCTGACCTTATCCTTCTAGCTTTATGTGAGGCATTTGGTATTTAATTAATGTATTAATTGAGATAATAGTATAATATTAATGAAAAGTAAAAATTGTTACAATTTTCATTTTGACAAACTCAACTTCAACTACGATTTGGCTATGAACTCAAAATCAACCATTTGATCTACAAAGACTATTTACTAACAAATCATTTCTCATCAATATTTAACAAATATTTAGTCTAAGAACAAACTCAACTTCAACTATGCTAGTCAAAGTTGTGCCTAGTATGAATCAAACTTGGGGTCAAGGTCAGTCCTAACAACTATAATCTGCAATTAGGATTTTTTTATGTTCTATATGATTCTTTTGTTTAATATGATTTTTATTTGTACCTCCCAAGGTAAAGGAGATTAAATAGTAAATTTTGAAGGTTAGGCTATTTAAATTCCTTGATGGAAGAGTTGGTGTATTGAGTGGTGTGGATATTAGGATATGGTAGATATTATGAGTGCATGTAAAGAGAACATTTATTTCTTGGCAAAGATAACAACCACGGATTCATTACCACTTGATATTGATCATCTAATTTGCATTCACTCTCTTTCACCAACACTTACAAGTACAATTTATTGCAATGTTCCCCACACATCTATCTTGCCATACCACTGCCTCCAACTTTGCTTGAGCCTTGTATTTCTTCATTCAATACTAGCTTTGCCATTGTCCACTCCATATAGCCACAATGTTAGTACGGAAAATATCATCACCCACATTCATGAAATTTGTATTGGATGTGTCCTTGGGTAGAGTGAAGTGCCAAGATTCAACCCCTTCACTTCTTCACAAATGACTTCCTCAAATAGTTGATGTCTCCCTCGAGCATCAAATTATAAAAACATGTCATTAAGGCCATTATCAAGTGTCAAAGTTTAATTTTAAAATCTAATTTTTTTGTTGTTATTGTTTACTTTAATGATTTCCTTATGCATAAGATTGTGTGTGCATGTTAATCTTGTAACTTTGTTGTCTTGTGCCTTTTGCAACAATGATGTCTACATGTTCAATCCTACCATTAGAGAAAATAGATTTCAAAAAGCATAGAAAAGAAGGAAAAATACACATGCTAAATAATTAGATGTTAGTTGATTATTTTTGTTTAAAACTTTTAATTTTTGATAACTATAATTTTCAAGATTATATTTTTGTAATAATTTATAGGAATAAAATAGTGATCTCTTGCTACCCAGAAATGTAAAATAATAATAACATTATTTAATAGATTAAATAACTTAAAAATTAACAATAAAAAAATAAGATCTACATTTTTTGAAATCGAACCTATATAGTAATTCATATTCATTCACATGGGCATAGATAGAAATCACATACTAACGACACCAAGGCAGAGATACCATCATGGAAGCGGATGAACTGTGCATAATAAAGTCTATAATGTTGGGTAAAAGACATTGACCAAGCACCAGATATATTCATTTGTGACAAAAGCATTACAAATACATGGTAACTGACTGTCCTACCTTACAACCCTTTCGCAGAAATAGTACCTAATAGTGCCTTTTCGTTTTCGGGAGGGGGCCTATTTTTTCTTTTTTGGTATCGATCAAAGCAGATTTACAAGAGATTAAGTACCTCTGAAGAGAGAGGCTGGAAAGAGGGAAAAACCAGACAACCATACAAACAAAACACCAGTTAAATAATACACCATAAGAACACCCATACAAAACTGTGTTCAAAGACAAAACTGTCATCAGACCAAGAGATTGAAAACAAAGACAACATTTCCCGCACTCAGAAAAGCCTATCAGCTAAAGATATCATCACCAGTAACTCGAATGATGGTAAGATTGATAGTCGTGGTCATCCTTTATGTGAGGATTACGAACCAAACTACGACTCATCCGACTCCGACTCACCAAAAAAGTCACCCCTCTCAAGAGAAAAACGATCCTCACAATCTTCCTCATCATTCTCAGACGCGGGTCCATCAACATCCTCGGGTTCCCAGTAGCAGTCGTCTTCATCATCATCTTCCTCATTTAACATTTTTATTTCTGTTAGTTTTTATGATCAGATTTAAAGCAATTAGAAAATGCAACACAATGAACAATGAACACAACAAGATACCCTGGGAAAACCCTCCAACTTGAGGGGAAAAACCCAGCAACAATATATCTCTTATATATTGAATGATAAGAACAACAATCTGCTTTACAATGGCCAAATCCAAGGCCTACAGGTATGGCTTCACTTCTTGAAGCACAATGAATAAGTTCACACTTGATAAATCTGATTTGATCTTGAAATACCTTGATCTGCTCCTTAGAAGTCTGCTCTGCCTTGTGAATGTTGCTTGTATTTGAATGTATTTGATTGAGAGGTGTAATGACCTTGTATATATATATATATATGAGGGACGCACCCTTTCACAAGAGGTCGGCCTCATTACAATATTAATTTGGTCGGCCTGTAGAAGTATCCGACTGAAGCTAAAACATCAACACTCCCTCTTAGCTAGGGAGGATACTTCCAGTTGCATGAGACATTATCACCTCATCGTGATGTCAACCACAATGGATGACATCCACTATGGCTCTCCCAGAGGGTGGAATCAAGGGATTTCACCTCGAACTTCTCTCACAGAGAAGAACTCGTTATCAAGGGATTTCACCTCGAACTTCTCTCACAGAGAAGAACTTGTTATCAAGGGATTTCTGATACTAAGACTCTTTCTCAGTTAAGGCTGTATTCTCCACTATACCAAGCTTATCTCGAAAGTACACAAACTTTAACTTGGAGAGAGGCTTGGTGAGAATGTCTGCTGTCTGCTCATTAGTGCTGATATACCTCAACTCTATAGCTTTCCTCACTACCATATCTCTGATATAATGGTATTTGATCTCAACATGCTTGGTTCTATCATGAAACATTGGATTGACAGAAAGCTTCACACAGCTCTGGTTATCACAATGAATGATAGTAGGCTCCATTGATTGTCCAAACAATCCTGCAAGGAGCTTATGAAGCCATACTGCTTCTCGAGCTGCCATACAAGCAGCAATATACTCTGCCTCTGTTGTACTCAATGCTACAGATGACTGCTTCCTGCTGCACCAGGAAATCATAGCAGATCCCAAACTAAAGCAACATCCAGAGGTGCTCTTCCGATCAGTGACACACCCTGCCCAATCAGAATCAGTATATCCATGCAGCTTCAAGTCTACACCAGAAGAATATCTCAAGCCATACCCAACTGTGCCACGCAAGTATCTTAGGATATGCTTCACTGCAATTAGATGTATTTGCCTTGGTTCACACATGAACTGACTAAGTGCACTCACTGCATAGCAAATATCTGGTCTAGTATTAACTAGGTACATCAATTGGTTCCAAAGGCTCAACTGGATCATCATCTTCTTTTGAATCAAAAGCCTCCCTCTGAATCTCAGGAGTATGGCCAACTTCCATATCCTGAGGAGACTCTTGGTCTTCATTATCTATCTCCATATGAATGCTCTTAGATCTTTTGAATGCAACATCCTCTTCAAATGTAACATCCCTGCTAATCTCAATCAAATTCTGACCTGGAATGTAAATTCTATAGGCTTTTGAACTCTCACTGTAGCCTACAAATATTCCCTTCTTGCCAGATGGATCCAACTTTGTCCTTTTATCTTTTGGTATATGAACATACACTGGACAACCAAAGATCCTCAAATGACTTACTTCCGGCTTCACCCCTGTGAATGCTTCTTCAGGAGTCATGTTCTCTAAAATGCGGTGAGGTCTTCTATTCTAAACATAAACTGCTATCCTAGATGCTTCAGCCCAAAGCAAAGTTTGCAGATCTTGGTCATGAATCATAACTTTGGCGGCTTCCATAATAGATCTGTTCTTCCTTTCTGCAACACCATTCTGTTGAGGGTTGTAAGGGACATAGAACTCCCTCTTAATCCCTGCTTCAATGCAAAAGTTACGGAATCCTTCAGAGGTGTACTCCCCTCCGTTGTCGGATCTCAAAACTTTGATCCTCTTCCCAGATAAGTTCTCTACCTGAGCTTTAAACTCTTTGAACCTCTCAAGTACATCTTTAGATTCTTTAGATTTCAAGAAATAAATCCAAGTCTTTCTAAAGTGGTCATCAATAAAAAATAATGTAATACAAGAAACCACTCAAGGAAGCAACAGACATTGGACCACATAAATCAGAATGAATGAGATCTAGAATACATTTAGATCTACTTTCTCTACTATGAAATGGAGTTTTAGTATTCTTACCCATGGCACAACCTTTGTAGGTACCTTCATGCTCCTGGTTGAATTTCGGAAGACCCATGACCATCTTCTCCATGAAAGGTAGAGCCCGAAAGTGTAGGTGAGCCAATCTTCGATGCCAAAGATCACACAAGCTTGAAGAATCATGTACTAATGCTTGAAGTGGACGAGTGAGTAGCCTATAGAGGCTCTCATGTCTAACTCCAATTACTCGAGCAGTCTTGAAGTTGGAATTCTTTATCCACACAAGAACTTTGCCTTCAGAGAAGGCAACTTGGTATCCCTTGTCTTCCAAGGCATAAATAGAAACCAGATTTCGTTTGATGCCTGGAACATAGAGAATGTCACTTAACTTTAGGGTAATGCCAGAATCCAAGTGGAGAGTAGAGATCCCAATCCCTTTCACCGAATAGCTAGCATTATCTCCAATGATGACTTGTTCACTAGAATTTCCCTCCACCAAGTTTGATAAATGCTCCTTAAAACCAGTGATGTGCCGAGATGCACCACTATCAATTAGCCAAGTGTTAGTGTCGGTAGGTACATTGCTTGACAATGCCGAATAGAACAAGTATTCACTTGAGTCCTTCTAAAGAGAGGCATCATCGACATCTGCAATGGTGGCCTGATGCTTAGGCTTGGATGGACAATACTTGGTAATGTGACCATACTTGTCACACCTAAAGCATTGGATTTTGGAGAGGTCCCTCTTCTTCTTGAATGTGGGAGCACCATCAATTCCAATATCTCTATTCCTCTTGAAGAATCCTTTCTTCCCATTGTTGCCTTTCTTCTTAGATGATTGAGAGGAAAGGACATGAATGTCTTCATTTGTAGAGCTTTGACCAATTCCTCTAGTGGCCAATCTAGACTCCTCTTGAATGCAATCTACCCTTAATCGATCAAACTTGGGAAGCTTCGATCTTGCACTGATTCCTTGAATGTAGGATTCCCATGATGAAGGAAGACCATTGAGAGCAAGCATGGTCAAGTCTTTGTCATCAACCACATGACCAATTGAAGAGAGCTGATTTCTCAATTCTGAAATCCTCATGAAGTAAGAAATAACCGTTTCTCCTTTTGACATTTTCACATGATGTAGTTGTTGCTTCAGTGCAAGAGCCCGGCTGGTGTTGTTGATTTCGTACATCTCCTCCAAGGTTTTGAACATGTCCCTTGCCATCTTCAACTTGGAGACAATTGGAACAATATGATCTTTAACGGAGTCAACCAATATCTTCTTCACCTTGATGTCTTTTTTTTTCCACTGCAACTTCTCTTCTTCCTCCAAAGGTTTGGGAACTTTGGTTTTCACAAACTCAGCCAAGTCATTTTCTTCCAAGGTGAGCATGATTCTAAACCTCCATGCTGTGAAGTTGGATGCTCCTTCGAGTCTATCCTCAATTTTAAGACCGTTCACCATCTTAACTAAAATGGGGATAATAGAGAGTATTGCTGCAATGACAAATCTGATCACGATCTTCTTCAAACCCGCTCTGATACCATGTTAGTTTTTATGATCAGATTTAAAGCAATCAGAAAACGCAACACAATGAACAATGAACACAACAAGATACCCTGGGAAAACCCAGCAACAATATATCTCTTATATATTGAATGATAAGAACAGCAATTTGCTTTACAATGGCCAAATCCAAAGCCTATAGGTATGGCTTCACTTCTTGAAGCACAATGAATAAGTCCACACTTGATAAATCTGATTTGATCTTGAAATACCTTGATCTGCTCCTTAGAAGTCTGCTCTGCCTTGTGAATGTTGCTTGTATTTGAATGTATTTGATTGAGAGGTGTAATGACCTTGTATATATATATATATGAGGGACGCACCCTTTCACAAGAGGTCGGCCTCATTACAATATTAATTTGGTCGGCCTGTAGAAGTATCCGACTGAAGCTAAAACATTAACAATTTCCACCTTTGCAGATGCCCGTTTCAGACCTAGTAATTGATTTTTGAATTCCTGCTCATCAAAATCATATCTGTACCACCATCGATTTAGTGTTAAAGTATTCAATGAAGGGGAATTTCTGAGAATGAAACCCAACACGGCTATATCTTCAATCAAGGAGAATTTACGAAGACGAAACCGAACATATGCTTTCTTCAGATTTGGAAAGATGAAGTCTGATATCACCTCCATTTCCTCTCCCCTTATCATTGCAGTGTTCTGTCATAAAATTAAAAGAGAATGGATGACTGACATGCAAAACCCAACATCTTACTCAACAGAACTTTGGATCTCAAAAGAATAAAGCAAGAAAAAAGTTACCAGCATGGTTGGCGATACTTCAAGTTCTTCGAGGTCCGGAAAGACGCCTACGAGGGTGGAACGAGGTAGGCTTAGAAGTCTTACAAGGGTTAATTTTCTCAACGATTCCACATTTGAATGTCCTCCAATTGACAGTGCTTCAAGCTTATTTAGGAGCACACAATTAGTATTTAGCTGCATTTTAGATAATTCGGTGCAATACTTTACTTTGAGTTCAACCAAATTATAAGAATTTATCTGCACTTTAGCCAAGTTGTAACAACAACTTATTTTGACTTGACACAATTGCAGACAGTCTGCTGTTAAGGATTTTACATTAGAACAATCTAGTAAAATCAAACAATTGAGATTGACAGCTTGGAATTTCGAATGTATTAACTCCCTACAACTTACGAGCACCAACTTGAAGAGAACCGGACATAACTCTAGGAATCTGCACAGACTCTTGTCAGTCAGATTATCAATATTACATAAACAACAAGTTTTCAGGTCTGAGAAATTCTCAGAGACGGTAGGCCTGGGAATTTCTGGAATTATGAAGCGGGCGAGTTCCAAGTACAGGAGGGCGGTGCAACCAAAAACAGTAAGAGGTAGATCCATTTTCATGCCTCTGAAATCGGCATCAACTTTAAGAAGCATCTTTTTCACTCCTCTTTCGGCTGCATACAAAATGCATTGCTCAATGTCAATTTGCCCCAAGATACTCTTAGATATTCTACCGTTGGGAGACCGCCGAGAAATATGAAAATCAAAACTCTCAAGAGAGACATTGTGCTGCATAATAATATGCTCCATTGCCCCGTTGATGCTTATAACATTTTCTGCTTCTCGATCGAACAGATGACTAAAAAAGTCAGCAGAAAAATTAAGATGGGGAATTTCAGTCCCAAGGTATCGCCATTTACTGCAGAGAAGAGAGGAGCGTACGGCATCAGTGAGGGAGGATGTTAGAGCAGAGTAAGCTTTCTAAGCTTTCTGGTAACTCGCTCAACCTGCAAATATCTTGGGCTGCCATTGCTCAAAATCTTTTGAATGTGCACTGCTGGGAAATTTCCTACTCGAACTCAATCGCCATTTTACATGCGATTTCTATAAAGCAAGACATGAAGACGATGAACCGACCTTTAAGGGTTTTTACACAAACACACGACACCTTATTAAATTCGTTGCACCGACATTTAATACTAGCACTTGCAACTTCAGGTTTGCAAGGGATTTGCCGATAGGAAGTTCAAGGGAACATTAAGAAGATCGGGTTTCCTTGGGTTTTGTTTTTTATTTAATAAAAGGGGCAATACTCAGCAGAAACATAAAATGTTTATAAAAATTAAATACAAAAATTTGATTCACAGGACAAAAGCTTTTGTCAGATTGTAATTTTATTGTAAAACAAACTTTTGTCAGTTAGGTCAGTTATCTAATAATTCAAGTGGCCCCAATTTGGTCACACTTCACAAGGGAACACATGGATATCATAAGAAAATGCAGTTGGCATTGTAGGTCTTCTCACAAATTGAATTTTGCATATTGTCTCCCATATTTAACAATAACAACAAAAAGTAAAAAAGACTTACAAAATCTTAATTTTCCCTCCTTGAGTAGTTCCCTTAAATCCTTGTGTTGCATGATAGATTTTCTTAATTAGAAATTATGTGACAAAATTTCAAAACACAAACAACAAGGATGAATGTATCTAAGGTATTTTAGTGACATAACATTCTTTTAACTCAAAGTCAATGGTTTCCACAAGGCTAACTATTTAGTAGAAAATGACCATAATAACCAAAACAGAAGACCACAACTCAATTTTCTTAAGAAGAATTGTAATGAAAATCTATTCAGAGAAGTCATCGTTTAACAAAAGGGTTCCTCGGGACTTAGATCTCTTCATTCTCTATCATTGCATCCTAGTTTTTTGGTGTGGCCGCCCTCGTTATATTGTCTATAAGATCAAACCCTCGTTTTACTTAAAAATTATTTTTCAGAAACAACATTTATAAGTACATGTAAAAAACAACTTTAAGGAAAGAGGCAATGTAAATATTTGCATTGAAATAAATTTCGGCATATTTTTTTTTAAAAAGCAGTAATGGGAACTCGGTTATTCTCTGCTTAATGAAATTGCAGTAAACATATTTTAATTTTAATTGATGTGCAAACAACTTTGTGTCTAAAAGGCGGTCTATAGTCACTTGTAACATCCTCAACTATAATTAATGTGAGCTGAACGAGAGCGCAAACAAAAAACATATTTTAATTTTTATGCTGGAAAAAACAAACAACTCATCCAAATACCCTTGGATCAACTTCCTCAGAAGGCGATTCAAATTTTTCTCTACTTAATAAAATTGCAGCAAACATATTTTAATTTTTGTGCTAGAAAAACAAACAACTCATGCAAATACCATATGTTCTCTGGTAAACCATTCCTTGGGAACTATAGAGACCGCCTTTTAGACACAAAGTTGCTCTACTGGAAAGCCCAAGCTGGCGATGGAGAATCGTTGCCCCAACTTAACTCCAATATGGACTCGATAGAAGGTAGAAGTGCCTAGATTGTGCTATGGGTCTGAACTTTCAACTAATTGAATGGGAAGAAAGCTTCAAGATCTTGAAAATAGAATGGTCACTAGCAAACAATGGATTTGAGGAAATATAGAAAATTTAGAAAAAAAAAACAAATAACATACTCTAATCTATTGCAATTCTTCAAATTGCCATTCATCCATTGCAATTGTTCTTGTTAATGTAGTCAAATGAATTTATATACACTCTGGGGCGGTGATCTAAGGTTGTGATAGATTGAAATGAATGCATAATGCTTGCCAGTGGTAATAATTTACACCATCTCGAGATTAATATGATTTAGAAGTGAATTAGGTCCATTTCATAAGTATGTTGATAATGATATACCGATCTTATCATTTCGTATCATAAAATTGCATCGAGCATTAAAAATATCTGAAATCAGATGACTGGAGAAACTCTAGTGACTGGAAAGGAAAAAGCAGTGTTAAGATAAAAATCAAACTGTCGGACTTGTTTGAGATCCCTCTAAATCTTTTTTCTGACGTGACAAAAGGCGTGAGACAATTCCGAGCATTAAATGCTCACATATAAAAGCCTATCGGCTAACTATGTATGCTCGCTTGAGTTATTTGCTTTTAACTGTTTTCCCTTTCCTTTTCCTTGTAAAAAATCGTAGAGTATCCCGCGGAGGATATTTAAACGACATGTGACTATTTCTGACATTATTTTTGCTCGGCTTGAAAACAACCGACGAGTTTAGAAAAGTTTTTGGCGTGAATATTTTTACAGTGTGAGACAATTCTGAGTGCTATAATGCTCACTTATAAAAGGCTATTCGTTACCGGCGTGAAGAATTTTACGGCGTGAGACAATTCCGAGCACTATAATGCTGACATATAAAGCCTGTCGGCTAAATATTTATGTTGATAGGCATTCTTACTTTCCCTTAGTGAGGAGCACTAGATGAAATACATAGATTGATGGTGTAGATTAAAAGGACTACCATCAAAAACATCTTGACCATACAATTTACAATCAATACATGATTGTGACATGTAAAAAATATCTAAAATTTTACTTTTAATCTTAAAAATTTCCCTCAAATAATGTATATGCAATCCTCACCGGAATGCACTCCAAATTCTCTCTGGAATGAATCTCCACCTTACACATCTAGAATTTGAATACCTTTATGAACTGTCTTAGCAAATGTAATAGGATTTTTTTCTGTCTGTGGCTGCCAACAATAACGTCTCATAAACACGTCCTCACATTATTGTGAAATATCCCCATTAATGCAAAAACACAAATGCAAATCTATTTATTTGCCGACAAGATTATCGTGGAATATCAGATCTCAACGGGGATATTGGTATATGGCACTTGAGTTATTGGGCATGCATTTTACTGAGAAAGCAGATATATAGCTTTGAATTGTGAGTGGAAAAATACGTAGAGAGCTTACAACACCAGGCTATGTGTTGTCTTCAGTGTCATGGCTTAGGGCAGAGGAAGGGAGATTAATGGATTTAGTAGATTTTGAAATCAAAGACGAAGGGATTGGTGCAGAGAAGGAGGTAGCAGAAGTGTTCAGAGTGGGGATATGTTCTATATAGTATGATTTTACAATGAGGCTGACTAAAGGCATTAGAGAACAAGCCGAGATGAATTATGTTCCTTCTATGTTTATAGGCTCACCGAATCAGCCGTTGCTTTTCTCTGAGAAATTTAATGACATGACACTTTCCAATGGGCCTTCAGCATCTGAATTATCCAGACCTAGATGATATTTTCCTTTCTTTCATGGCTTTTTTTTATCTCAAATTCTCTCGACTTTTCCTTATTGAAATGAACAATATAAATCCTCTTACACGTTGCATGATGTAGAATGAGTATTATATTTATGAATTATTAAAACTGTACCGATAAGCTCTAAAATTTTAGTCAAAAAAAATAGTAGAATATTATAATAACTAGAGCTTTTTAATGAAAATATTGAATAAAAATATTAGGTATACAAGTAAATGAGTTGTTAAAGCAAAACACTTTTTATCTGGTTGAGTTGCACTGTGTGTTGCACATCTCAACACTTATATTACCACTTTTAGTAATATTTTTATATAGCTTACCCATCATTTCTTTTAATGATAAAATATTCTAAGCCCTATCAGTGATGGGACAACTAATCTTTAATCTTTTCTACATCAAAAATATATATTAGAATTTTATGTGTGTATAAGGAAGAACGTAAGAAAAGAATATGACATGTCCATAATGAAGAATAGCTCACAACTTATGGTTTGTTGATGCACTCCTACTTCTCATTTTCTGTCTTGCACATTTGTTTGCATGGATTTTTGATATTGACTCAGATGCCCAATACGATCAAGACACTATTCTACATATTTGGGGATTATATGATATCTACTCACACTTGTAGCCCATTGCTTTAGTGATAATGCATTTTTAATGAGCATGTGCTTGATAATTCATAGGGTTGTGTGTAGGACTTCTGATTGTATATATAGTATGAAATGTCAAGGGGATTTATTTCAAGGAATATTGTTTTGTTTCACACTTTTAATGTATATGCAATCTAGTGCTTGATTTGCTTGCTATGAGGTCTTGAAGCTCTATTTTTGGCTACCATTGGTGCATGGAAGTTAAGGCATGGCTTTGTTCCTTTTCATTTCTCTCTAATTTTCTTGTAGAATGCTTCAAGGATCATCCTCCTAGGTTTTGTAGAGCCTACAATAGAAAAGGATTTTCACTATCCCATCACTTGGCCTTACACTGCCCTTTCCTTGTTGATGGTTTCCCTCTTTGCCCAAGATACATATTGTTCCCCTTGTCTTCGTTTATGACTAGTAGTCTTAGGGGAAAGGAGCTTGCAATTTTAGGAGCAAGCAAATGGTGACTCTACCGAGGACATAGTTTGGTTCAATCATTCTATGGGCAACAAATTAGTGAAGACTATGTTGGTGGAGAAGACCCAAATGCATTCCTAACCTTGGAGATAGTTATGCTTCCTACCCTTGGATATAGTTATAGTTTGGTTCAATCATTCTATGGGAAACAAATTAGTGAAGACTATGTTGGTGGAGAAGACCCAAATGCATTCCTAACCTTGGAGATAGTTATGCTTCCTACCCTTGGATATAGTTATGCTTCAAGTTTTTCCTATTTTGAAGAGGCGGCAACTTTGTTGTTCAAAATCAAGTTGTATGTTACTATTATCAAGCCTTTTGTAGTGATTCAAGCTACATTGAACAAGTTGATGCATCAAGAGGTTCAAGGTAAATGTACTCTTCTTTCTACTTTTGGTGAGTCAAAGTTTATTTCATACAAAATCATGCTTGAGTGAGATTTATGTTTGGTTTTAGCATGGTATGAAGATTTTAAAGAATGGATCTTAGGTATAAGGGTTACTCTAGATCCATTCCTTCAAGTGATTTTGCCTATGCTTCTTGGTATAGTTCCTATAATGGATATGACAACCAAGAATGTTATAGTGATACATCTTCATGCAAGGATGTTAGTTATGTTCCCAACCCAAATCCTTCCCAAGGCCTAGAACCATTAATGAAAGAATTTGTAGACATTTAGATCCAAAATGAATTATAAGTAAAATGTTTGAAGTGGTTGAACAAGAACTCTCTGGAGTTTGTGGTGTATGTGTCCTCCAAAATCCTAGAAATAGTTAACCAAAGATAGTTAGAGGTGTTTGTGTTGGTCTTGGAGGCCACCCAAAAACCATTTATGTGGCTTCTAAGCAGTGATCTAATGGTCAAGTCAAGCACTATACTTCCTCTAGGATTCATGGAAGCCAAAAAAGATTAGTCATGTTTTCTATCATGGTATTCACAAATGCAAGTTCTTGCTCATCCCTCCATTGCATGTTTCATCACTCACTATGGATGGAATTCCATAGTGGAGACCATCACGATGGGATTGCCTATGCTCTGTTGGCCTTACTTTGTAGATTACTTTTGAATTGTCATTTTGTGGTAGACGTGTGGAAGATTGGTTTGGCTTTGAATTTAAATAGCGATGGTATAGTAGAAAATAGGGAAGTCACGAAGGTAGTGGGGAGTGTTTGAAGATGAGGAGATGAAGACAAGAGTGATTAAGTTGAGGGAGAAAGCAAAAGATGCAGTGAAGGGTGAAACAAGATCATCTTATGAATATTTTCAAGACTTTTTGAAGGCGACGGAGGAGGAAATCTATGACAAATAAATGTTGTTTGTGAAGGCATAACATGTCAAGTAATCATAGACATCTATTGTATTTTTCAAAGGTGAATCCTATTTATGTAATTAATCTTGTGCTCCTCGCTAAGGAAAGGCTCCACATCATAATCATGTATTTATTATAAATTTGATTGTATAATTTTGGCATAGTGTTTTTGTGTAAATCTCATCTAGTAATTAAGAATAATAAGATTAATACATTGAGTGTCTCATCAAGTAAAACTCATTTAAAAGTACCTAAACCCTTAGTCTTCCTATTTCAATTTCATCACATGTTTATTTTTATTCTCTATTAACTTGCATCAATAACATTACCAACCTATATAATATTATTCTTAGCTCTTAAAATATTTAGAAGGTTTAATTTACACAATATACCCTAAATTTTATCATCACTGTACTAAAAACAATTTTGTAACAATTCTCCACTAATAATCTTCCATAAGAATTCTATAGTGCATAATCTTCCAAGCTAGAAATTGAGCAAGTTAGCCTCAACTTTTGATTTCCAAATGGCAAGGCTCAAGTTGAACCACTCGGACTCAAACCAATTCACTCTCCATTCCATATTAAATCTCGATTGAATTTGGATTGGAAGGAGGAGTTTTAAGTAGATTAGCTTAAGGAATATTTTTTTCAATATTATAGCTTGGAACCACCTCCAATACTATTTTTTTTTGCAATAGATGGGAAATGAAAGTTTTAATTGTAGAGCTAGAGGAACCGAATCTTGAACTTTGTGGATGCCATTAACAAGAGTGTTGGACAATTTGTAATCATGCTTAAGCTATATATTACTTTTCCAAACTAAGGCTGTGAAGTTCCAAATGTCCCCAAATTATGTGATTCCTTTTTTAAAACGTGATCTTTCTACATAATTGATTATTAAGAGTTAGAGGTTGATTATTTATGTATATCATCCTACTCCACCATATTAACAAAGAGAAGCTTAGCCCGTGACTAAGTGATTGTCCTTTCCATTCAAGAAGAGGATAGATTGATTGCTAGGCTTTCCATATATACCTAAGAATTGTATGAAAGTCTGAGGTTTCAAGTACTGTGCCATAAGGATTTTATCCTTCCATCCAACCTCTTTGCAAGGATTGTGAGGGAGGTGATTGCACATTAAACATTAGCCAGTTACTCAACTTTTTGCTTTGGGGATTTCTCACTGTCGCCTCTTTCTTTTCTTCCTTGTCAGTGGTAAGTGCGGCCTTAGGAATTTCCAATCACCATCACCTGAGCAAGATGTTAGTAGACATGAGCTATGGGAAGAATTGTCTTTTATAGGTGAGCATAAAAAAATGAGGGAGTTGGCAATAGATATCTAAAATAGACATGTTAAAATTGAAATAAGATATGATCAAATATACCAGCAACTAATTCGATCAAAGATTTTATTTTGCCAGCTACTAGTTCGATTAAAGAGTTTATTTTATCTAACTTTGCAAAGATATTTTGGCCAGCTGCCAGGAAGAAGTTGGTTTAATCTTTAATGAATATTTATTTCACTTTTAACTGTGAGACTTTTTAGTTGAATAATGAATGTTTATTTCACTTTAATTGTGAGCCTTTTTAGTTGAAGAAGAGCTTGCCTTGTGATTGATTTAAAGAAAATAGTTTATATATTTTTTATTTAGATATTTTGTGGATATTTTTTATCCTAACTTATTTGATGTCAACACATCTTATTCAAGATGTGTATGGAGTTGGTGTACTTGACAACAATTTGACTTTAAATCCTATCCATCAATTTTCAAAATTTTATGATCAATATTTTTAAAAATAGTTATGGTGGTAAAAAGTCAAATTCCTCACCCAAATAGTAAAGAGATGTAAATGATTATTTAAGTAATATTGATTTGAAAATTGTAAGGTTAAGATTTCTTCTTGCTCAACATTATAGAAAACAAATATATTTTATAAAATAGAAAAAACATTACTATTTTTTTAAATGTTAAGAATAAGACAACAATAAATTAAAATAGGCATAAATGCAAAGTGAACTATCAAAATGTCCAAAGATCAACCTTCATTATGAATTTATCAATGATCTTTTTCAATTGATCCCTCTTAGGATTATTAATTGATAAGGGGATGCCAAGATAATCAAATGGAAGTTGCCCTATTTTAAAATAGAGAATAAGAGCAATTCACTACTAGATAGATAAGGGCTCAACAACAATACATTAAAATAGTCATAAATGCAAAGTGAACTATCAAAATGTCCAAAGATCAACCTTCATTATGAATTGATCAATGATCTTTTTCAATTGATCCCTCTTAGGATTATCAATTGATAAGGGGATGCCAAGATAATCAAATGGAAGTTGCCCTATTTTGAAATAGAGAATAAGAGCAATTCACTACTAGATAGATAAGGGAGTGTTAAAGAAGAAGATATTGGACTTATCCTCATTAATCAACCAAATAAATATCCAAAGCTTTCCTGAGATTGATAGCTTCTTGAATCTTAACAACACCTAACAAAGTCATGTCATCAACAAATTGAAGATGAGTTTGGGGGTCCACATTATGAGCAATAGTCTAGCCATAAATGCAACCATTAGTGTTTTGAATTTTAAGCAATATGGCCAATCCTTCATCCATGAGGATAAAAAGGTAATGGGATAAGGGATCCCCTTGTCGTAATCCTCTGGAAGCATAAAAAATGAGGGAATACCATTAATTAGAACTAAAAAATAAGGAGAACCCACACAACTCACCTAATTGATCAAATTCGAGCAAAAACCAAAGGCCAAAAGAATGTTCTTGAGAAAAGACCATTTGACCCTATCACAAGCCTTAGACATATCTAATTTGATAGACATAGCTTTCTCTTAGAGTGGGACATAGAGTGAATGACTTCAATGACCATAACAGTACCATAAAGGATTTGGCGCCCCTTTAAAAAGCCCCCTTGCTTAGTTGAGATGAGAGAAGCCATAATTCGCTTCAAGAATCCATAATGAATTTGGTAATAATCTTATAAGTGACATTGTAGAGAGCAATAGGATGGAATAAATTAAAAGAGTTAGCACCCTTCTTTTTAGGAATCAAGGCCAGGAAGGTGGTATTAAGTGCTTTGAGCATTTGCTTATTAGCCCAAGATTCTCAAACCACCTCTAAAAGATCAAGCTTTGAAAGATATCCCAAAATTCCTAAAAGAATTCAATAGGAAAACCATCCAGGCTAGTAGTCTTACCTTTCTTCATTTGGAAAACCACATGCTCAATCTCCTCAAAAGAAATGGGACTCATAAGCGAGTTGTTCATATCTATAGTGACAAGAGGAGGGATGCAATCTAGAATGGCCTATTCTTCCTCCCTAGCCAAAGGGCCACTTGCTTAGAAAAGAGAGGAAAAGTGTTGAACCACTTGCCCACTTATCTCATGAAAGGATGACAAATGGTTCCCTTGAGCAAAGATGGGATTGGATATGATGTTCCCACTTCTCCTTGATTTGACTAAGTTGTGAGAAAAATAGGTATTTCCATCCCCCTCACGCATCAACTCAATTTTCAATTTCTATTTCCAAAAAATATACTCTTAAGAGCCATTCATTCAACTCCTTAGAGAGGGAAGATTCATTAAGAAAGTGATCTCTAGTTATGTCCTCTTCTTGATTTGAAAGGTGAAGGTGTCTAGCTCCTCTTGCACTTAATTCTTTCTCTCAAATATGTTTCCAAAGTGTGATCTATTCTAACATTTGAGCTTGTACTTCATACGCTAAAGTCTTTTAGAGAGGAATACACAACAATACCGAAAAGGGGCTTCCCCTCCAACAACCAAGTGACAATGCATTCATGAATTGTCTAACCTCCAAACCACATCAATTGAAATTTGAAGGGTGGCTTTTTAACTTGGGAAAAAAGAGAGTAAGAGAACTTGATAGGCCAATGATCGAATCCTATCCAATGCAAAATATATGAAGAGATCAAAGAATCACCAAGCCAACAATCTAAAACTAAGAATCTGTCAAGGTGTTCTAAGATAGAATGAAGTCTACACCTCCTATTATTCTAGGTGAAGAGACCAGATCTATGTTTAACATCAATAAGCTTAAGGACAAATTTTATCTTAGCAAGGAAGGATCTACAAGGGCTGCCCATGGCACACATAAACCATCAATAGAGAATGGCGATCCATCCTACAGTATGAAAATACACTGAAGATAGCATGTCAATTCCACATTACTACTGTGATGCATGACAATCGACCCTACTTTATTTATTTGGCTGATGGTATTTTATTCATTTGGACTGATGGAGCATGCCAACTCAACTTTGTGATGACCCTGCTAGGACAAACTTATAAAATGATGGGAGGGAGAGGCTTACTGATCTGTCTTGCTGGATTGATTGTCTGAAATGAATACATATAGGTTGATTCTTTAGAAGAGTGAGACAATCAAAAGCAAAAGCTACAGTCCACGAATGCATTGTGCCTTCGAAGCAAAAGCTGAAGTGCGCGAATGTATTGTGCCTTTTGACATATTTCTTGAAAGGATTTGGAGATTTCTTTTGAGACTTTTGTGTGAAATACCCTGCAAACAAAATGTGACCGTGATAACATAAGCCCCTTCTAAACTGTGATGACCAGATAAACGGACAACATAAATAACCACGCCACTTTCAGACTGTGACAACCGGATAAGCGGAACAGTTTTGACAAATGTTAGGAATAAGACAAAATAAATAAAGTGATTATTTTTTGTTTCTTATCATTTATGGTATTGTTTCAAAAATTTATGGTCAAGATCTATTTCATAGTAGTCCTTTTAATCTGGACCTTTTAACTATATAATCCATCATGTGCTTCTCACATAGGGAACGACGTTCCCTTAGTGAGGAGCGCTAGCTGAAATACATAGATTGATGGTGTAGATTAAAAGGACTACCATCAAAAACATCTTGACCATACAATTTACAATCAATACATGATTGTGACATGTAAAAAATATCTAAAATTTTACTTTTAATCTTAAAAATTTCCCTCAAATAATGTATATGCAATCCTCACCGGAATGCACTCCAAATTCTCTCTGTAATGAATCTCCACCTTACACGTCTAGAATTTGAATACCTTTATGAACTGTCTCAGCAAATGTAATAGGGTTTTTTTTCTGTCCGTGGCTGCCGACAATAACCTCTCATACACACGTCCTCACATTATTGCAGAATATCCCCATTAATGCAAAAACACAAATGCAAATCTATTTATTTGCCGACAAGATTATCATGGACTATCAGATCTCAATGGGGATATTGGTATATGGTACTTGAGTTACTGGGCATGCATTTTACTGAGAAAGTAGATATATAGCTTTGAATTGTGAGCGGAAAAATAAGTAGAGAGCTTACAACACTAGGCTATGTGCTGTCTTCAGTGTCATGGGTTAGGGCAGAGGAAGGGAGATTAATGGATTTAGTAGATTTTGAAATCAAAGATGAAGGGATTGGTGCAGGGCAAGAGGTAGTGGAAGTGTTCGGAGTGGAGATATGTTCTATACAGTATGATTTTACAACGAGGCCGGCTAAAGGCATTAGAGAACAAGCTGAGATGAATTATGTTCCTTCTATGTTTACAGGCTCACCGAATCAGCCATTGCTTTTCTCTAAGAAATTTAATGACATGGCACTCTCCAATGGGCCTTCAGCATCTGAATTATCCGGACCTAGATGATATTTTCCTTTCTTTCATGGCTTTTTTTCATCTCAATTTCTCTCAACTTTTCCTCATTGAAATGAACAATATAAATCCTCTTACACATTGCATGATGTAGAATGAGTATTATATTTATGAATTATTAAAACTGTACCGATAAGCTCTAAAATTTTCGTAAAAAAGAATAGTAGAATATTATAATAACTAGAACTTTTTATTGAAAATATTGAATAAAAATATTAGGTATACAAGTAAATGAGTTGTTAAAGCAAAACAATTTTTAGCTGGTTGAGTTGCAGCGTGTGTTACACATCTCAACACTTATATTACCACTTTTAGTAATATTTTTATATAGCTTACCCATCATTTCTTTTAATGATAAAATATTCTAAGCCCTATCAATGATGGGACAACTAATCTTTAATATTTTCTACGTCACAAATATATATTAGAATTTTATGTGTGTATAAGGAAGAACGTAAGAAAAGAACATGACATGTCCATAATGAAGAATAGCGCACAACTTATGGTTTGTTGATGCACTCCTACTTCTCATTTTTTGTCTTGCACATTTGTTTGCATGTATTTTTGGTAAATTGACTCAGATGCCCAATACGATCAAGGCACTATTCTACATATTCGGGGATTATATGATATCTACTCACACTTGTAGCCCATTGCTTTAGCAATAATACATCTTTAATGAGCATGTGCTTGATAATTCAGAGGGTTGTGTGTAGGACTTCTGATTATATATATAGTATGAAATGTCAAGGGGTTTTATTTCCAGGAATGTTGTTTTGTTTCACACTTTTAATGTATATGCAATCTAGTGCTTGATTTGCTTGCTATGAGGTCTTGAAGCTCTATTTTTGGCTACCATTGGTGCATGGAAGTTAAGGCATGGCTTTGTTCCTTTTCATTTCTCTCTAATTTTCTTGTAGAATGCTTCAAGGATCATCCTCCTAGGTTTTGTAGAGCCTATAGTAGAAAAGGATTTTCGCTATCCCATCACTTGGCCTTACACTGCCCTTTCCTTGTTAATGGATTGCCTCTTTACCCAAGATACATATTGTTCCCCTTGTCTTCGTTTATGACTAGTAGTCTTAGGGGAAAGGAGCTTGCAATTTTGGGAGCAGCAAATGTTGACTCTATCGAGGACATAGTTTGGTTCAATCATTTTATGGGCAACAAATTAGTGAAGACTATGTTGGTGGAGAAGACCCAAATGCATTCCTAACCTTGGAGATAGTTACGCTTCCTACCCTTGGATATAGTTATGCTTCAAGTTTTTCCTATTTTGAAGAGGCGACAACTCTGTTGTTCAAAATCAAGTTGTATGTTACTATTATCAAGCCTTTTGTAGTGATTCAAGCTACATCGAGCAAGTTGATGCATCAAGAGGTTCAAGGTAAATGTACTCTTCTTTCTACTTTTGGTGAGTAAAAGTTTATTTCATACAAAATCATGCTTGAGTGAGATTTATAATTGGTTTTAGCATGGTATGAAGATTTTAAAGAATGGATCTTAGGTATAAGGGTTACTCTAGACCCATTCCTTCAAGTGCTTTTGCCTATGCTTCTTGGTATAGTTCCTATGATGGATATGACAACGAAGAATGTTATAGTGATACATCTTCATGCAAGGATGTTAGTTATGTTCCCAACCCAAATCCTTCCCAAGGCCTAGAACCATTAATGAGAGAATTTGTAGACATTCAGAGCCAAAATGAGTTATAAGTAAAATGTTTGGAGTGGTTGAACAAGAACTCTCTGGAGTTTGTGGTGTATGTGTCCTTCGAAAGCCTGGAAATAGTGAACCGAAGATAATTAGAGGTGTTTGTGTTGGTCTTGGAGGCCACCCAAAAACCATTTATGTGGCTTCTAAGCAGTGATCTAATGGTCAAGTCAAGCACTATACTTCCTCTAGGATTCATGGAAGCCAACAAAGATCGGTCATGTTTTCTATCATGGTGTTCACAAATGCAAGTTCTTGCTTATCCCTCCATTGCATGTTTCATCACTCACTATGGATGGAATTCCATAGTGGAGACCATCACCATGGGATTGCCTATGCTCTGTTGGCCTTACTTTGTAGATTACTTTTGAATTGTCATTTTGTGGTAGACGTGTGGAAGATTGGTTTGGCTTTGAATTTAAATAGCGATGGTATAGTAGAAAATAGGGAAGTCGCGAAGCTAGTGGGGAGTGCTTGAAGATGAGGAGATGAAGACAAGAGTGATTAAGTTGAGGGAGAAAGCAAAAGATGCAGTGAAGGGTGAAACAAGATCATCTTATGAATATTTTCAAGACTTTTTGAAGGCGATGGAGGACGAAATCTATGACAAATAAATGTTGTTTGTGAAGGCATAACATGTCAAGTAATCATAGACATCTATTGTATTTTTCAAAGGTGAATCCTATTTATGTAATTGACCTTGTGCTCCTCGCTAAGGAAAGGCTCCACATCATAATCATGTATTTATTATAAATTTGATTGTATAGGTTTCTTTGATGGTACTATGTTTTTCTTATGATTTCCACTCATATGTTTCTTCGACAATATTTTAATAAACTTTATTTTGCTAATTTTGTGCATTCTTTTCTAAATATAGATGCATTATATATATATGCTTTTGGATACATAGTTACACAATGATCGCAATGTGAGAAATATCTAAATTGTACCATTATTATTTAGAGGTAATAGCTAATGATGATAAAAGTTATTTTAATAGATTTTTCTTAGATCATTCTTTTAATGATTGGAGACAAATTATTTGTTACACATGTTGCAACCATATGGATGTATGGTTTAGTTTATACTGTAGGAAAATATAGTATTTTAGTGCCAATGTACTAATTTCTTTTGTGCATTGAGTGTTTGTCTATTCAATGACTTCAAATTGTGAGAACATTAAGTTCATGTCTTTGTCAACTATAGTGGAATATTTTTGTGTTGAGTTACAGTGGTATGCAAGAGGTCATTCATGAAGTATTTGGATTTTATGTGGATTTTAGTTTTAAATAATTTTTGTTGCTTTACCATAAAGATTGCATTTGTTTCTATGTAAGATTATATAAAAATGAATAAGGGATTTTATTAATTTAGTGTATATATAGATTACATATAAATAAGGGATTTTATTAATTTAGTGTATATATAAATTACATACAAGTATCTCATTGCTTTATTGCAAAAAATATAGAATTATTGAAGTGATTTCCATCCTACAAGCAATCAATTTAAAAAAAAGTATAAATTTTGTATTATCTTCCATATAATTAAGAATTTGACTACAGGAAAATCAACTATCCTTAAGAAAATTTTATTATAATAAAAAACTATGAGCGTGCCCATTGTACCTATGGGTCCAATCCAATTGCTAGTTTAGCTTATTCTATGCAAAACAGCACAGATTCCAAGCGCAGTATGCTGCTTTTAAGCTGAATAATTGTTATTTTTTAATTTTTAGAGCAGGATAAAATCTGCTATTTTAGATGTGTCAGTAAATTTCGAAGGACAATAATTTTGAGTTATGAGCGGGAGAGTGTTGCAGCATCTGCACAAAGAGAAGAAAAGACCGCAATCCAATTAGTATGAACACGGTACACCACCAAAACAAGAACGTACACCCACTAAAGAAGAACAGAAAATTTGAGCTGTTATTCAAAGGCGCTCACTAAAGAAGAACAGAGAGCTCTTACTCATAGGCGCTCACTAAAGGACTCTCGGAGCTTTGAGTGCATGTATATCGTCCCTACAGTAGTCTTGATACAGAATGTGAGCAGCAAATCTTTATTGTAAAGAACTCTCATTTTATTACATCTTTACACCTTTATTCTATTAAAGACATGATATTTCCACAATCCATGATAAGTTAATGTATGCTTCTAGATTACACTGTGTATAGCTTTTTTTAAATCGACGTTTCGGATCACACTCCGTGATCCATCATCAGGATGAAGAGAAGAGAATAAGAAAGATGTAATTGCAGATATGGTTGCTTAAAAAGAGAGAGGGGAGTGTAGGCACAGAGTTTAACATGAGGGGAGATAGACCAATAAAGAAGCAGAAAAAGGAAATAAAATGCATGAGCCAAGGAATTTTAATATAAAATTAGAACAAATTAAAATAAACACAAAGGCAATTAGAGATGAGAGAGTACTAAATAAAAGGATGATACCAAGAAAGAGAGAGTAGGAAGGATAGATAAGACGGAAAAAGAACACAACATATATAAGAATGGATAAATCTGTAAATTTAAATACATATATCTTAAAGATCAAACTAATAGATGCAATAAAAACATAATAGATCTATATCAATGGATGAATAAAAATATAAAAATCGGAGTAAAGAAGTACCAAATGAGAAGAGAGTAAGTAGATAGAAGGAAATAGGAATAGTAAGGAGATAAATAGGAAATATATATAAGTGAAACAAAAGGAAACAAAGAGAAGATGAGGGGTAAGGTGATTAAGGCTAATAAATAAATTAACACAATGTGTCCAAGAACCATAAAATCAAGGAATGAATGAAATGCCCCTAAATAAAAGTATATAGGAGTGACAAATTAGTAGGCCTATGCAAATAATATGAGAAGGAATGAACCATCCAAAACGTAAGGCACGGATACGAATATCTAGATGGGAATGACCTAAATGTAATGAAGAAAAGGATGCATAAATCAGAGAGAAAGAGATGGAGGAGAAGCAAGGGAGAGAGATGTATACTATCATCTAGAGGAAACTATACAATATATACTATAAATACACAAAGGAAAAAAAAGGAAAAAAACTCCAACAAAGAAGAAGATAACAAGCAAAAAAATATAAAATGAACCAATCATAGTAACAACACCACAAGGAATAGGTAAGAAAGCCAAGAGAAACCAACCGGCAAGGAAGATAAAAGGAAAAAGAACAAAGCTAGGGAGAAGAGAAACAAAGGAAAGGCAGAGAGAGGCAGAGATTGGAGAAGGAGGGGGTTCAAGGGAAAGAAAGGAGGAGAAGGGAAGGAGGGTCAGGGATGAGACACGGGAAGGGAGGGCAGGAAGAGGTGGAAGGATGGGTGGCCAATGGCGAGGAAGAGGACCCAAGGGGAGAGAAGGAGAGGTACAAGGTAGGAAGAGATGAAGAAGGGCGAGGAAAGGGGAGTAGGGAGAGAGAAGCGAGCGGGGTGCCAGATAAAGGATCAGAGAGAGGTAGGGAGGGGGGTTGGGAGAAGATGGGAGGGAAGGAAGAGTTTAGTTTCTTAGAGAATTTAACAAGGGGTTCCAAGTGTGGTGCAAGTTCCAACCATCGTCTCGGTTAAGGTTGGAAGGGTTATTCCTAATGAAGATGGCCTCCTTAAGTTTCCTCTTGAAGAAGTTATCTTCTTTAGCTAAGACACGGGTATCTTCAAGGCGTATGTGGTGTTTGGTGCTAGAGCAGTGGTCTGCAAGGGCTGATTTGGTGACTCTTTCATGCTTGATGTCTGCATAGTGCTCTTTGACTCTCATGCAAATAGATCTCTCCGTTTCACCAATGTAAGGGGTACCACATGAGCAATCAATTTTATAGACTCCTGGGTTTAAAAGAATGTTAGTTGAGTCTTTGGTGGACGGGATAAGGTTTCTGACGGTGGAGCACGGTTTGAAAACACACTGGAGCCCTTTCTTGCGAAGGATTTTGGCGATTTTATTAGAGATACCTTCATTAAAAGGTAGAGTGGCACCAAAAGTAACCTCGGTATCACACTTGTCCGGTTTGGAGTTGACGCGAGCTTGGGCTAGCTTAAATGCTCTTTTGATGTGTTTAGGGCGATACCCGTTAAGCTTGAAGACTAAGGACAGGTGGGACAACTCTTGGTTTAAGTTTTCATTATCACAAATGCGGTAGGCCCTCATTGCTAGAGTTTTGAGGACACTAACCTTGTGGGCAGGGTGGTGGTGCGAGGAAGCATGAAGATAGAGGTCAGTGTGTGTGGATTTCCTGAAGACCCGTCAACTAAGGGTACCATCGTCTTTTCTGGTAAGAAGGACGTCGAGGAAAGGGAGTTGATTATTGGTTTCAAGTTCTTTGGTGAACTGGATACATGGGGCAATGTTGTTTAGGTGCTTGTGGAAAAGCTCAAGTTGTTCGTGGCCGTGTGGCCAACATATGTTTGTGTCGTCCACATAGCGTTTCCACCAAGTTGGTTTGAGAGGGAAGGAATTGAGGGCAAGCTCTTCAAAGTACTCCATGTAAAGGTTGGCAATAACAGGGGACAGAGGAGACCCCATTGCAACCCCATCAGATTGTTCATATACCACTCCTTGGAAAGTGAAGAATGTGGATGTTAAGCACAATTCCACCAGGGATGCAATTTCAACATTGGTCTTTTGTCTGACAAGCTTGATGGAGTCTTGAAGCGGGACTTTGGTGAAGAGGGAGACCACATCAAAGCTAACCAGAATGTCATCCTCATTAACCTTTTTGTCCTTAATGAAGTCAACAAAATGGGTGGAGTCCTTGATGTAGGAGGAGGACTTCCCAGTTAGAGGAGAGATTAACTTGGCTAAGTAGGCAGCAAGTTTGTAAGTAGGGGAAAAGGTTGTGTCCACAATCGGCCTCAAAGGGATGTTAGTTTTGTGAATTTTTGGTACACCATAGATGCGAGGTGTGATTTCTTTGTTGGGCAAGAGACGCTTTTTGGTACAATCATCTAAGGTAGAATTGGAGATTGCATTTCGAACCTATTTCACGATTTTGGAAATGGGATTATGGGGAAGGATTCTATAGCTGCCGCCATGGTTAAGGTGGTCTAACATTTTGGTGTTGTAGTCATGTTTATACATAATTACAGTAGCATTCCCCTTGTCAGCTTTGATGATCGCAACATTCTGGTTCTTGATGAGTCTCTTGAAAGCGAGAAACTCACCTTTGGGAATGTTTCGCCTGGGGGGTTTTGCGTGTCTTAGAGCGACGGCGCAATCTTGCCTAATATCGTCGGCTACCTCTTCGGGTAAGGAGTGGATGGCATTTTCAATCGCAATGAGGAAGTCGACTTTCGGAATGGAGGACGGGGATAAAGCAAAACCCAGGCCTCTTCTAAGGAATTTGAGAGCAAGAGGTTCAATGTTCAGATTAGTTAGATTAAGGACGAGTTTATCTTCCCAATCCCGAACAAAGGTTGATTGCTTGGGAAGGTGAAGATGGGCGGATTGCCTTTTTTTAGAGGTCTCGGTCAACAAGGAGCCATGAGAGCTTAAAGAGCACAACCCGTGAGTACGGAGGGTAGGCGGGTGCGGATCCCCAGTCGGTAGCGGGTTAGGATTAAGAAGAGCTAGGGGGAGCGTCCGAGGCTTCATGTGAGGAGGTGAGAAAACGGTGTTGTCGCTGTGGATGTTGACTGAGGGAGAAGTTTGAAAGTGGGTTGTGGGGGCCACTTGGTCGAGGGAAGAGCAAAGGTGAGATGTCGGAGTAGACTCCACGTGATTAAAGATAGGGTTGACATTGGTAGACGTAAAGTCTATGTCGGTAAAGGTGAGAAGAGAAAGATTGTCAGCGTTGGTAGTAGCTAGCCCACTGCTCGAAGGGTTGGATGGGCGAATGTAATAGGATTTTACGCAAGAAAGAAGATTTAGAGAATCAGAGCAATTAATAAAAGAGCCGTTTGTTGAAGAAGCCAAAGGAAGAAAAGACATCCTGGAATCGAAGGGGCTGAACGTTGGACAATGGGAAGAAGCTTAGGGACTGCCGCCAGAGAGGTTGTTGGAGGTCGGGAGCTGGTTGGAGCAGCGTCGGACTGGAGGGGCTGCCCACTGGCGCATGGGCAAAGAGAGGAAGAGCGGCACTGGTTTGCTCGAGTATGAGTAGCGATGCCAAGGAGTCTAGCGGGAGTTGTATCTGCAGATGTAGAAGTTGCAGCGTCCTCAGAACTAAGATGTAGTCTTAGAATTTAATTTTAATTATTTAATATAATTATTATTAGTCCCTGCATAAGCAGGATACTATAGTTTTCAAGTCATTAAAACGATATTAGTTGTCTTCGTTATACGTGCCAACTCAAATATTTGCATCTTTCACTATAGTATGCGAATTCAACTTTAGTTGTCTTTATACGTGCCAACTCAAATATTTGCATCTTTCACTATAGTATGCGAATTCATTTTTGCTGTTGGCAAGCACTTTGGAGCACAGGGATTGGCCGTGCATTATACCTGGGGTTTTTTTATTCTGGTGGGGATTTTAGCCGGTGTTTTTTATTCATGCAGAGCGCACTTTCACCTGCAACTATTGGGAGATGGTTTTAACCAGGTTTTTTTATTGGAGATGGCACAGAAATCGTCGTTGAGGCTCCATTCAATTGTGCATGGAGGCCAGGTGTGCACATTCACAACAGGTGTTTGATGTACTGGGCATTTCTCAAAATTTAAGCCAAAAATATATATATTTCTGCTGTGGATGTATGGAAATGTTTTGGGCTCCTGTTTGTGCTCCACGGAGGGCATTGTGGTGAGAATATATTTCCCTGCAACATTCTTTCATTGTTTCTTTGTTCAATTTTTTTTATTGGTTATCTTGATTTTTCAGGCTCAAACGACTATATCGGCTGTGAATGCAATCGAGCAGCAGATTCTTCCTCTGCTGGAACGGTTCAATTTTTTGTCAGAATGCAAAGATTTAAGGGATTTAAGCGGCATTATCGATTCCCTTAAAGCCGATGGATTTGCCTTGCTATTCGATACGAGGAAGCAGGTTTGCCGTCATCTGCTGCATCAGGCAACTAACGCAAATTCTGTTAAGGAGGCTTAGGGTTTGGTCGACTATGCCAAACAAATTGTTGATTGTAATTTTCATGCCCTTCGCGAAGCAAATCAGGATTTAGGGTTTCATAAGGGATGCAATGAGAATATGATTTATGTTGTGGAGGAGCGAATCTGCAGCGCTATATTTGACAAGGATATTTTTTTTCAGGTACTTCACTTGCCGCGGTGGTTTTCGAGGGTTTCGACTTTGAAGTAAAACACATAAATACATTAAAATGGGCACCGTTTTAGTATTTGAAATTCTAATCAAACCATAAATCTGATTGTTAGGGATATATTGAATTAGCAGTAGGCAAATTGATTTGGAAATAGCAGGTAGTATTCTAGACAAGTGCAGTTAGAAGAAAATGTATCCTCTGTACAGCTCAATTGCATGTTTTGATCAGTAAAAACATCTCCCTGTCTCTTTTGTATTTCTGCAAGTTTTTCTTCAGTAATCACTACATGTGCCTTCCCAATAGCTGTATAGGAATAAAAGTTTCAGGTCTATTTATAAGTCGCAAGAAATCTAAATAAAAATTGGTTTCCAACAGGGAGTTCAACCTTACAGAATAGAGGACTTACGATTCAAATAGATCAAGGCAATTGTCAACAAAATATTAAAGAGAACTGTGAAGCCAACCAAAGCACCCACAGCAATCCAGTAGAAATGAGCTTCCTGAAAGAGACCCCTACTCTTTAGCACATGCAGGCCTATACTTGTGTTTGAAGAATATGGCTGCGAACATCAAGAAACAAAGGTAAACTAAATCAACTAACATAGAAGTGAATTGGTGTAAACGAGATCAAGATATTTTGTAGCTAATAAACCTTAAAAATTTATCAGAACAACAGCATACTATTTCTACCTTTTGCCAGCGGGGAGCAAGAAATTCATTGACTGTGCTTGCTGTTTCTGCATAGGCTAATGGTGAGACCCAGTAACCCCATATCCATCATTTTGGAATGGAAGCTGCAAATAAATACTTACAATTCTCAATTACTTTACTGCTCCATCCTTAAAATCATATAGAAAGTTCATAGCTCTTCGAAATTCAATCAAAGAATAGAAATCATAAACCAGCTTTACTTCTTGGAATGATAAAGCCACTAAGAATGAAGATGATCAATAGACAGAATGAGCCTCCAGGATTAGATATGACCATGGTACGGCAGATCCCAGCGATAAGACGAAATAGTGATGATGACGATTGATGCAGACAAAAGAGGACTAAGAATTGCCTAAAAAACCTGTGGCAGCCAACATGGTCAATCAGCTTTTGTTCATATATGTATGTAATGTTCTCTAGCATTGGTTTTGGATTACCAAGTGTGAAGAACAGAGTCTCCTTTACACTTTTACACTAAAACCTTTTCCCCAAATATCTTGTTAGCCAAGGGGGCCTTTTATAGTATCAGGCTGCTCCCCTCAAGTAAATTGAGCCAAACCCCATACAAGACCTTGTATGGCTTTGATTTGGTTAGATAGGAATTTGCATAGAGGATAGAAGCACCATCCATACAGACATACATCCACAAACACTTTAGATATGTTTTCAGTAGAAATTTTTACAATACCTGCTAGCTTCAGGGGTAAAACCAATAACATAGTAAGATAAGGCAGTCCAAACAAAGGATTCAAACACTAATAGAGGAATTTTCAGTAGACATGTTGGAATGGTATATGTCCATGCTGGGTAGAATAGAAGGTCTCTTTGCTTGAAAAATACAGGAAGCCAAGCCATAGTCATTGGAATTTCAGCATAGCCGTTGAACATGATAATAATGAGCGAGAAGAACAGAGCACCCAAGTAATAATTTCCATGTCGTACATCAATTTTCATTCTTGTTCTAATGAAAACTTACATTGTAATGCAGGCCACCACAACCATCTGCCAAAAAATCAGGGGAGCAGATAGTTGTATGCAATAAATTTTAGTTTCTACAAGAAACGCTACAAGGAAAACTACTTGAGAATCCCAGTTGTACAAGGGAAGGATAAATCACCTGAACGAACATGAAGACATAAAGGAAAGAGTTTCGCTTCATAAGTAGCCATTCACGATTAAAACATGCTTTCAGAAGCTCAAATTTGCTTATTGAATATTTATTGAAGGATAATGCAGCCTTGTGACATGAAGTCTTATCATAGGGTATTGAAAGCTCTTCAACAAGATTTTTTCCTATACATAACCGGTTAAATTTCTCTGTAAATTGTTTCACAGCAACATATCGATATGGCTGTTCCCTGTCAGCAGTCCAGTACTGTTCTTGGTCTTTTCGGGATGTAACCTGATATGAAAACATAGAGGTTTAAGCTAAAATCAGAAGAATGACGTCACAGATTTAATAATTCTAAAGGACACAAGGTCGTATAAATTTTATACCTCTTGCAGGAAACCTGCAATGGATTTTCGCTCAGGACATCTAAAACCACAGCCCTCAAAGAATTCAAGAATATCTTGCCGAGGCCCTTGATATACTATTTGCCCTTCTGATAATAAAATGATGTCATCAAAGAGTTCAAAAGTCTCTGGTGCAGGCTGAAGAAGTGACATCAAAATAGTGCCTTTCATTATATGCACAAACTGCTGAAGGCACTTGACAACCTGGAAGGTTGTTGAGCTATCCAGACCAGTTTATATATCATCCATAAACAATGTCTTCATTGAACCTACAAGCATTTCACCTACAACACACAAATGAGGGTTAGCTAAAAGCCCAACAATGGAAGACAAATGGGAATATAGGATCAGATAATAGTAGTAAGATTTCCTAAACTTCCAAGTCCATGTGATTAGAATGCTGTTTCTGGAATGACCTGTGTCTGAGCATTTTTCAATCACCTCACATGATTCATCATCAGGATCAAAAATAGTTTGAGAGTTTTGGCCATTTGTTCAATCCTACCAGACTTTAAAAACTCTATACGATAAATGATTTCATAATATTGTTTTCTTTTGAAGATTATGTATTCATTTCACACCTATGTACAGGACAGCATCCTTTAAAGCCAAGACATACCAAAAATTCAAGTATTAAATATCCTTTTCAAGATATAACAGCAATCTATTAGCATTTTGATTACAGTATCCATAACACAGGAAAGAAATGTTTTAGGATGTGAAAATCCTACCTATTGTGACTCTCTTTTTCTGCCCACCAGAAATTCCCCTTTGCACGGCATCACCAATTATGGTGTCTGCGCAGACATCCAAGCCCAGAATCTACAAAATTAATGAAATTAGACAAAAGAACAGCGAAAACATTCTCTCGAGAAATATGTATAAGTGCTTAAAATGTTCTTGCTTCTTATAGCCTTTCTGTAGCAAATTCAAATTACAAACAGAGATTTGTTTAATTGTGTATGGTTCTTACCTTTAAGATATAGTCTGTTTGAAGGCTTCCTTTCAAACCTTCAATTGAAGTTCCCTGCATAAAACTACTAATCAGCTTAAGGTCATCACATATTTTGAGTAAGACTGAATGCACTACTAAAGAAAATAGGAGGTTGGTGTCCCCTACTGTTAAAAATGTGTCAATTTCTGCCTCTGGAAGGATGCCTGCTTCTTTCTCTCTTTCAACAAGTTCCAATAGAAGGTCTGTATATAAATGATAAAACACTTAAATTGTGTGTAGAGACACCCAACAGCCTGTCAGAAATATATATTGTGTTCATGTAGTCAAGTTCGCAAGATGAGAAAAACTGAACAAAACTTACAGCAAAGAATTACACACCATATTTGGTGCCAACTCCTTGACAACAAGCTGAGAAATTAAGTGTTTCTCTGGTTGTCATCTCCGCAATATGTACATCATTCTGATTTATATATGCTGATGTCTTCTGAGGTATAAATTCATGAAGTCGGTGTCCATTATAAGTAATGTGGCCCTCACACTGTGTAAGCAGATAGTTGTAGTCAGGAACACCTGTGGGGGTTACTTTGTAAAACATATTCAAAACACTAGTTCCCTGTTCATAGGATTCCAAATGTTACACCTTATTTTTAGAGCTTAACACTGCCTCCTATTCTTGGAATCTATTTAACACTAATAGCCCTATCTTTACTTGTATACCAGTGTGAAACAGCCTTGTATTACCATGTTTAGAGTTAGAGTTGACCCCTTGATTCCTTCAATAGATATAGCATTTCAAGATTGAAGGAACAAGTTGACAATGGAACTGACCTTGAGTGATCTATCCGAATTCCCAGAGAGTGCCTGTAGCAAGGTTGACTTTCCAGAACCAGGTGGACCTAGCAGAAGTGCTATCCTGCATAAGACATCACAAATTAAGTTCTTAGGGTTTCATAAAGTTCTCAGGGATTCATAAAAGGATTTATGTTAATTGGCTCAAATAAATTGTAAATTTGATAATCAATTGAAAATACTATGTCGTTCATACTACATGGATGCTTTCCAATGTGCCTGTTAAGTGGCACCCCTAATGTGGGTAGACTGTGTCAGAGAGCATATATGCATAACCCCAGTGATCTCCACATACAATATGTGTGTATGTGTAGACAAATATATCTACAAACACAAGAATATATGTTTACTTGTACACATGGCCATTTAAATTTGCAGACATTTTTTCCACTCAACTGGAAGGCTTGATGGTGCCATTTATGTTTTTCAAAATCGTCAACCTAGTCCTCTTGTTGGAGACAAATATATTAATTCCAACAATCTCTGAATTCAAAACAAAGATAACAACATAAGGGATGGTTCATAAGCAATAACTACTAAATTATGATTCTTAAGCATTTAGACTTGGAAATTAGAAGATATGTAAACAATTTTAAGGTCAATGCAAAAGTTGGGTTGTTGGATCTAATGATCCCACAGTAAAGAAAGGCGTCAAGGGCTCACATCAATAGTATTTCTAGTAGCATGCCAAAGCGTTGGAAGAGCTCTTCCACCAACATAGCACACAGCTTCCACTTTAAGGTTTTCAAAATGGACTTCCACTGTAGGCAGAGTGAGACCTGTTGTGACCTAATCACACATCGCCCCATTGCAAATGGGGAACCCCCCTTTTTTTTGAGTTTTGATGCTTTGCATGAACTTTTGATGATGTCTTAGAGCTATTTCATGATGAAGTCAGTGGTGTTTGAGTCCTGTAGTCCCTTGATGCCCTGATCCTGATGTTTGAGATCCTGAAAATGACTAAGTTTGGTATCCTGATCCTGAAGATCTTGAAAATTGGCTAAGTCTGAAATCTGGTGGATCCTCAAAAATCTAGAATTTGCATGTTAAATCTGGTGGATCTGAGACCTATCTCAAACATCCTGAAAGGTATATTGAAAAATATTTAAAGTATAAGAAATGCAATCTCTCAACTTATACTTAAATATATATTTTTAATATACCTTACGCTCAGGGACTTCCACTTCTAGGCGTGAAATTGCTCTAGGATCACCTCAAAACTCTGCCTAGAACTTAGGGCGCCTTTCATCATCTAGACAACCTCAAGATTGCGCCTTGGGCAAGGAGAGCTTAAAACCAAAGCGCCTTGATTGAAATTGATGTTGGGAAGCTTGAAACACTGCAAATTTGACAAGGAAAATGCATTTAGGTCTAGGCGCCATTTCATGTTTTATTCAACCACAAAAGTGTGCCTAAGTTGAAGGCATGAAAATGAGTAAGTAAAGCTAGGCGCCCTTCATACTGTATACGCCTAAAAATGACACGAATCATCCTAAATAAATATTCTAAATATTTATTCCCTTCTTCTATTAATTAAATAAATATTCCAAATTTATTTAATCGATTCACTATCCCATAATTAAATAAATTCTATTTATTTAATTAAAAATTTTTCTAATGTCCTACATAATTAAATAATCATAAATTATTTAATTAATCCTAATTCCTTTATCCTAAGTTCTAATTTCAAAAATCCACATCACCTTTACACCTCACCTTTTCCACCTCACCTTGTCCACCTCATCGGGTTGCACATGTAATTAAATATATTTAATATTTAATTACCTTATTTTCCCTCACCCACATGGCCTATTTCTTCTCTAATCAGAGGTTAGTTAACTAATCAATCAAAAGTGTTAACTAACCTGTCAATTGAGTCAAATCCTCAATCAATTCAGTCAGTTCCATAATCCACTCTTCTAACTGATCAATCAAATCTGTTAACAGACCAGTCAATGGAGTTAACTCTCCAATCAGTTTTGTCACATCCCCCCTTTCATGATGGAGCTGGGACACTTGTCACATTTCTAGTGGTTGCACATTCCTCAACCATCCTCAACCGTTGATCTTCATATCTCCTCTCAACCGTTGATTCCCATTCTTCCAAGTCTATAAATGAAGCTTCATCCCTTCATTCTATTCATCCAGGCTTTTGACATTGTTACTCTGTAGAAATATCACCAGCGCGCCTTTGGCACCCTTTTGTCATCTACAAGCTTGAGATCACCATTGTTGCATTGGAACTCACCTTCATTGCATATCACACCATAGCCATTCACCATCGACTTCCTACGAACAGCTTTAAAAGATTGCACTCTCTGAGGGCTCATCTCATTTGCGAAAGGACGATTTGTGATAGGCGAACAACAGAAGCATCGAAACGGGAGAGGTTTGCACTGTGTTTGTTCATTGCTTTGTTTACTGAATCCTTCTTGTTTCTCTATTCTGTTGATGTTTGGGTCTTATTTAATTCATTTGATTGATCACCATTTTGACCTTACATTTTTGGCACCCTTTTTGTGGGGCCATTGCCCCTTTATTTTACCATTTTTTGAGTTTTTTTGAAGGCAGGTTCCGTACAGGTCACGCAGAGTCACGCACAGATTATTTCGGCGCATCTATTCATTTAGGCGGCGCTTTTGACGACTGTTACGGCGCTTTTATCCTTTCTGCGCATTTGTGTGTTTCTGCGGCGCTTCTGACGACTGTTACGGCGCTTTTATCCTTTTTGCGCATTTGTGTATTTCTGCGGCGCTTTTGCGCACTGTTACGGCGCTTCTGTTATTATTGCACATCTGTTTCTTTTCACGGCGCATTTGAAGATTGTTGCTGCGCATATATTAATACTGCGCATTTATTCATTTTAACTGCGCATATGTTCAATATTGCGGCGCATTCATCAATACTGCGCTTCTGTTGATCATTTCTGCGCATCTGATCACTGAAGCTTCGCATTTGTAACAGATTGAGGTTTTAGTACTTTTCTAGAGGAATTTACTAACGCTAACCTTTCCACAGGTGTTTTGCTAGAGCTGTTTTTGCAGGATAGGATCGGGTTTAGTTTCATGTAGTTGCATCTAATTAAGCTCACATTTCATTTTCAGGGAGAAAGTAAAATTGTTGTTCATTCAAATCTTCATCTAGTTCTAATTAGGGAGGAAGTAACTGAATTATTTCATACTTGCATTGCAAACACCTTCCAAGTTATTGCTATCTAAGATTAAAATTGAACTCATCGATGATCTTGCAGTTAAAATGAACCATTGCTATATCGTGAGACCTGAATTTCAAAGTTAACAATCTCGTGCTACGTGGATTTAAAATTGAACTCACCACTGCTTTCTGAAGTTAAAATGAACCATTGCTATATCGTGAGACCTGAATTTCAAAGTTAACAATCTCGTGCTACGTGGATTTAAAACTGAACTCACCACTGCTTTCTGGGATTTAAAATTGAACCATTGCGATATTGCTGAAATCACTTCAAAGTTCTGTTTGAGTAGATTAGCCCATTTAGTTTTTCACTTTTAACTAGGGTGGATTAATCAGTGTATTCTGTGCTTGCGAATGACAATAGGCTTATGCTCTCCCCTCTTCTGGGTGATTAGAGTGCCAGACTTGTCATTCTATTTGTTTAACCTTTAGGAGGGTCTGCCCTTGGATGCACGCTTGTCCAAGCGGGAACGACCCTGAGTGGTAACAGGCTAACGCCAAGCCCTACCGAGCCACTTAAAATAAATTGTGCTTGAGGTGAAAACCTCCTGCAACGAGTGCTGTTATGTTACACCGACGGCCAACCTCCCCAAAAACCCTCTCAGGCGTAACCCTTTGAGGCTGGGAGACTCCATAACAGAGAGTAGTGCCGCCGCACGTGTAATCACTTGAACGGTTGCCCGAATTAAATACCTCTTGTTTTAGTAGCCCAAATCCCTTATAATCATAGTAGCAGGGAGACGCGTCTCCCACTACCTGGGACGGGCCTCCGGGACGGGGACGCGCCTCCCCGTCTCCGAAACGCGGGAGAGACGTCCCGCGTCCTACGAGACGGCCTGCCGAGTACCCCGCCCTGTCTCCAGGTACCCCGCGCCGAATAAGGGTTCCTTCGTCATCTCAACTTTAAAAAACAAAAAAATTGCTGTTTATCGCCCTGAATTTATCGCTGACTGCACCCATAGGAGGTTCAAGGAATACGCCGATAGGATCAGGTTCAAGGAATACGCCGATAGGATCAACCGACGAGTTTAGAAAATTTTCCTGTGTGAATTTATTTACGGCATGAGACAATTCCGAGCACTATAATGCTCGCATATAAAAGGCTATCGGGGCTCCGGGCTACATATCGACTTTAGAAAATTTTCCTATGTGAATTTATTTTTACGGCATGAGACAATTCCGAGCACATGCTCGCATATAAAAAGGCTATTGGGGCTACATATTAAAAGCCTAGTTCAGTTTAACATTTTAAATTTTAGCATCTATATATTTTGGATATTGTTGGCACTTGGCAAATATAAATATTAAATATGTATTTTATTATTAATTTCAAAATTTGTTATATAATAATAATATATATGTTAAAATTTAAAATTAAGTTTTAATATCTTATATATGTGTGTGTTAATATTATATATATATTTTATATATTATTATTTTATAATATTATAATTATATATATATATATATAATTATAATATTATAAAATAATAATATATAAAATATATATATAATATTAACACACACATATATAAGATATTAAAACTTAATTTTAAATTTTAACATATATATTATTATTATATAACAAATTTTGAAATTAATAATAAAATACATATTTAATATTTATATTTGCGTGTTAATATTATATATATATTTTATATATTATTATTTTATAATATTATAATTATATATATATAATTATAATATTATAAAATAATAATATATATAATTATAATATTATAAAATAATAATATATAAAATATATATATAATATTAACACACACATATATAAGATATTAAAACTTAATTTTAAATTTTAACATATATATTATTATTATATAACAAATTTTGAAATTAATAATAAAATACATATTTAATATTTATATTTGCCAACAATATATATATGTTGGCGTCTCCAAGTACCCCGGTCTCCTTTTTTTCAAAAAATGACGTACCGGTACCGGTACCAGTCTCCCGTACCAGTACCGGTACCGGTCTCCATGCAACTATGCTTATAATCCATTTCTCGCCTAGGATCTTGTGCTTGCTTTTGTCCAAAATAGAGTCGAAAAAACTACAAAAACAATGGAAAACTACAAAATATTCTTTGTGCTTGCTGTGCTTTCTTGCTAATTAATTCATAATATCAGATCAGGAAGACCTTTTCCAGCCAAAGAATACCAAAAACAGAGAAAAATCCAAAAAAGTTTTGCAAAAATACCAGAACTGCGCATATACTCTTTTTTGCTGCGCATATACAGCGACTTGCTGCGCTTTTACAACGATTTGCTGCGCATATATATTTTTGCTGCGCATTTACCCACTGTTGCTGCGCATCTCTATTTCACCAGAGTGGCGCTTTTACTGCGACTTACGGCGCATCTGTTCATTCTTGCTGCGCATCTGTTTCTGTGCATGTGTGACAGAGCACTTGCCCTATTTTTGAGAAATTGTCTTCAACTGTTCGGAGCACCCATTTCAGCCTAGTTTCATTTTCCAAGGTCAGAGTCAGCCTTGCAGTTAGTCTTCTTCCGTTTCGCCCAAGTCTCCCTCTTTCGTCAATCGTCCCATTCACTTTTTGTCCAAGTCACTCTTGTCCGAAAGTCATTCTATCCCATACCGATTCGACATAGGTCCTTCTTCGTTTCATTAGTGAATTCACGTAAGCCTAGTAGGTCACCGTACCTTTGCTAGTAGTCTTGTTGAACGACTAAGCCCTACACAGTAAGACTGGTATCGACTACCCTTGCTAGTGGCTAAAGTCTTGTGTCAATCGTCTTACTTGAAGTCATTGAGCGAAAAACCCCTTTGTCTAAATCTTGTCCTAGATATCCCTTTCATTGTAGTCTTAGTCGGCACCTTGCCAGAATTTCTAGTCCTCACCTCCCCCATCCCGCGTCACCTTGCATGGTTCTTACCCGATCCCAATACAACAAACAAATAGAAATGGCCGAATCATCCGATCACCTTCTCCCACCACATGATGGTGAAGAAGAGATTTCTCATGAAGAATTGGTGGCGCACATGCAAGATAGAAAATTCCAACGCGTCGTAGAGAAGATGATCCTTGAAGACCCCCATAAATATTTCCATCATCTTGCTAGTCTCGGAATCAAACTTCCCGCAGACTTTGACATTAGCTCCATCATGGAAAATGCAGACAATGATCATGAGAGGGGCACAAATGACACAGTCCCACATGCGCATGAGAGAGGCACAAATGACACGGTCCCCCATGCCAATGATAGAGGAAAGCAACCCATAGATCAAAATGCTCCTATGGCGGATGTGAGACAACAAATTGAAAGTCTAAAGCTGGAAATATCCAACCTTAAGATTGGTACAAGTTCCAAGAACTACTCTTTGGAAGATATAGCACCATACCCCTTTGACAAAAGTTTGGTCATGAAACCATTCCCCTATCAGTTCGGAATTCCGAAATTTGACAAATATAAAGGGAAGGGGGACCCTAGAGATCATATCAGGGAATTCACTGCAGCATGTTTAGAAGTAGCTCACAACGAGACTTAATGAGACTGTTCCCAAGATCTTTAGGAGGTCAAGCTATGGAGTGGTTCTCGCGTCTCCCACCGGGAATCAAAACTTTTGATGAACTTGTCAATAAATTCATAACGCACTTCTCTTACAACATAGAACACGAGGTATCTATGCTAGATCTATGCAACACCAAACAAAAGAGTGGTGAGTCATTCGCCACCTTCTTACAACGATGGAGACAGCTAGCTAATAAGTGTTCTTACGACATGCCTGAGAAGCAACTATTGGAAATGTTTGTCCATAATTTGAATACTGATCTTAGCTATCAAATTCAGATACAATGCCCTACCTCATTCGCCAAAGTCATTGAAATGGGCCTATTCATTGAAAAAGCTATGATCGCTAAAGGAACTCTCAAGCTCTACAAGGACACACCTCCTTCCAATTATACAACGGATAAGTCAAAGTTTTGGACCAAGAACAAGAATGTGGTCAACGATGGAGTAGTGGATGCCAAGGTGGCAGCCCCTAAACAACAACCCATATTCACTCTTAAGGGAGAAACAAATAACGGTGCACTCAACAAGCCACCCCCTCGAGAATTTAGACCTTGGTTCAATTCAAATCCAAGGAGAAAATTCACAACGTTAGGAGAATCTCAAGAATCTGCCCTCAGAAAGCTGTTGGCTAACAATGAAATTTCTCTACCGCCAACAAGTGACTATGAGCCTATAGTCAAACCTCCCTATTGGAAGGACACGGACTATTGTGAGTATCATCGAGGAAGGGGGCACACAACCAACAATTGCATCCGTCTTAAGAATGTCATACAGGATATACTAGATCAGAACCAGGGAGGGACACAACAGCATACCTTCAATGAATCTCATGTGGCCTACCGGGATCCTCTTCTGAATCACAACAGGCCGTATAACAACAATCACCACAACGGCCACAACAACAACAATGGTCACAACGGCAACAACTCCAATGGCAATCCCAATAACGACACCAATCGCAACCGGCCAAATTAGAACAGTGGGTCGAGTAATGCTAACTATGCAAGCGTTCCATTTGAGTACACCATTAACTGCATTTCGGAACATATTCCGCAGGTCAATGTCATCTCCCCCAGCCAACAACCAGGGCCTAACAGAACTGGTTGTAGTATAATCACCCGCAGTGGTAAAGTCACGATCAATACCACCCCTCCAAGGTCGTCACCATCTCCGTCCAACTCTCGTCCATACAATGTCATCGACCAGTTATAGAAAACCCCGGCTCACATTTCTATATTGGAGCTCTTGCGTCTATCTCCTTCTCATAAGGAGATTCTCGAAAAAGCCTTAGTGGAAACTACTATCCCCACTAACCTAGCCCAAGAGAAGTTTCAGACCATGGTAGGCAATCTGACTTCCTCCACTTCCATATCATTTACTGAGCAAGATGACCTTTCCGTATCTCAACCCCACAACACCCCCCTACACATTGTCGCATTCGTACACAAGCACCGCATCAAGAGGGTTCTCATTGATGGGGGTGCTGGTTTAAATATTTGCAAGTTGAAGCTAGTCCTTGCACTGGGGTTCTCCGAACAGGTAGTTGATCCAAGAAGGAAAATTACCATCAAAGCCTATGACGAGGAGGAAAGAACCACAAAAGGCACGGTTGTCCTACCTATTCAAGTGCGACCGGTAATCAAAGATGTGGTGTGCCAAGTCCTCGATCGGGAGCTTGCTTATAATATCCTACTAGGGAGACCATGGATCCATGCCATGAAGGCTGTCCCCTCAACCTATCATCAATGCATTAAATTCCCGCACAATGGCAAGCAGGTTACCATTCAAGGCGACCCCGATCCCTACCAACACTGCAATTCTTTCCAAGCAAAATCTGAATGTGTCATACCCAACAATAGAGCCCACACTTCCCCTACCCCGCAACAGGACCATACCGCTGAAGCTTCCTCCTCACGACCTAAACCAATGAAAATCACCATAAAAGAAAATGGCGTGGGGGAATACTCCATTGAGCACAGCCTCAACCTTGCAAAAATGCCTCTGTCTCCTCGCTCTTTTGGCCAACCCAAGCATCAACCTAGGCATTTTCCAAAGCCATCTGCTCCTATAACTCCCGCAAATCCCTTTGTAAAATGGGGGACCTTATCTGATGAATCAGAGGAGCGAGATCTCCTGCAATGGCTTTATGCTGAAGAAGAAAGCACACCCCAAGAGCCGCCTAGACTCCCTACAGAACTCTATGGACGGGGTGAGACTATCTTGCAAAGGATGGGGTATGAAGGACAAGGCCCCATAGGCCTCAGAAAAGAAGGAATCATTGAACCTATACAACCTTCTTCATCCTCTTCGGCTAGAAACACCATTGGATTGGGATACAAAGGCAAGGGTAAAGCCAAGGAAAATGCCTATCTTGTGGAGACAATCCAAACACTCCAAGTGGACAGTGACACAGATTCAGATGATTCAAATGAGTATGAGTGGGACGAGCTAACAGAGCACTCCTACGATGACAAATAGGTTGACACCATCCAAACTCTTAGCCCCTACCATGAGAGACAAACGCAACGGGACAGACCACTGGAGTCTGATTCGCCCCTCCCTGAGATTATGGCTTTCGAGGAAAGTTTCGATTCCATTGCGATAAACAACTTGGAGGAAAGTACCACCCAGAACACTACCCCCACCTATGCTCCTAACATTTCCATCCACACCATTAATGAATCAGGTCTCTCATCTGACTCCCTTCCCCTCTTGCACCCTGAGCTTATTGACTGGGATCTGCAAGGAACCCCCCAATTAGATATGTTCTAGAACGATGATGCCTACATTGACTATATGGAACTTAGGGATCACTTACCAAAAGGAGATCATAAAGCAGGTTTTGCTATCGAACTCAATACCGTGGCTTACTTCGGGGAGGGTGCCAAGCCTTCTAGTCGCAAAAACATTAAGATCAAAAATGGATCTGATGGTGAAAACCGCCGTGCGGCAGTGTCAGATCATAAAACAGTAAAAAAAAAGGACGTATCCAAAGGTGAAAACCCAACTGTGGCACCTGACGATGGAATGCTTGACACCCTCCCTGGTGATATGTATCAGGAAAGGTCACAGATCGTGGTGGAACCAACAGAGCCAGTGAATATTGGAACCGAAGAGCAACCCAAGATTATCCATTTTGCAAAATCTCTCACACCACCTGAGAAAACCAGGTTTGTACCATTCTTTAAAAAGAAGAGAGGCAGCTTTGTGTGGTCATATGTCAACATGCCAGGTTTGGACCCAAACCTGATTCTACATCATTTGCCATTGGATCCAGGGGTGAAGCCTGTAAAGCAAAAACTGAGAAAGATGCATCCTCATATAGCCCTTCTGGTCAAGGAAGAACTCAAGAAATTGCTAGATGTGGGGTTCATCAGAGCCATAGACTATCCTGAATGGATATCAAACATTGTGCCAGTATCTAAACCAGATGGCCGAGTTCGACTATGCAATGATTTTCGAGACTTAAACAAGGCATGCCGCAAAGATGACTTCCCGTTGCCAAACATTGACATCATAGTCGACCTTACAGCAGGACATACAATGCTATCACTCATGGACAGATTCTCTAGATATAACCAAATCAAAATAGCACCTGAGGATCAACACAAAACATCTTTCACTTGTCCATGGGGTACTTTTTGCTGGAATGTCATGCCTTTTGGGCTGAAAAACGCAGGTGCTACATATCAGCGGGCCATGACAACTATATTCCATGACATGATGCATGTAACTATGGAAGACTATGTTGACGATATCTTGGCAAAATCTCTCACAAGGGACTCACACCTGGACACATTAGAAAAAGTCTTTCAACGGTTGGATCAATTCCAAGTTAAACTGAACCCGAAGAAATGTGTGTTTGGGGTGACTTCAGGCAAGCTGCTAGGCTTCATCGTATCAGCAAACGGAATAGAGGTAGACCCGGCCAAGGTCAAAGCAATAATGGACATGCCACCGCCCAAGACTCTAACACAGTTGAGATCCTTACAGGGCAAGCTGCAGGCCATCCGCAGGTTTATCTCATAGCTAACAGACAAGTGCCAACCTTTCAGCCATCTCGTACATAAGAACATTCCATTTAAATGGGATGAGCGGTGCGAAGAGGCATTTACCAAGCTAAAGGAGTACCTTGTGAATCCACCTATTCTCATGCCTCCGATCTAAGGAAAACTTTTAATTCTCTACATATCTGCTACACCTACTGCTCTTGGGGCTCTCCTAGCGCAGCAAGACTATGAGAACAAGGAAAGAGCTGTGTACTACATCAGTCAAACCTTAGTGGGCTACGAGTTGCAATACTCACAGGTAGAACGTTCATGCCTTGCGGTGGTTTTTGCCTCACAAAAACTCCGACACTACATGTTGGCACATCCTGTCAAACTCATTGCCAAGATCGACCCACTAAAGTATCTTCTCAGCAAGGCAGCTCTCACAGGTCGACTAGCAAAGTGGGTTATGCTTCTTAGTGAATATGACATAGAATATGTGGACAGAAAAGCCATCAAGGGGCAAATCATCGCTGACCAACTAGCTGAGGCACCATTACAGGACACTTCACCAATGTAGTTTGAGTTTCCCGATGAGTCTTTATTCACTCTGTCAACATCTCCTTGGAAACTCTACTTCGACGGGTCTTACACCAACCATGGATCGGGGGCAGGTATCCTGTTTATCACCCCCCAAGGCGACACAATTCCAAAGTCCTACATGTTGCTATTTCCATGCACTAACAATATAGCGGAATATGAAGCCTTGGTAATTGGTCTCAAGATGGCCACTGAGTGGAAAATCCAAGCACTATGTGTCTACGGTGATTCTCAGCTTGTCATAAACCAGGTCAACGACGAGTATCAGACCAAAGATGAGAAGCTCATCCCATACAAGCGGATGGTCGACGACCTCAAAGAAAATTTTGGGACCATCTCGTTTGAGCAAATACCCAGGATAGAGAACAAAGCAGCAGATGCAATGGCGACCATAGCCTCTCTTCTTGAAATACCTGAACATGAGTCACGGTATGAGTTCTTAGTAGAAACCATTCGACAACCGGCTTATGATCTCCTCGAAACCCATTCCATTTGCCTCCTAGTAGGATCTGATTCACCTTGGTACGGTAAGACCTACACTTACCTCAAGGACAATATCCTTCCATTTGACCTCTCTTCCAACCAAAAACAATCTTTCATCCGACAAGCCTCCCGTTACACCATTATCGCCAATACCCTTTACCGACGTGGTCTGGATGGTACTTTACTCCGTTGTCTAGAACAAGAAGAATCCGTAACTGC